>CM076574.1:450284158-450779298 GCA_034641835.2 Pinus albicaulis | reverse complement strand
AATCTCTAAAAACACAATATTGATATGAGTATATAAAACCCTAAACTTCGGGACGAAGTTTTTTGAAGGGAGGAAGTATGTAACAACCCGTTCCCGAGTTATACACAATGATATTAGCGGGTGTACGGTATAGACAGTTGATAGCTACACCTGCCTATCTCGCACACATCGCACTAGTACACCTAACTACTAATATCAAGCTTACCTAAGTTAGAAATTAATGATAAGGTTTCAGATTAAAATTCATATTGAATTAGCATAAAGTATATAAAAAGGATTAATGAAAAGAAAATAAAATTTTAAATAATTAAAATACATACATATACTCAAAGTTGAGTTAAATATTATAACATATGCCTTAATTTGAAATATCCTTCAAAGTCGAGCCGTATACTTCTAAACAGATTAAATAAACACAAAGATCACACCCCCTCTTTAATGCCACTGACATCTCCTTAAATGATAATCGTACCACCCTTAAGAAGACCTTATCTAGATGGAGAAGAGGCGGTGAGGAGGTTGAATGGCGGTGGGGAAAATTTATATAAGGAGGTTTAGAGGGAAAGAACGGGGATTCTACTGAAGGGAGATTGAATTGTCAGATTTAATTGTTGGGAGAGGAGTCTCGGTTCTTCTTGGAAATCTGGGCACAGGGGCAGAGGAGACATCCTCTGGGTCTGGGATTGTTCCCGGATTGGCTGGGAGGACTTGGTTGTTTCGGTGAACTGTTTAACTATCCACAGTATCTCACAGCATCAACAGCATGGGAGGAGAGCCACCATTAAAATCATCAACTGTGTCCCAGGTATTTCTTTTATGTATAGAACTGTTTCTCAATTAAATTTCACTGCTGATTACTGCAAATTTTCATTTGAAATACATTACTGCTGAATCTCTACTTCGATTAATATTTGTCTGCAAGTAAATTTCTGCGTATAACCTTACATTTCATTAAAATACGTTACTGTTGAATACGTATTTAGATTAATATTTGTCTGAAATTATATTTCCGTATCTGGACCCTTACAAAGATCAATTCTGCATGGTTTTCTCTTGCTTTCATTGCAGTTTGACGATTTCTGTAAAATAGAGTTATTAACGAGGCAATTTTAATTAATTATGCTTAAGGTGTTGTTTCGAGTTGATTACTTGGAGAACCACCTTAGTGTAATAGCTCATTGGAATTTGGGAAAAAAAGATCTACAATGCAGGATGATAAAAAGGGTATTTGGGTGGCCAGTGTGACCACAAAGGCGAATTAAGCATTTTCTAGAATTAAAAGTGATTTTAATTAGTTTATAAAAGTCACTTTATTAAATAAAGAAAGGAAAAGTGTTTTTATATATTTAGTTGGAGGGGAAAGGTAAGTGAGTTCTAAAAAAGGGAAATGAGGGGGTCTCTCCTCATTCTTTCACTTGCATTTTGGAGAGAATCACCTCTTGGAGAGTTTTAGAAAAGAAGGTTAGGATTTGGAAAACCCTAGCTGTCATTATTGGTTTTGGTGTTGAAAATATACACCCCAACTCGTTCAAGGAGTGGAATCACACATATTTCACCAATGGAATCAAGGGAGAAGATGATTTGCAAGAGACATTGAAGTAGATAAATGTTATCAATTGATTTTATTGTCTTACTTGGTATTTTCTATCTCATCGTTTCAAATTGAAGAGGAAACTATGGAGAACCAAGTTCCAAAGATCAAATATGCCCAAGTCTTGCTCAGAAAAATAGATTCGAACTAGTGATTGAGGAACCATCTATTCAATGTCCAAGTGTGTTGAAAGTCGAGCCTTGAAGTTGGATCGAGTTCTTTCTTTCTGTGGTGCGAGTCAGCATTTTGGTGGGTCATTCTCTGCAAAACCTTTCATGGGCCAGAAACTACTGCGTGATGTTGAGATTAGATGTTCGAGTTTTCTAATCTTCCAAACTAGGAAAATACAACAAATAACAGATACATGAACTAAGCTACAACAAATAAAATATACCACTCATGCATCAATCAATAAAACACAAGAAATAGGGTGAATAACTAAGCAGTTTTATTAATGTGGAGAACTGAGTACATCGGATGATAACAAACATAGAACTTGGGCTTGCTACCACAAGCTACACAAAAACTTGGTGAGAGTACAATACTCAAGTGTCGAAGTGGTTCTCCACAAAACTCTCTTTGCCAAGGAAAATGTTGTTGCTGGCTGTTGAATGGAGCTGGAATAGCTACCCTAATGAGTGTCGGAATGAACTGAAACTTTGCGGGTGGACTCCTCACTAGAAACCCAACAAAACCTAGAAATATCTCATGGACCCAAGTGGTAGAATGGCTCACCCCTAATAGTTGTGCCCTGCTCTGGAAATACTACTGCCACTATTGGAATGGAACTAATATTTCTCCCGTCAAATCTGCTCAGGAAAATTTTGTGGAACTAACTGGAGCCTATCCTCATAAAATTGACAATAACCCAGAAAGGGTTTGAACTAGATCCACAAGTCACCGGTGACCCGAAAACTACGTGTTGTTTCCTCTAGTCTGCCAGGAATGCTACAAGAATCGCACTGCTACAAAAATGCCCAAATTCTCTTTAATGAATCTTTCCCCAATTCCAACGAATCTCTCCTCCCAGCCACCAAGTGATTCCTAGATCCAAATTTTCCCAAAACTACTAGTCTCAGTGACTGCGCAGAATATGCCCAATAAACCCTTGTGCATGCTCAAGTTGGCGCAAATCAACTCTCCAAAATACTACACCCACAACCCTGCAAATGACCGAAGGAAATTTTCTCTTCTTGTGGGAAATTTTTCTGCAAAAGCTTCGGTCAAGCAACCGCTTTTTTCTAGTGCAAAATTTTTATCTATTGCAGCAAGTGAAAATTATTCTTCTAATTGTAAATTTAATTATGCAGTTTATTTTCTACGGAAAACAACGAATAAAATCACAACTGCAATTTTCACCATAAAAAATACTGCGGAAAATAATATACTAAAAACTAAGAAATTCTAGCACGTACACAAGAATTTTGACACAATTATTTTTGGACAATTGTCCTTGGAAAAACCCAATGCAGGAAAACTGGTGCAGCAGATGAGGGTTTTATTATTATTCTTCAACAGCAATTCTGAGTACAATAATTTAGATGCTCAACTGGAAATCTAATCTGATGAAATTACTGGCAAAATTATTGTGAGAATTTTCTCTCACCACACAGCTAATTTTTTCCTTTGAAATTTTACCTCCCTAGCCTCTACGCAAACCCCGTGGGAATTTCGGTCTTCCTTCCTTTGCCTCTTCCTGGAACTGGAAAACTTCCTCTCAGAATGTTTCTACCCTCCTCTTCCACCTGCTACTCACCCTCTGGCTCTATATTCTCTGTTGAATTACTGCCACTGAGAAAATCGAACCACCTGGGCAGTTGAGTATCTGCACTGGTGTATCCTCCATCTACCCATCGACTTCTTATAATCCTCTATTGGAGCACCAATGCCAAAATTAAAACATAATCGATGGCTCAAATTAATTCCAAGTCAATCCGAGTGATTTTCTAGATGATTCTCACCTTATCTCAATTAATACAGATTAATTAACCATATTTGCTAAAAGTTAGGCTTGGGAAATATTTAAAAAATGGTTAATAATCTAATTGAGATACTTCTAGGCAGAATTTCCATAAACGATTTCAGGGTTTTGGAGATCTCATGTATTCTAGCCTCTCCACCACATTTCGTGGCTAGAACACATCCGATGCTACAAAAACTAACATCTAGCTCCACTCAGCCCCATGAATTTCACTTTTGCGCCCCAGGAGAAGCACTCACCAGCTGAACTTATTTGTGTTGTGGCTTCGAAAAAGCCCGTGATGGACTTGTCTCTCTACACTCCTAGGGTGACACTCGAAGTTCATCGAAGGTAGAGGTGGAATTCCTACTTGGTAATTCCTTGTGCTAAACAACACTCGTTGACTTGGGTAAATATCTCAAGAAAACTTGTGTTCAAAAGTAAAATTGTCAAAAGATGCCCAAATGGAGGCCTCCTTGCCTTATTCATAGAAGTTGGTCCTCTTGCCCTTGGTAGACCCCATTTTCCACTAACTTGCACCCCTTTCTTCTCTCTCTCCCTCCATAAGTGTGAATTATCTCTAGAGGTTGAATTGTCTCCTTTTCATGGTCCCCACATTCCACCAAGGCTGTAATTTCTCCTATTCTCCTAAGTCCTCATGTCCCCCATATCAAAATTGCTTCAATGCCCAAATTGCAAAATTGTGATATGCTTAGTGTGAAAATTCCACAACTTGGAATCCTACTGCAGCAACTGATTAGATTTCTTCTATTTGTTAATTTACTGAACAAATTATTACTATTTTCTACGGTAAATATCAAAATCAATACGCTACAGCCTTCACAAAATAAGTACAGTGGAATAAATACAACGCAGGAAAAATAGAAACAAACACACAAATCACTCAGTTATTTTTGGACTAAGTCCCTGGAAAAACCCAAGCTGGGAAAACTGGTGCAACAACTGAGGGTTTGTATATTATGCATTTGTAAATCTGAGTGCAATTCTATAGTTGTCCAAACTGACAAACCATACAGAAAATTTCTGACAAAAGGTTAGTGAGAAAATTCTCGCTTTACCACTAGTGATCCGACACTAATCTAGGCTCATGATGAACTCCTCTGCGCAGTCACTATGTCAACCTATGCGTCACACATCTAGGAACTACATCACCTTCGCTATCAAATCAACTATTGTCCGGAAACTTGACCCTCTTGGCCTTTGGGCTCTTACTCCGGCCTTTGTCACTAAATCAGCTTTGTCTCCCAGCAGAAACGGAAATTGCTCTTGAAGCTCTATGCTACCTCTGCATGGCCTCTATGCTGCCTCTCTGTGGCACTCACTGCCTCTCTGCTTTGCACTCACCAGATCTAGAAAAGCTTCTTCCAACCTTACTATCCCTGCCCCCCTCTCACTGCAATGAACTCACTGGCTCTCTCTCTGGAAACTCGGTGCTGCTACTCAAGAAATCAATCTGCCAATGAATTCGATCTCTCAAGTGTGTTCTCCAAGTGCCCATCGTGTTCTTCTTATAATCTCTCATTGATATTTCAACGACCACGATTAAAACTTAATCGATGGCTAAGATTAAATAACACTCCACCACGCCTTTTTCTAGAAGACTCGCACCTGACTTAATCAATACCTTTTAATTAATCATATCTCCTAAGTTTAGACTTAGGAAATATTAAAAACTAATTAATTATTTTAATTAAGCCATCTCTAGGTGGAATTTCCCCAAACGATTTTAGGGTCTTGGTGAATACATGTGTCTTAGCCTCTCTACACAATTTCAAGGCTATAGCATATCCGATGCTACAAAAATCAGCTCTCCCTCTTAGCAAGGAATGTAAACTAGTACTGCTGCCCTCTTGATAGCAATACCCTGATTCTGCACCATCTCCTGTTGTGTTGCTGATGTTTGGCTACTACTACCCACCAACTATTGCGCTATCTCTGACTTTGCACTGCATCCATGATGCTAATGACCCTGCATATTGCTGCCAACTACTGCAGCTACGTTGTTGTTGCTGCTACAACATCTGCAACTGTCTCTCATTTGTTGCTCCTGCAATTGAGAGATGTCCATCATACTATCCCAACTGTGTTCAGTCTGATGCATCTGTCAGCCGAGTCCTAACTACTGTTAGTCTCTGTGCTGTCATTGAAGCCTCTGCACTGCCGCTGACTCTGCACTACTGCCAACTCTGCTCTGCGCTGATCAGCCTTGACTGCTACTAGCTACTGCATCTGTCACTTTGGTACCTAACTGCACCAATTGCCTCTAGTCTACCCTGCTACTGATTCTATGGGCTCCCGTACCAAAGTATTGATCCAAGAGGTGGGCTCCTCAAGGATCCTGCCCATTTGTAGCTCTATGGGCTACAAAAACAAATCACTCCACCTCACCCCTGGAGGTATATCAGTGATCATGGCAAACTCTTCCTCCAGTCTAGAGGACAACCCGTCTATCTCAGCGGATGCAACCTGTTGATCCTGCTTCTCCTCTTTGTCCCTCTTCCTGAGAGAACACTAGGTGTTGTAGTGACCAAGTTCACCGCATCTGAAGTATTTCACCTTGGAAATGTCCTTCTTTCTCCCACGCTACTCCTGCTTCCCCTTTGATGCAAGGGTTGCGTTCTCCTCCTCCTTAACTTCTGTCATCCCGCTGCTTCCGCTGCTGCTGCCAACTATGGTGCTCTTCACCAATTCTCGCCTCATCCATTCCTGCTGCAGATCTGCCCACATTTTGTCCCAGTCTGGCAAGTTTTCTCTGCCCAGTATACTTTGGACGAATACTCTGAACAACAGCATATTGAGTTGTTTTACTAGAGCACTTTCCTCGCTAAGAGGGAGTGTTGATTTATGGTAGCATCGGATGTGCTCTGTAGCATCGGATGTGCTCTAGCCTTGTAATTTTGTATATAGGCTAAGACACATGTATTCCATAATACCCAGAAATGACTTTTGAAAATTCCACTTTGAGATGGTTTAATTAAATTAATTAATCGTTTTTAATATTTTCCTAAGTCTAAACTTAGGGAAACCGATTAATTAAAGGGTATTAACTAAACTAAGTGTGAATCTTCTAGATAAAGTCATGGATCACCTCCAAGTTAATCTTAGCCCTTGATTATGTTTTAATCTTGGCCGTTGAAGAGTCAACGGAAAAATATAAGAAGGAGGGTGAGGGGCATATGGAAAATACATTGAGCATTTGGCATTTTCGAGCTTGTGAGAGAGACACAACTTTTTGATCAAGATCGAATCACTAGGCCTAAGTTTGCTAAGTGATTTGATTCAGTGATCAGTTTCAGAGAGGGGTAGATGCAGTAATTGGTCAGGAGGACCAGGAGTACATTTCAGAGAGAGGCAACAATGACGCAGAGAGAGGCAGCGCAGTCATCTGGAGGGGTGATGTTGTTCCTGAAGGGAATCATGCAGAAATGACGCAGTGCCTTCTTGATTCAGTGCGGAGATAGCTAGAAGTCGGGGTTTCTGAGCCAGGAGGGCCAAAACTCAGTTTCAAATCGGCTTGATCATTTACAGAGGAGAGGTGATGCAGTTCTTCAGCTTGGCCATGCAAGCTTACGCAGTTGCAGCGTAGGCATCACACAGAGGCAGAGAGGGACTTCACCAACCCTGTTTAGATTAGTCGAGGACTTGCAGAGTGAGCTATATCTCACATTTCTTCTGTTGCCAAGATTTTCTCTGAAGGGTGAGCTGGATATTGGCACCCTAGTTGTACTCAAGATTTTGCTGCTTAATAATATAAAACCCTCAGATCTGTTGCACCGGTTTTCCCGAGTTGGGTTTTTCCGAGAACCTAGTCCAAATATCATTGTTTCAAACATGGACGTTTTTCATTGTATTTTGTTTCATTTGTTTCAGCACTTAGATTTATTCTGCAACATTATTTGTGTAGACTGCTTCAGTAATTACTTCGATATTTCACTATAATGAAATAATTATGAAAAATAATAGGAGAAGTAATTCAGATTTGTTGCAGTAGGAATCCAGATCTAGGATTTTTCACATGGTATCAAAGCTTATTCATGTTGAAGTGCAGGAGAAACAAGAGTGAACCAACAGGTCAACGCTGAAGAGACTCAGAACTGCATAAGCAGCAGTAAATTCCCCCAGAAAATACGCAGTCCAGGCCAAGAGGGCAATCTAGCGCAGAAAAGGCTCCCTCTGAGAGAGTTGATAGACAGGTAAGCTTTTCAGTTGCAGAAGGGGCAGCATAGCAGACCAACGTAGCTGACGCAGTAGCTGCACAACAGTAAGTGTTGGTGCATAAGCATCAGAAAATTTCTGAAAAACACAGTTGGGGATTTCTTGACCTCAAAGAGTTTCATACTCAAAGAAACTCAGTTTTTTCCCGTGAAACAGCAGAAGCATTGACTTACTCCTCAAGGAGTGCGTAAGTCTAGCTGAGCAGAGGGTTAGAGAAAGATATTGACAGTTGAGGAGATGGCCAGCAACGGATTGCGTGACCAAGATAGATTGGAGGGTGCCTCCAACTATGTTATTTGGAAGTCAAGGATTCAGTTTCTCCTTGATAAGCATGATCTAAAGGCCCTCATTGATAGCATAGTTGTAGAGCCACTGCATGCAGTACACCTGAGAGCCTTCAAGAAGAACATGGCAAGAGCCAAACGATTGATCCTAGATGGTGTTAAGGATCACATCGTACCTCACATTCAACAAAGAACACTGCTAGAGAAATGTGGTTAGGGCTGGAAAAGCTATACCAAGGATCTTTCGAGCAGCGGAAGATGTATCTGGAGGAGAAGATGCGTAATACCAGGATGAAGAAGGGAGAGCGTTTTGACTCCTTCCTGTCTAGAATTTATGATAACCGATACTAGCTGTCAGTAGTGGGATCAGCACCTAAAGACTCAGAGCTGGTAAGGCTCACTCTGAACTCTGTTTCAGAAGACTATTAGGTCTTTGCCTAGAGCATTTTGGGGAGAGAAAAGCTTCCAGGATGGGAAGCGATGTGGGAAACCTTGCAGCAAGAAAAGCTGAGGAGAGATCTCCTTAAAATACATATTGAGGATGGTAGTAGCGATTTGAAAGTCAAGGAGGAAGAAGATAACACAACCCTTGCATCAAAGGGGAAAAAGAGGCAGAATAATAAAGATTTGTCTAAGATCAAGTGCTTCAGGTGTGGGGAAATGGGACATTATGCCACACAATGTCCTCTTAAGAAAAAGGACAAGGAGGACAAGCAAGATCCTCAAGCTGGAGCTGCCAAGATTGAGGCAAAAGATGATTGTGCTATGTTAGCTCATATTTTGAAAGGAGAGAAGTGGGCTGACTTGGAGTTGTAGATCCAAAATCTACAGATGGGAGGATCCTCGAGTATTTCTGAACTCTTGGATCACATTTGAGCTACGAGAGACTTAAGATAGTAGCAGGATGGACAGTTGCAGCAGAAAATGAAGAGACAGTGCAGTGGCTAGCAGTACTAAAGCTTGATCAGCGCAGAGAGGGAGCAACAACAACAACAGTTGAGCAGCAACAGCAATAGCGCAGTGCACAGTGGTGCAGCGCAGTGCAGTGTAGAGCAGTAGCAGCGCAACATATTCAAAGACCTAGTGCAAAAGTTAACAGCAGACAGTCTTATTATTCAGATGCAATTTTACTTCTCCAATTTCGGATGTTTTTCTGTTGCAATTAGCAACAGTGCAGCAGTAGCAGTAGTTGAGCAGTAGCAGCAGATGAGAAGCAGCAACGTAGTGCACAAGTGGTGCAACGCAGTGCAGCAGCATGGTTGCAGAATTCAGAGGGAGTTGCAGTACAGTGGCAGTTGGTAGCAGCATGTAGAGTCAGCAGCAGTACGGATGCAGCATGTGTGCAATGTTGGTGAGCAGCATCAACAGCACAACAGCAAATGTTCCAGAAGTCAGAGCAGCACATTGAGTTGTCTTGCTAGAGCACTTTCCTGGCTAAGAGGGAGTGATGATTTATGGTAGCATCATATGTGCTCTAGCCTTGTAGTTTTGTATACAGGCTAATACACATGTATTCCATAATACCCGGAAAGGATTTTGGAAAATTCCACTTAGAGATGGTTTAATTAAATTAATTAATCGTTTTTGATGTTTTCCTAAGTCTAAACTTAGGGAAACTGATTAATTAAAGGGTATTAATTAAACTAAGTATCTTCTAGATAAAGTCATGGATCACCTCCAAGTTAATCTTAGCCCTTGATTATGTTTTAATCTTGGCCATTGAAGGGTCAACGGAAGAATATAAGAAGAAGAGTGAGGGGCCTATGGAAAATACATTGAGCATTTGGCATTTTCAAGCTTGTGAGAGAGACACAACTTTTTGATCAAGATTGAATCACTAGGGCTGGGTTTGCTAAGTGATTTGATTCAGTGATCAGTTCCAAAGAGAGGCAGATGCAGTAACTAGTCAGGAGGACCAGGAGTACATTTCAGAGAGAGGCAGCAGTGACGCAGAGAGAGGCAGCGCAGTCATCTAGAGGGGTGACACAATTCCTTAAGGGAATCACGCAAAAATGACGCAATGCCTCCTTGATTCAGTCCGGAGATAGCTGGAAGCCGGGGTTTCTAAGCCAGGAGGGCCAAAACTCAGTTTCAGATCAGCTTGATCATTTACAGACATTAGGGGAATTTTGAGGTTTAAAATGAGCCTGCTAAGGAAAATGTACAATCAAAAATCACTTTATGAGAACCAATCACATTTTAGGGGATGACATCATCCCTAATGGCTGAGGTGGCATTGTTTGATTTAAAGGTACTTACTTGTCACATTCTCAATGGTGGATAAAAACTCATGGTTAACCATGGTAGTGCTCTAAGTACTTTTAAAGTCGAAGTAAAGTACTCATAATAAATGTCATTTCACATTTTTTCAATAAAAATATATTATTGTCATTTCATATTTCTTGAAAGAAACATTTCATATCCCTGTACATTTATTATATTATATTATATTATATTATTTTTATATAATATATTAATTACATGTTATTATACAATTTAAATAATATAAATTTTAATTAATAGCATATAATATAATTAAGAATTTATAAATTTATATTTATATTTTATTTTAAGTTATTTAAGTACAAAGGACAAATGCATTAATTGTTCAATGATAATGACTTTTTCTTGAAAATCTCATTCTTATTTATAGTCACATCAATTCAATTTTTTTATTAATTTTATTTTGGGACAACTTTTGAATTGAATTTAACTATAGTTACATTGATTGTGGTGCAAAAAGTGAATTGAAAATTCATAAATAGTATTTTATTCTCTTAGTTATTATTTTATTATTTCCTTAGGAGGCCCATTTTAGACCTCAAAATTCCCCTAATGGGAGAGGTGACGCAGTTCTTCAGCTTGCCCATGTAAGCTTACGCAGTTGTAGCATAGGCATCATGCAGAGGTAGAGAGAGGCTTCACCAGCGCTGTTTAGATCAGTCGGGGACTTCTAGAGGTATATCTCGCATTTCTTTTGTTGCCAAGATTTTCTCTGAAGGGCGAGCCAAATATTGGCACCCTGGTTGTACTCAATATTCTGCTGCTTAATAATATAAAACTATCAGATCTGCTGCATTGATTTTCCCGAGTTAGGTTTTTCTGGGGACTTGATTTTCCCGAGTTGGGTTTTTCCAGGGACTTAGTCCAAAAATAACTGTGTCAAATGTGGATGTTTTTCATTGTATTTTGTTCAGATTGTTTCAGCACTTGGATTTATTCCGCAACATTATTTGCGTAGACTGCTTCAATAATTACTTCGATATTTCACTGTAATGAAATAATTATGAAAAATAATAGGAGAAGTAATTCAGATTTGTTGCAGTAGGAATCCAGATCTAGGATTTTTCACAACTCTCCCACTGGCGATCCGACACTGATCTACGCTCAGTATGAGCTGCTCTACGCTTCCTCTACACAGTCACTGCGTCAGCCTACGAAGTACTGCGTCCCACAACTCAGAACTGCATCACCTTCACTATCTGATTGATCCGGATTTATGCAGGAACGCAACAGAATAAACACATAACCATAAATACAGAGATGCAGCGGAAATAACACTTCATTTCATTAATATCAAAGAACTGAAATTCTGCTTTTACGTACAATGGAAATAAAACTAGCTAGGGTACTGGTAGCTATCTCTGAGAAGAGATGTGGTGGCTACAGACTTCTGAACTGCTTTACAATGAGGCGCGAGGGCCTATTTATTATTGAGAAACAATGGAGAACCCTAAACATCCCAAAAACCTAACCCTAGGAGATGAAGCGCCAAAACTATGGGCCCCGTTTGGGTAAATTGTTGTTTCAACTTCCCAGGGACGTAACTTTGGCATACTATCTCCGTTTGACGCATATGATACATCATTAGAAAGCTCTATCCGAGGACTACAGCTGTCGAGACGAATTTTATCAGAAAACGTCGTTTAGGGCCTCAAAACGGCTCCGGAAGTTCAGGACCCAAAAAACTGCTAAAAATAGTAAGTTATGCCAAAACGGAAAAACTGAAAGAGACAATGGTGGGGGCCCAAGTGGAATAGGCGGGTGGCCACCAATATCCACCTGGATCACTGATCAACTAATGTCTGGAAACCTTACCCTCCTGGCCTCCGGGCTCTCACTCTGGCCTCTGGCACTGAATCAGCTTTGTCTCTGAGCAAAAACAGAATCTCCTCCTGAAGCTTTGCGTTGCCTCTGCGTGGCACTTGTTTCCTCTCTGCTTTGCACTCACCAGATCTGGAAAAGCTTCTTACGATCTTACTATCCCTGCCCCTCTCTCACTGCAATGAGCTCACTGTCTCTCTCTCTCTGGCAACTCAGCGCTACTACTCAAGAAATGGATCTGCCAATGAATTCGATCTCTGCAAGTGTGTTCTCCAAATGCCATTGAGTTCTTCCTATAATCTCTCGTTGAGACTTCAACAACCATGATTAAAACTTAATTGATGGCTAAGATTAACTAAGACTCAATCCACGCCTTTCTCTAGAAAATTCGCACCTGACTTAATTAATACCTTTTAATTAATCAAATTTCCTAAGTTTAGACTTAAGAAATATTAAAAAATGATTATTTATTTTAATTAAGCCATCTCTAGAGAGAGTTTCCCCAAATGATTTCTAGATCTTGGAGAATACATGCGTCTTAGCCTCTCTGCAAAATATCAAGGCTAGAGTACATCTGATGCTACAAAAATCAACAGTAGTTGAGTCCCATGTGGACCCTTTCCTTAGGCCTTCTTACATTATCACGAATGATGAGGAATCCTCCATCTCTCCTAAGTGTGATCATCGTGGGCAACCTACATATTGTGTCTCTCCAGCTCATCAATCTCCCTTTCCTACTAATTATGACCCTATGGTGGCCATGAAGCATAACATAAATGATATCAACCATGATGGAAGTGATATAGATGAGGTTTCCATCCATAAAATGTTTACGTGCCTAATTGTTGACAACTCTTTTGGTTAGAGGAGAGGATCTCATGGAGTAGATTACATCCCTTTGTTCCCTCTTCTCTCGTTATCCGCCATGCATGGGCATTCTATTTTCCCACCTCCTGCCCTGTTAACGAAGGATGATTGTTTTTGTACTTGTTCTTACATTTGCTATATAAGTAATCATTGGGAAAAATGTTTTTATATTGATCTAGTTATGTCCTGGTTGCATTGGCTCTATGATTACACTTAATACTTGTACGATGTAATATGCATGTTAGGTAGTGTTATCACTTGCCGCCTACACCTACCTACAAGTTAGTGAGAAAAGCCTTTAACCCCACAAGGTGTGGTTGGTGGCAAGGAACTTAGAGAAGGGGTTGTCACACTAATCCCAACTCTCTTAGTTTAAGCTATCTCCTAGGTTAGCTATGGGGGGTGGTCCCTAAATGGAAAACTAAGTTAAAATATGTGAGCTTCTAGGAGAGTTGTTAGAGTTAAATAGATTACTTCTTAAGATTTATAAGCAAAAAGTGATATGAGCAATAACCATCAATACATAATTTAAATAAGCACAAATCATATGAAAACCAGTGTCTTCAAAGTATTGCTCTTTGAAATGAAAATGTATTTGCTTAAACGAAGTTAAATGCTTTCAAATGGAAAGCAAAAGTAATACTAAAAAGTGGAACAAGAAATTGTTAGCACAAGATATTGTAAATGCTTTCAAGATAAATAGATTTATGAATCAAAGCATGAGAAGCTATCTTGCTCAAAAGGAAACAATTAGTGATCTACTTATTGTTCTTTAGATGCCAGCACAGATCTATAGCCTATGGAGCTTCAGTGATGAGGATGCAACCCATCTGACTTGTTTGTCAAAGATTGAGCAGGAGATTCAGTTGTTTCTCTCAAAAACTGAAGTTGCAGTGCAACAAATCAGCAGTGGCAGTGCTATGAGCAACACAGATGCAACATATTGAGAGGGAGATGCAGTACAGAAGTTGTAGTGGCAGTGGCAGAGTCATGAGCAGCAATGTAGAGTTGAGTGGCAGCAGGCCAAGCTTCAGCAGCACAGAACCAGTACTCAAAGTCATGTAATGCATAGTGTGATGTATTACTAGAGCACACCCTTGACGCTAAGAGGGAGTGTTGAGATTTTGTGTATTTGGGGTAGCATCAGTTGTGCTCTAACTCCCAAACTTTGTAGAAGGACTAGAGTACACTTGATCTACAAGACCCAGAAATGGATTTGGGAAATTCCATTTGGTTTAGGAGATATTAAATTAATTAATTATTTTAATGTATTTCCTAAGTTAAAACTTAGGGAACTTAAATAATTAAAGTAAATTTAATTAAACATGTGATGAAATTGTCTTAAATCACACGGATCAAGATTTCTTTTAATCTGAGCCATTGATTCAATATCTAATCATGGCCGTTGGTTTTCTAATGAGAAAAGTATAAAGGAAAGGCTTGGGGTCATTTGTAAAGGCACACAGAGGCAGATCACTGAAGCTAAATTGAGATTCTAGGGCAGGGTTTGCTAAGAATACTCAGAAGTGTTTCAGCTGCAAAGAGGGGAATTTAGACCAAGGGGATGATGATATGATCCCGAGGTCTAGAATAAACAAAAGGTAGAGATCAGCTCAAGGACAACGCATAGGAAGGCAGCAGCAGCATCGACAAGGACATCGCAGTGTCACCAAAGGATAGCGTTATTTTTAGCAGGAAATCCTCAGGGGTTATGCAAAGATCCTTCAGGGGCAGTGTACTGACTGCATCACCCAGTCTGGGGTAACGCAGTCCCTTTTGGAGCAGCGCTAAGGGTTTGGAGGACTTCCAAGGCTGACGCAGAGCCTTTCAGAGGCTTCAGAGGCTGACGCAGAGCCTTTCAGGGACAGCGCTGGGGATTCTAGCGCCCTGATCTTGGCTGAGTTCTGTAAATCCTGTTTGAGGGTGTGGATTAGTCATCATTTTGGCCCTAGATCAGCCAGTGAGCTGTAGATCTAGTGTTTTCTCTGTCGAGTTTTCCAGTTCTAGAACCCACATTTGTGTATTCAGAAATATTCTTAATAATAGAACCCTCTAGCAACCAGAGACTGGTTTTCCCACATTGGGTTTTTCCGGGGACTATTTGTCCAGAAATAACTGTCACTTTGTCAATGTCTGCATGTGCTTATTCTAGATCTAGATTGGTAGAGGTCTGTTATGTGTTTTGCTTCAATGCTAACTTGAATTTATTCAGTTAATAACTTATCTAAGTAGGAGGAGCTTAACCAGATTAACAGTAATAATTTATGCATAAGATATAAGATTCAGAAATTTCTACACACATCACCTTGGGACTTCACTTTAATTCCTCCATAATTTTCCACCTCATTTCCACAACATTTAGCATGTGTGGATATTTATTTTTCTCCATTTATTTAATTTATAGCTTAAATAATTGCCATATTTCCCACTAAACTTAGGAAAAATGGGTTTTGAGGGTTTAAAGCACATTTTTAACCCCTCAAAGTGTGTCATAGTAGAAAGTTGAGGGTGAGAGGTGCAAATTTTATTGCTCATACCCCATACAACTTCTCTAGACATCACTTATTACATTACAAATACAATCTTTATCGTAATTCCCGCCTTGCGGAAAATCTAAAAATTAAAAAATAACTACCTACACCTAACCAAATTCCACGAAATTTTTTGTGTGATCTAGTATGGTAATAAACATTGACCCTAGACAATAGGACTCACCCAAAGCTTCACCATCAAGCTGTACTCTGACTTTGGGGTATATTTGGAGGAAAAAACTCAATTAATTATTAAGTGATGATAATTAACCAAGTCAAAAAAACCTCCTAGAGTAATACTCACTTGTTCGCAAGGTCCAAAGCTACCTAGGCCTGTTACAGACTCAAAACTCATCATTACTAGCATCACTTATTACAATTTCCCACAGGGTGTGGAATCTAGGTACAAAAGAAAATGATGAGAAGTAGAAGTAGAGTTTAAAAACTCTGGTAATTTGATGATATCTGATGGTACAAGTGTCCTTTGGTTCATTCTTGGGCATGGAGTCTTCATATAATCATCAGGTTCCACTCCAGTGGTCAACAACTTCCATCCTAGGTCTTTCTTGGAGAACCTATCACTTCATCAAGCCCTAGATGATCCTCTCCTTGAATGGGCCTTGGGAATCACTTTATACCCTATCATAGAACCCACCATTACAAGTGATTTCCTCCATACCAGGACTCCTTCCATCATTGAAAGTTTGTAAAGAGCATGGAACACTAACTAAGGTGACAGTGGGCCTTTGTCCCATTATTTTCATTTGGTCTAGTAGTTGTCCCTTAGGTTCCCCTCCTAGGACCCCTGCTAGATTGTGTGGCAACAATGGACTCATGACTTATCTCATCACCTAAGCATAATGTAACAAATAAATTGTTCATATAAATATTTATTCCATTAGCCACATTTACAAGTCACTAAAGGGAAAAGAGCTATAAGACAAAAAAGATCATAACAACCTTTTTCGATGCATACATCTACCCCCTGCTCTATACGTCAATGTCCTACTCAAGCAATAAATAGAAATTCTTCTTTAATGATGTCTCTAATTCTCATGTCAATGTTACAACTAATACTAGAGCTCCTCTTGTATTTGTTCTCAATTTGTTCATGATGTCTCTAATTCTCATGTCAATGTTGCAACTAATGCTAGAGCTCCTCTTGTATTTGTTCTCAATTTGTTCACCATCCACTGATTATCTTAGAATCTTAGTAGGCTACCATTGGTGGTATAGTCCTCAACATGTGCTTCTTCAACCTTCTTGTCAATAAATTTGATATTCTTCTTATGTGGTCTCAGACATTCACCATATGCAAATCAATATTTAAAATATGTAAGTATTAGTCCCATTGACCTAATGTTGTAGTCATTTGTTGGACATTAATAAAATTATGTTATCTTATTTTCTCATTATTGGGCTTCCCTCTAAAGGACTAGAACAACCTTCCTTATCAACTTCTTGTCGCACAGATTGTCTAGGCACCGCGACAACGGCTCAGATCGGGAGCTGTCACCTTTATCCCCAATCTCTCTATCTAAGCTGTCTCCTTGCAAGCTAAGAGAGGTAGACCCTATTATAAATGAAGAGAAAGAATCTAGGAGACACAACTAAAACACCAAATACTTGATAAAATTAACGATATTTCCAAGATCAATTACATTAAAACCAGTGCCTTATGGAGTTAAAAGATCTCGTTATGCGATTAAAGATAAGTATTGGATGTATAACTGCTGCTAAATGACCACAATGATATTCAATAGAAAGTTCCACTATTATTCATTAAGATACTGAAGCAAAGCTATCATGAAACGATCATTAACTGTAAATGCTAGATGCTTGAAATATTTTCAAAATTATGATATTCCAATATAACCCAATTCGAAAATTAAAATACTCCTTAGTCAAACTTCAGATAAAAATTTGAGGCTCATTTGACTATAGAGAATTTTTTTGAAATTTTTTTATGTTTTTGTATTTTCTAAATTTTTAGAATTTTGAAATTTTTATAATTTTTTATAATTTTTTAAATTTAAAACAAATTAAAAATCTAAATCTAAATTAAAACTTAAATCTAAATTAAAACTAACACCAAAACACAAATTAAAACTTTGTTTAAAAACAAATTAAATTTAAAATCTAAACTAACTAAAGCTCAAAATCTAAAAAACTAAACTAAATCGAAAATAAAATAAACAACCAACCAAACTAAAACTTAACGATATTAAACTACAATCTAAACATTAAAAAAAAACTACAATCTAAAACTATACACAAAACTACATTAAAACCAATGCTAAACCCCTCCACACAAAATGAATTCGATGAGAAATAACGCTGAGTTTTGTTTATGCGTGTATTTGATTTGTCATATTGCAGGTTGGATGGCAGGGGGACGGGAGTACGTCTGCAGGATGAAGGTCGAAGGGATGTGACGAGAAAATGGAGGTCAAAAGCCAGATGGCAGAACAAAGGCTTGAACGGAGAAAGAGGGAGTCGCAGAAAGCTGAGGGCAGAGATGAGAGAGGCTCAACTGCAGGGAATGAAGGAATAGGTGGAGGACGGCAGAAGCAAGGAGCTACGATGGCGTGAGGGAAATAGAGGCTGATGAGGGACGGATTTGCAGAGTGAGAGGGTCGAATGAGATGAGCGAACAGCTATGGGAGAAGGCTCGAATGGAAGAAAAGGTCAATGCAGATCAAAGGTGCAGCGTTGAGGAAAGAGAAGCTGGACAATGAAAGGACGCCATAAACAAATCAAACTTCAACAAAACCCAATACTCATTTAAAACGTCCAGCAAATAAATTTTTTCTGCAAAACTCAGATTTTGATGCTCCTCAAATTGAATATTATTCAGATTTTATAGATGCTGGCTTAACTGTGTTTGAAATCTTCTCCTTGGCAACACAATTACACCCAGATCTGAAAGAAAAAACCAGATCCTAAAAGATTTTCTGATAAACCTCTTGCAATCCTGCAAAACAAACCCAACAAAACGAAAACTGCATACAAATTTACAAGGCTAATTTACAATTTAGAAAGCCCTCATAGCCAGATTTGAATTCATTTCAGCACAATTTTAGAAAATGAAATTTTTTATAGAGAGGCACAAGCCCTAGAAAACCCTGCAAAACCACCAATTTCGTAAGATAGATTTGGAATTTAACAAATAATGAGCTTTTCAGATTTATGTCATTTGAGAGTCGGCTGGTCCAACCGAAGACTTCCCCAGACGCTCAAAAACTTAAAAAATATTTCCCTACACACTTAGATCTGAACTTTAGATCGATAGAGATTTAAGAAAATAACATGAGATCCCTCAGAAAAAATCAAAATGTCATTTTATGAACCCAGAAAACGGCACAAGATACCTGTATGCAGATTAATCCACGAAGGCCATCAACCATAAAAATTCAAACAAAGTAGCAGAGTTTAGAAATGAATCACCACATAGATCCGAGAAGAAACATCAAAATTTGTAGCCCCAAAGTCTTTATGCTTTATGCCTCAAAATTACAAGAGCTTCGAAGACAAGTGCACGATCCTGAGATCGGATGACTCAAGACTGACAAAGACTTCTTAATTTATAGAACAAAATCTCCAACGGCTAGTTCGGTTGATCCACGTCAAAATAATCTCGACCGTCGATAAGATTTGATCATCTTTTAATCTAGACGGTCGAAATTATAATTTTGAGGAAAAAACGAATTTATGATTTAAATCCATTTTAATTAACTCAAAAATACTATTTTTGAGTAATTACCCCAAAATTTTGACCTTGACTTAACCACCTAGGCCCAAGGGTCCAAAATTTCTTAAAATTCTCAAAATTCCCTTGACCTAGGACCTTTAAAAAATCGTTTTTTAAAAACCAACGAATTTTGCCTTTGAAGAATTTTATCCTAAATTAATTAAATTTCTAGCTTTTGATTTTTTAATTAATTGACCAGAAAATTTAATTAATTGACTGAGAGGGGATTTTAATTATTTTTCCAACTCTCTTTACATAAGATAATACATTTAGACACATGAAGAGGGAATACCCATTCGTATAGACCCTCAAATAAATACCCAATTCTGCGACTCAAAACATGATCTAGTAGACCAAGTAGCTCAAACTACTTTTACAAGGACTCGATAGAAAACACTAGGACTCACTTAACATGCTGATGACAAAATCCACCCTAGCTTTGGGGTGAGGCTGGGGGGAAAAACTCTGCCGATCACTTATATGAATCAGTGAGACAAAAAACCTCCTAGGATAGAGATCATCAACAACATACTAAGCTTACCTAGGTTGTTACATACATTGACAGTCTTACTTAGATCATTTACATCATAACATGCAGAATGGGTTTACATCATTTATAACAAAATGTCGTCTGTCGATGAAATCTGGATGACATGAGCCTCGAACATGATAAGTCCCATTTGAAAAAATGGGGGTGTACTGCTATGGGGTCGTTGACAAAGTGTGGTCAACACAACTCATTCAAAGGGTCAATAACCTCAACATAGTTCTTAATAAACCTTTCTAAGAACCCAAATATTCTAAAAAGGCTCTAACACCATGGACATCGCGATAACTTAAGCCTTTGACAATAATGTTTGGGAGATCAACAACACAATGTTTCCCTAAAAATAATTCGATAAATCATTATTTCATTTATACTTGATTCCAAATATTGAAGTACAATTAAAGCAAGCTATATTACAATTTTTCTCTTCCTATTCCTCTTTAGAAATAACAAAACTTAATCATGCTTGTTTCCATGAAATCTAGCAAACCTTGGAGGGAGGGTACCCGACAAGGCTATTACTAGACCAAGAGACAAAAATGAGGTAGTGGCCCACTATCACCATAGCCAAAATCCCCACTCTTTATGGAATTTCACCAGTGGGAAGAGTCCCCGTGTGTGTATGGTCACCTATAATTGATATTCTATGGTTGAGGTACAAACTAACTAAATGAGACCTTCTAAAAGAAAGACACAATTTAGGCTTAGGACTCCAATTGGAGGCAATTTTCTCTATTTATAGAGACCTAGGGTAGACCACACAAGAAGTAGGTTTGTTTAATAGGTTGAGAGTTGGGGTGGCCTGACGTCAAGGTGAAGAGAAACGGTTTCCAACAATATGTATTAGCAAGATCAAGACACATGGAACCCTCAAATAAGCCCCCAAGTTGAAGCTAAATCCAAACTAGGGTTAGCTTAGGGCTAGTAACAAGGGAAAAAACATTTATGGACGAAATCAAAGTGAATTCCTACCAAAAGAAGTGATTTTGTGGAAACCACTATCCTCTTGGCATGTAGACTCCAATGCCAAAAATTCCTCTTCCCTAAGAATTCGCATCAAGCCCTAGCTTGGCGACTTGGCTTTAAAGGGGCCAAATTAGGTCAAGAGAGAAAGAGAAAAAATTATTGATGAAGGACGATTTGATCACTGCCAAAGGATGCTCAATGCCTTGTTCCTTAGGATAATGGAGTCTATGAGTTGATTGAATAGCCAAAGTAATATTCCCAATTAGCAATAGCTAATTGGAAATATAAATTTTGACTACTTTACTTTAATAAAGTTAAGTTATAAATAAAGTGGGTGAAAAGGGACACTTAACTCACACTTAGGATAAAAAGTATTTCATAAAGCCACTAGAGAGACATGACTAATTGGCAACGTGGGGCCTAGTGGTCAAGTGGCAGCGTGGGAAAAGGGATAGCGTAGGTAGCGTGGGACCAAGCCAGCGCAGAGAGAGATGGACAGCGTGGCTCAAGGAGACAACGCAGTTGACGGTGGGGCCTAGGTGAGAGCAAAGCTCTCCAAGCATAAAAAGGGAGAGGGTCTCCTCATTTTGGATTCATTCTGATTATGCATCTATGTTATTTTTCTTTTGACATTGAGCACACTTGCTGTTTAGCAAAGTCTACACGTACTGTTCAGTACACCGGGTGTCTCCGTGCAGAGATCCCAACCTCAGCCCCAGGGGGCTTCGAGTGCCTACTCGGGTGAGGAGTCCCATCTTTGTTTTGCCAGAGAGAGTTGCAACAACCACAGTCGAGAGCATTCACTCAGAGAGACAACGCAGTCAGTGAAAGGGAGGACGCAGTCTTGGGAGGAGGTGATTCCAAATTGAGGATTTATCAGGGGATTCAGCCCGGGAGAGTTGGAAAGGGGTCAGCCCTTCCCCATTCCAGCATTTTGGTGGAGTCGGAGGCCATTATTTACAGCAGATCATTCAAGGCCAGCGTTTCTCATTGGGGAATAGTGTAGTGCCTCAAGGGGGTCATTTTCGGAGGTCAGCCATTTCCGACAAGCTTTCTGGGTATTGGGTGGAAAGGCCATTCCCAGAGTTTCATAATTTTCCGAGGTGGGGAGTAGCCCCAATTTGTCAGTTCATTCCAGCAGTAGCAGCAGCACAGTAGCAGTACTAGCATCACTGGAGATTACGCAGTATTGAGGGAGCATCCATTTCGGGTCATCTTCTGAGAGTATTTCTACGCTTGCCTAGTGCAAGCCAAGGTGCCATCATTCTAATCACCTTTTATACTCATTCCATCTTTCCGTATTAATAAAATGGCTCAGCGTTCTCCATATTGCCTGTTTTTCTTATGATCTCTCTCTAGTTGCTATATGTCTTTGTTTATGTGCTTTATATTGCTGTTTATTTCCATTCGGGATATTATAGTGGTATCGAAGCTCATAGACTTGGCTCAGCTTGTGGAGCATATTGTCTACGACACCTTCAGGTAAACCATACATTTGTTACTGAGGGAGGAAGTACAAAGATCAAGAACGAAGGTTAGAGCTCACTTTCGAGGAAGATGACAGCGTCCCAGTAGTGGACGCAGAGGTGGAGGAACCAATGGCGGAGGAAAGAGATGTCGAGAAGGAGTTTGAGGAACTTCTCCTTAAATCAATGTAGGATTTGTCGAGGCGGATAGAGGAGATGGGGCAAAAGTTCACGGCAGAGTCTAGACAACGTGAGACCCTAAGGGGTTTTCATATCGGAGAGGGCTCGGTCACATCCCATCATTTGCAGGAGCACATCACAGCACAGCAGATGGCATCACACACACCTCCCCGTTCCACGATGCCTACATTTCTTGCCACACACACCGGGGCAGGAGCACAGCAGGAGCAACAGCCGGCCCATATGGGGGATTATTTCGCTGAGTATCAGACTTACGATCAGGAGTTCAGAGATGCCCTCACGTTCCATGACTTCGTTCAGCTAAAGCAGGACAGCAGACCCCGCAACCATCACAGAGGGAACAAGCATTCACATGACAAAGACATGCAGCGCACTGTAGGTAGATTCTATCTACCAACATTTGACAGATTATCCAAGTGTTCGGCAAAGGCTTGGATGGAGAAGTTGGACATAAATTTCCAGCTTAACCAGATGGTGGAGACAGAGGCCATCAAGGTTGCAGCGCTGCACCTGGAGGGTAAGGACCATGACTGGTGGTTTCACGGGATGGCTACGCTGGGACACTCGGGAGTGACAGCATATGCCGAGTTCACACAGCAGCTGATAGAGCGATTTGATCAACGAGATCCAGAGGAGCACTTTGTTGATCTGACTAAGCTCAAGCAGACCGGGAGTCCAGACACATACATTTCAGAGTTCTTAAGACTTTCCGTGATGGTGCCTGATTTATCTGCAGCCCGAATGATCTATATGTTAATAGACGGATTGGCAGAGCCTCTACGGGGGTTAGTCAAATCAACGAGGCCAGCTACACTTCATGATGCAGTTGGGAGGACTCGAGATTTGTAAGATGCACTACCCCGGACTAGAGCCCCTTTTCCCCAGAGATTGGCGTTCTTGCCGAAGGGGAAAGACGTAAGGGTTCCGCCTCCAAAGGGGAACCAGGGCAGAGGGCCAGGGGATGATGAGACCAGGAGGGATCTGAAGCGGAGGAGGCTATGTTTCACATGCCAGGAGCCATGGGCACCAAGACACCGTTGTGCCGCGGGGAAGGCACATTACATCGAGGTCTTCTCCGACAGTAGCGAGGAAGAGGAGGATTATGAGGAGATAGAGGCAAGAGGCAGCAGTACAGCGTAGAGAGGGGATCATCTGCCACCTCCACTACCAGGAGCGGGAGGTGCAGTGTAATATTCCTAATTAGCAGTGGCTAATTGGAATATTCGATTTTGCTCAATTTTGCCATCTATAGTGTATTAATAAATAAAAAGGTGAGTAGAGAGGGTCTAACTCACTTCGTGGAATAAAACCCACTCCCTAGGAGCACAACGTTGTGACTTAAAGGGAGCCAAGGGGGGGCCAAGCACCACGTAGAGAGGGGCCCCACGTACGCACTAGGAGAGACTGCACAGATAAGGATGAGCACGTGGCAAGAGGGAGGCTACGTTGAGGAGCTAGGCCTTAGGGTTTGGAGGAAGGCCAACATTATAAAAGAGGGAGGAGCCTCCTCATTTCATTCATTCGTTGTTGATGATATGGTGCTGGTCGTTTGACTTCTTGAGCATGCTGGCTGTTTAGCCTGTTTGCAGCACTGTTTAGTACGTTGAGTGTCTCCGGTCGGAGATCTCGCCCTTAGCCCCGAGGGACTTCGAGTGCCTGCTCGAGCAAGGTAGTTTCTTTAGCATTTTGTGGGAGGTTTGGTGTTTGGTTTTTGTTGTGGAGCTGAGCATTCAGAAAGACTGCACAGTCATTGAGAGGGAGGACGTAGTCCATCCAAGAGGAGCTCCGGATTGGGATTTTTGCAGGGGTTTGAGCCGAGAGATTGAGCAGAGGATCAGCCTTTGCCTTTGGGAGGATTTTGGTGGAGTTTGAGGCCGTATTTCATTCATTCCTATTCAGCCTCTACGCAGAGCCTTGGAGGCCAACGTAATTCCCCAAGGGGGTGTTTTTCGAGGGTCAGCCATTTCTGATATGATTTATGGGTTTTGCCGAGATTGGTGAGTAGAGGAGGATTCCAGATTTTCAGCTCATTCTGGCAAGGGGAACAGCCTCTAGTCATCAGTCCATTTCAGCAGTAGCAGCTACACGACAGTTTTCCAGCAGCTGGGATGCGGTTCAGAGAGCAGCCATTTCCTGGTTATTTTGAGAGTATTTCTTCACTTGCCTTGAGCAAGTTTAGGTGCCATCATTCTGATCACCTATTGTATTTCATTATATTTCTCAGTATGATAAAATGGCTTAGCATTCTCTCTCTATTTCTGGAGCAGTTGTTATACATGTTATCTATGCTATTGTATGTTTGCATTACTTTTATTTTTATATCATCGAGCATTCTAGTTCTATACCACTTGGTGTGTCTTTCTTCATACTCTTAGACAGAGTCTGGAAAGGGCTAGGTAGCCTCCAGATCTCACCCTCTTCTCAGAGGTGAAATATCTAGTAAACGCCCTCCCAGTCCATCTGTGGTTAGAGTTTGCCGTGTTTTAGAGATATCCCCCAAAAAGGGATATTACATGCAGCTTTTTCACCTACCGAAGGAGCCCTTCCATCCTTGCGGGGAGTTCCCAAGTACTTGACACTGCGTGTCCGAGGCACAGTACAGGGACAACGTGTTTCAGTGTTCGTGGATAGTGGGGCCACCCACAATTTCATTGATGCCCAGCTGATAGAGCAAAGGGGCATATCGACGGAGAGCTTTGATGGGTTTTCGGTACTGGTTCCAGGTGACCGGACCATGCAGTGTGCCACGTATGTGCCAGCCTTGGCTGTGACTATGGGGACGTACACCTTGACAGATCACTTCTTCATGGTGGACATCCCGGACACCAACGTGATACTGGGGGTACAGTGGTTGATCACACTGGGAAAGATCACCACTGATTGGGAGACCTTGGAGATGGAGTGGACGGATAAGAAGACTGGGAGGCATGAGAAGATTCGGGGTATGCACACCTACCCACCACAGACAGTTTCATCACACCGGATGGAGGCAGATTTCCGGAAGGGGGACATAGAGTGGGCAGTGGAGATGCGTGTTTCAGAGGCAGGATCTACAGGGCAGGATGTACACCTAGATATACAATCCATTCTAGACAGGTATGCCACGGTTTTTGGGGAGATACCACCAGGGCAGTTGCCAGATCGGGGGTTTGAGCACACAATTGAGCTGGAGCAGGGCATCTAAGTTGTCATCACTACACCCTATAGACATCCTAAGGCCTATCGGGATGAGACTGAGAGGGCCATCCATGAGCTCTTAGCTCTTGGACACATCCGTCCCAGCACTAGCCCTTTTGCTTCTTCAATAGTATTGCTGAAGAAGAAGGATGGCACATTGAGGATGTGCATTTACTATCGGGCCCTAAACAAGAAGACCATGAAGAACTGGTACCCCATCCCACGGATCGATGAGTTGATGGATGAGCTGAGAGGGTCGAAGTTCTTCTCCAAGATTGATTTGAGAGCCAGGTACCATCAGATTCGCGTGAGGGAGCAAGACATTCCCAAGACCACTTGCAGGTGTCATTACAGCCATTTTGAGCTCTTGGTGATGCCCTTTGGGCTGACCAATGCTCCGGCCACATTCCAGTCATGCATGAATCACATCTTCCACAGTCACTTGAGGAAGTGTGTATTAGTGTTTTTTGATGACATCTTGATTTACAGCAGGACATGGGAGGAGCACCTCCAACATATAGAGGTTGTACTGCGCATCTTGGAGGAGCAGCAATTTTATGCTAAGCTCTCCAAATGCGAGTTTGGGTTGACATAGATGCTCTATTTAGGGCACATCATCGGGGTGGACGGAGTGAGGGTCCATGAGGAGAAGATCAGGGCCATCAGGGATTGGCCAGAGCCGAAGAATGTGACGGAGCTTCGGTGATTTGTGGGTATCTGCACCTACTACCGGAAGTTCGTCAAGGGATTTTCCCAACTTGCAGCACCCCTTACAGATCTCACCAAAAAGGGGGCATTCAGTTGGACTGATACAACGCAGAGGGCTTTCAACAGGCTCAAGGAGGTGATGAGCAGCTGTCCAGTTTTGGCATTGCCAGATTTTACACAGCCCTTTGTCCTAGAGTGTGGTGCATGAAGGGAGGGGATAGTCGTAGTTTTGATGCAGGGAAGCCATCCCATAGCTTTCAAGAGCCGAAAGTTGCTACCACATGTGAGGGTGTATGCTATATACGATAAGGAGATGTTGGCCATCATGCATGCATTGGCCAAGTTTCGGCAGTACCTGGTGGGGAACAGGTTCAGAGTGAGGACAAACCACAACAGCCTCTGATTCTTCCTAGAGCAAAAATAGTTGTAGGAGAGGCAGCAGAAGTGGGTCATCAAAATCCAGGCATATGATTTTGACATCAAGTATGTCAAGGGGAAGAACAACGTGGTGGCCAATGCACTTTCACGCAGACCGACAGCGTTGTCCTTGATGAGTTTGGATACGGACTGGAGGGCTCAACTTCTAGTGGAGTACTCCAAGGACTGTTTTTCCTGTGAGATTTTGGACGGACAGGTGACAAATGACAAGTATAGGGTGATGGACGAGGTGATCTACTACAGGGACAGGATCTTCTTGACTGAGAACTCCCAACTCAAGAAGAAGATATTGCACGTCTCACATGACTCGCCATTATCAGGCCACCAGGAGTTCACCAAGACCTATAGGGCCATCAGAGAGAGGTTCTCTTGGAAGGGCCTCAAGGAGGACGTACTCCAACATGTCAGGGAGTGCGAAGTTTGCCAGCATAACAAGGGGGAGATGAACCATCTGGCAGGGTTATTGCAGCCTCTTCCCATACCTGAGGGGAGATGGGAGAGTATTTCGATGGATTTCATTATGGGGTTACCCACTGTACAAGGCAAGGATTGCATATTTGTAATCGTTGATCAGCTGACTAAATATGCTCACTTCTTTGCCATATCAGCACGTTACACTACAACACAGGTAGCGAAGTTATTCTTCAGGGATGTTTTCAGATTGCATGGTCTCCCAAAGACCATTGTCAGTGATAGGGATAGCCACTTCATCGGTGGGTTTTGGCAGGAGCTTTTCCGTTTGGTGGGCACTGAGTTGACACCGAGTACTAGTTACCACCCCCAGACGGATGGGCAGACAGAGATAGTGAACAAGTCGCTAGAGGGCTACTTACGTAACTACGTCAGCGGGCAGCAGAAGGCATGGTTGTGATGGTTGCACTTGGGGGAGTACTGCTACAACAACACTCAGCATATGTCCATCGGTATGTCTCCATTTTATGCATTATATGGGTATCATGCTTTATCTTTTGCTGACGTGATGTTTGGTGCCAGCGAGGCTCCGAGGGCCAAGGATTGGATCCAAGAGAGTCAGGATATACTCCGAGCTCTCAAGGATAACATGGCTATAGCACAGAATCAGCGGAAGTTGTATGATGATAGGGGACGTGTTGAGAGGCAATTCGAGGTAGGGGATTTGGTCTACCTACGTTTGCAGCCATATCGACAGTCCACGCTGAAGCAGAAGGGGGCTGAAAAGCTCAAGCCTCGCTTTTATGGACCATACAGGGTGACACGCAGAGTTGGGGAGGTTGCATATGAGTTGGAGCTGCCCACTAGTAGCAAGATTCATAACATTTTTCATGTGTCATGCCTGAAGAAGGCACTAGGACAGCAGGTGACTGCAACAAAGGAGATTCCGCCCACCGATGATGAGGGGCATCTGGTGCTACAGCCAGAGGCCATTATTGACACTAGGGAGAGGCAGCTGCAGAGCAGGACAGTCAGAGAGTACCTAGTCAGATGGAGGAATCTACCGGATGAGGATGCCACCTGGGAAAGTGAGAAGATTTTGCAGCATTTATCATTGCAGTTGCTTGAGGACAAACAACGTTTTTCCGGGGAGGACTGTAATATTCCCAATTAGCAATAGCTATTTGGAAATATTAATTTTGACTATTTTACTTTAATAGAGTTAAGTTATAAATAAAGTGGGTGAAGAGGGACACTTAACTCACACTTAGGATAAAAAGTATTTCCTAAAGCCACTAGAGAGACATGACTAATTGGCAACGTGGGGCCTAGTGGTCAAGTGGCAGCGTGGGAAAAGGGACAGCGTAGGCAGCATGGGACCAAGCCAGCGCAGAGAGAGATGGACAGCATGGCTCAAGGAGACAGCGCAGTTGATGGTGGGACCTAAGTGAGAGCAAAGCTCTCCAAGCATAAAAAGGGAGTGGGTCTCCTCATTTTGGATTCATTCTGATTATGCATCTATGTTATTTGTCTTTTGACATTGAGCACGCTTGCTGTTTAGCAAAGTTTGCACGTATTGTTCAGTACACCGGGTGTCTCCATGCCGAGATCCCAACCTCAGCCCCGAGGGACTTGGAGTGCCTGCTCGGGTGAGGAGTCCCATCTTTGTTTTGCCGGAGAGAGTTGCAACAACCATAGTCGGGAGCATTCACTCAGAGAGACAACGCAATCATTGAAAGGGAGGACGCAGTCTTGGGAGGAGGTGATTTTGGATTGAGGGTTTATCAGGGGATTCAGCCCGGGAGAGTTGGAAAGGGGTCAACCCTTCCCTATTCTAGCATTTTGGTGGAGTCAGAGGCCATTATTTACAGCAGATCATTTAGGGCCAGCGTTTCTCATTGGAGAATAGCATAGTGCCTTAAGGGGGTCATTTTCAGAGGTCAGCCATTTCCGGAAAGCTTTCTGGGCTTTTCTGGGTATTGGGTGGAGAGGCCATTCCTAGAGTTTCACAATTTTCCGAGGTGGGGAGCAGCCCCAATTTGTCAGTTCATTCCAGCAGTAGCAGTACCAACAGCACTGGAGATTACGCAGTCTTGAGGGAGCAGTCATTCCGAGTCATCTTCTGAGAGTATTTCTACGCTTGCCTAGTGCAAGCCAAGTGCCATCATTTTGATCACCTCTTGTACTCATTCCATCTTTCAGTATTAATAAAATGGCTCAGTGTTCTCCATATTGTTTGTTTTTCTTATGATCTCTCTCTAGTTGCTGTATGTCTTTGTTTATGTGCTTTATATTGCTGTTTATTTCCATTCGGGATATTACACTAAAAGTTGCTGAGGAAGGATAATTGATGCCCTAGAATCAACAACCCCTGCAATTACCTACCCAATAAATCAAAGAGTTTTATGGGAGAGCTAACAAATTTCACCACTAGGATGTCATTCACATGTTATTCATGAGTAATGTATGCAACAATGAAATCTAGATCACTGCTGAATGGCTGGAAATCTACATCATAGGAGAAAAAAATTCTCCTAGAGTTACCCATGTGTATGGATGGGTAACAAGCTCAAAGCATAGGGAAATAAGAATATTTTGTGCTTCATCTTCTGGTAAATTTTACCACTCTATAAGGTGTGCTTAATCGAGTCTTGGGATGAAGACATGAGGCAATATGATCCTCAAAGCTTTGAACAATATTGTTGCATCAAAAAGTGATCAATCCATCCTCAGCACATTCTCTTCGGAAATAAGTTTTGCTTTGAGTAATGTTGATATTGGTAGGTTGATTATTCCATGCAATTATTGAAGTGATTTGGGTAGCAATATGGTACCCTTTAACTTGTCTTTTCTTGATCTTAATTATTGGAAACTTTTCATCTGTTACTTTTGTTCATTTCTCAATGAAAATAATACCTCTTCAATGGCGACAATTTGAGTTTCAACTTTGATTGGTTCTGGGGAATATACTAAAATAATTCTGTTTCAAGAGAATGAACTTGCTCCATTAAAAACATTACAGTATTCAGAATGGATAACCAAGAGCTCTCATAGGTATTTTTCTTGTTATTCAAGCCATGCATCTCTGACACACGCAAGTTTTTGAAAAACAACTAGGAAAAAACAAACTAGTGGAGCCAACATCACTGTTCATCAAAAATTGATCATATATTTTTTTTCCAGCAGATACGAACAATTGATTTAAAAAAAACAAACACATAAAGCAGAGTTCAAGAGATATGAACTGTTTCAAAGTCAAACCTCATCAAAGATCCATTCAGCAATACCGCTTTTCCTTAAAATCTGAAGGTACTGGAATGTATGATCAACTATTTCTTCCATGTGCTCTGCAATATGAACAACAACGAGGGGAAATTGTGTGTACAGTCTATCTAAACATGAAAAAGAGAGTAAAAGCAACCAAAACAAACGCAGCAGAAGAACAGGTCTCTCTCCAGTTGTAAAAAACTTTGAATAATGAGTTTTGGTCTGATCATAGAAATCAGAAATCAAGAATCTGCTCATGCATTGCTCTGTCAAATGTTAAAATTGTATAATCAATATTGAATAGAAGGAAAAAAAATGTTTCCATACAGCATAAGTAACAACAAAATTCTAAATCACCAGTGGGAACTATTTCAATGAAAAGGGGTTTTCACCTTGCCCTGCATCAGTAAGTTCAATCCTTACTCCAAAGCATGCATATTCGAAGCTATTGTATGCCTCCCCTGCGCTCAAGCTGCTTGCCCAACCTGTACAACTTCAAACATTTATACATTTCCAATAACCTTATAAAAATTATTGTCCAAATCTAATTCCTTGAAAAATAAATTCTATGTGGAGAATATAATGGTATAACTGGGGAAATATATCTTCATGCACAGAGACACAAGCAATTGCAGTCAGAAAACAGAACTTCCAAGTCATACATCATAAATGCATCTCAACAGAAATCACAAGAAAAACTGAAAGGTTAAATAATGGGACATATAAACAGTCAAGTTGTAAAAGTCCAATCCCCCACACCTGCAAAAATGGATGTAAAAGTTGAAAATGGAGTTAGAAGGTTAGCATATGCAATGCATACCTGATCAATCAAGGAAATGTGATACTTAGGCTGAGCACTGCTTATATAATAGATAGTCTGCCACATCTATAGGGAGAGGGGAGCTAAATGACTAGTTCAAACCTCTCTATGTAGACTCGTCCTCAAAATCTCAATGCCATGTAGCCATCAAGTACTCCTCCAAGACTCCTCCCACCCCACCAGTCATATATTTATGTGCACAAGACTTCTAACCATACTGCCTCAAGTCCCTTACCAACAAGGTAAGAAAATAAAAATCAGGATGGTTCTATACCGTACATATCTTCCCTTAGTCCGATTTCCATAATCAGCAATGCAACAAGCAAAATATAAACTCATGGGCACTTTGACTAGATCAATCATAAAGAAACACACACATGCGTAGAGCACCCTCATGAGCCATGTAGCTACCATATCATTAGCTACTTGCCCATGTGAAAAGTACAGAGTTCACCACGATATTCCATGTGAGCAATGCATTACAACTCAAAAGGAACCTTGGACATTTCTTACTACAGCTAACAAAATGAAAACGTTGAATCGTACCAAAATAAAACAATAAATAATGCATATAAGCATCAACAAGCTACCAGCCATATAACAAGCAATAAAAATATATCCTAAAGAACATGCTAGATTTTGATGTTTGTAGCTCAGGAAGATACTACTGCAGGGGTCTAAGTGTCTAGACATGCAAAAGTTGCCTAATTGACCCTTAACCTTCGCAATTATTTTAATTATTATAGTAAATGAATTTTATAAAAAAAGTGAGTTGATCTTATCAAATGCAAAGGTTGTTTGCATTAGTGAATCAGATGAATCCCAATCATTGATCTCAAGTGATGCTAATATCTTGTCTCAATTCTTAATCACTTTGGAGATTATGGTTGCAGTTTCAGTCAATAACTCAAAATTATTAAAAGAATGCTAGGATAAGGGAGAAAACACATCTAGAGCATGTTAGTTTATGTAGCTCGGACAAGTGTTCTAGTCTCAAACTGTGTCTATGAGGCTAAAGAACACCGTGGATTAATTTTCTCCAATTCCCAAAAAACGTTCTAAGGAAAAATACCTTAACTAGAATTAATTAGTAAATTTATCCATTTTCCTATGCCTAACTTGGGGAACTGGCTTAAATAATTGGGATTAATTGAGGTAAATTGATTTTCAAGATGTTTTGAATGATGAATCGGGGGAATGCCTGCAATATTCCAAATTGAAATTTTCAGCTAATAATAGACACATGATTAGGCTACAGCAAATAAAATCACAAATATGCATGCATCATCAAAACACCATAAAAACTAGTGTAATATTCCCAATTAGCAAACAACTAATTGGAATAATCATTTTTGGTTAATTTTTGCTTTTCTAAAGTTTAGCAGGAAATAAAGGGGTGACGGGACACATGAATAAAACATTAGAATAAAAGCACTTTCCTAAAGTCATAGGGCAGAATAATTAAAAGGTTAAGTGGGGCCCATGAGGCCAAGTGACAACACAGGAGAGGAGGCACTTAGGACAGCGCAGTACCAGTGTGGGGCCAGGCAGCGCAGTGGCAACGTGGGAGAGGCAGTGCAGCACAGCAAGGGACAGCGTGGAAAGAAGGGACACCGCAGCATTGGTGGGCCCAAGGGAATGTAGGGGTTCACAACCATAAAAAGGGATGGAGGCAACCTTTCTCATTTATTCTTACATCTTATGATTTTCTGTCTATCAAGACTAGAGCACGCTTAAGCTGTTTAGCTGAGTCTACAGTGTTGTTTAGCATAAGGGTGTCTCTGAGAGAAGATCCCAACATCGTCCTCGGGGGAATTCGAGTGCCCGCTCAGGAGAGGAGCCATTCCACCAGGTTTTTAGAGCAACTTCATTATTTCAACCACAGGATTACGCAGTCATCTCCAAGGTAGTGCAGTCCCTCAAGGAGTTATGCAGTCATAGAGGAGAGCAGCTCCAGGATTGGAGGAACTTCATGAGATTTCAGTACGGAGGTTTGTGAGGGGATCAACCCTTCCATAGTTGTGTTTTGTGGATAGTTGGAAGCCCTTCTTTCAACATTTTCATCACAGAGGCCAGCGTACCCAGCAGGAGAGCGTAGCCATCCCAAGAGGGTAAATCTCCGGGGTCAGCCTTTCCGGAATTCCTTTGCGGGTTTTTTTGGGTTTTTGAAGGAGAGAACAGTGTCCGAGTTTCAGAATTTTCCGAGCATCAAAGCAGCCCCATCTTGTGTTAAAATTTGAGTACCAGAGGACAAGTGGTTCCCTAAGGCTTTGATCTTTGGCCTAGGGAAAAGTGTCCAAATGTATTTGCACTTTTCTCCTAAAGTGACTTTATAAGTGGTGAAGCCAAATCTAATTTTAAAGTGACTTTATAAGTGGTAAAGTTACCTTCTAATTTTACAGTGACTTTATTAAAGTAAATGAAAAATTAGAAAGTGAAAAAGTGACTATGGAAATAAAAGGTTAAATGGGTCTTTATTTAAGTGGGGTGAATTAAAAAATAGAAAGTGAGAATTAAATGCACATTTATTCTCAGCCCTTGATCTAAAGATATCTCAGCAATTGGATTTAGGGATTCCCCAAAAGTCACTAAGGGTTAGTGTAAAAGGAGAAAAAAAGAGAAAAGGTCATTTAGTCTTTCATGAGCTTCTGAGAGAGGAGAAGGAGAGCAAGGACAATTTTCTGAGCGTGAGAAGTTGAAGGAGGGAGAAATTTCAGCAGTACATACAGCAACTAGAGGTTGCACGCTTTGCAAGGCAGCAAATCCATACAACATTTATTGGCACAATTTTCAAGGCAGAATCCGTACAGCAGCTTGTGGCATGATTTTCGAAAGAAGGATAGCACATAAATCGAGGAGGAAGTACAACAGACTGAAGGCACGAATGGCACGGTTTTCGAGGCAGCAGGCACGAATTTCGAGGGAGTATATCTATACTTTTCCGTATAGTCTATATGACCGTACAACTAAGTTCTGGGCACGATTTTCAAGGCTGTTTATTGCTGTAAAAAATTTCTGTTTTGACTGTTTTGCTGATTGGCACATTTTCCGAGGCAGAGCCAAGCACAGAAAACGAGATAAGTATGTTTTTGTGGTTGCTGGATTTTTACTGTATATTTCAGTTTCTCTGTAAAAACATTTTCCAGAAATAAAGAGGAGCTCTCAAACTGGTTTTCCCCAAGAATTGTAGGGGGTTTTTCTAGGGTCACATTGACAAAAAATCACTGTGATATTTTCTGTGTGTGGCTGTCATTATTTTCCTGTGTTTTATTTATGCAATTTCAGCAAGTGCAAAAATCTTCAAATTTGTGTTTTCAAAAATTTCAGTCATTTCCAAATTTTAGTATTTATGTCATGTTCAAATTTAAAACTATATGCATGGAGTGATAAGGAAAACTGATAATCAAAGTGGGGGTGAAATTTCTACATGGTATCGGAGCTTGGTTCGCTGAAAAGTGCAGTGTGAGATAGCAAAGTGAAAATCACAGCAAGTTGATTTTTACACAGAAAACTGAACTTTTACCACAGATTTGAAAACTTCACTTTGTTAAGACAACAAGCATGTCTTTGGGCTTGAGAGTTGAGGACAGGTTGGATGGGCAGAGAAACTACATTGCATGGATAGAGACAATCCAGAGCAGGGTGAAGCTTCACCACCCCCTCGTTCCCGTTTCCGAAACGCGCTCCGTGCGGGAGCATTTTGGGAGCGTTCGGAAACGCGTTTTTCCCCATACTCTTAGACAGAGTCTGGAAAGGGCCAGATAGCCTCCAAATCTCACCCTCTTTTCAGAGGTGAAATATCTGGTAAATGCCGTCCCAGTCCACCTCTGGTTGGAGTTTGCTTGTGTTTTAGAGATATCCCTGAAAAGGGATATTACAGTGGTATCAGAGCATAGATCTGGCTCAACCTATGGAGCTAGTTGTCTATGACACCGGGGGAGAAACCCTACATCTGCTACAGAGGTAGGAAGTACAGAGATATTGAGCGTAGGTTGGAAAACACCTACGGAGAGGGGGACTGCGTTCGGGTGGTGGATGCAGAACAGGGGGAGCCTGTGATAGACGCAGAACAAGAGGGGCCTGTGGTAGACGCAGAGCAGGGAGAACCAATGGCAGATGACTGTAATATCCCCAAATGGGGACTAACCAGTAATAAACAGAAATACACCACTACAGATATAGGAAATATAATACTGAACCAGATCACTGAATCATAACACATGGAATACCAGAAACTGAGCCATTTTATTAATCAGAAAGTACATAGAGAGGAGTACAACAAATCAGAGCGAGTGCACCTATCCTTGCCCTAGGCAAGTGGAGACCCTCTTAACAGACAAATGGCTGCAACCTGGACAGCGTCCTAGCTGCTCTGCAAGCTGAAGATGAACTGCGCTGGTGCTGGGGCTGGAGACTGCAAACCCTCCACAATAGAAAACGCTGTCTCTGCTATTGACAGCGCAGGAAACCCTCCAGACAATAGATCAGCCACTGAAGGCTAGAAAACGCTGTTGAGCCTGTCTCTCCCAAGTCTGCTCCTCAGATCAGCGTCCTACCAAGTGGATCTGCTCCTGAACACTCAGATCTGACAGATCTGAAGCCTCCAAACTAGATCTGCGTCCTCCCCTATCAGATCTGCCACCAAACCTTCAGATCTATACTGGATCTGACAATATCACTTCAGATCTACAGCCTCTAGGGCTGGATCTGATGTTAACTCTTCAGATCTGGACTAGATCTGCCAATATTTCTTCAGATCTGCAACTCTCCAAGCTGGATCTAGTGCAAAACCCCCAGATCTGCAACATACAAGACTAGATCTGCCACATACAGGACTAGATCTGCAAGATCTATCCTTCCCAAAGCTGGATCTAACAATAAGCCTTCAGATCTGCAACCCTTACCTTCAGAAAGGGACAGCGTCCTCACTCTAGGGCTAGACAGCGTCCTTCTGCCTCCCTAAACAGCGTTTTCTCTGCCAGACCAGAACTGCGTCCTCCTTGGACAGCGTCCTTCCTCTCCTGAAAGGATCAGCGTCCTCTTTCCAGATGAGACAGCGTCCTTCTCCTTCAAGAATCAGCGTCCTTCCTTCTCTTGCTCTGCGCAGCCACAAGAGGGCTTTCTCCTCCTCAGATGTGCTTCAGAAACTGCTGCTGCTGCTACTGGAACTGAAAAGTATACTAAGGACAAACCTTACTAGGGCGGGCACTCGAAGTCCCCCGAAGCTAAGGGTGAAACCAGAAAAACCTTACCAGGGCGGGCACTCGAAGTCCCCCGAGGCTAAGGGTGAGATCTCCGACCGGAGACACTCGTGCACTAAACAGTGCTGCAGACCGACTAAACAACCGGCGTGCTGAAGCAGACAAAAGTCTAGCTCTCAATATCAATATCAAAATATGCATGATCCCAATGAGGTGAGAACCTCTCCTTTTATAATGCCAAACTCCCTCCAAAACTTAACTCTCCTTTGACCTGCGCAGTTTACTTTGGGTCAGCCTGATGCCTCCCCCATCATACTCATGTGGACCCCCAAGGCCCCCTCTCTTAAGTTACAACGTCAATCTACTAGGAAAAGAACACGTTATTATAAAGTGAGGTGACTAAAGTGAGGTGACCCCTCTTATTTCTCACTTTATTTATTATGTCTAGCTAAAGCGGCAAAATAATGAAATATTCCAATTAGCAAGGCTAATTGGGAATATTACAGTCTCCCCCGGCAAAACGTTGCTTGTCCTCAAGCAACTGAAGTGATGGATGCTGTAAGGTCTGCTCGCTCTCCCAAGTGGCATCCTCATCCGGCAAAATTTGCTTGTTCTCAAGCAATGCTTGAACAAGCCTACTCTCTAGCTGATGCTCCCTGCCGATACTGCAAAATGTGCCTGGGTCCCACTGAAACCTCTCTGTCTCCGGCATCACCCTGACATGAAGGGATATCTCAATGCCAGGATCCCAAACTGCCCTCTCATGGTACCAGCCAATCAATAGTCCTCCCGGATCCCATCGCCACTGTGGCCAATAATCGTACAAGCCCCATGGCTCGGACTGCTCACTGCCTCTAGCTATGACTGAAGTCCATGACCGCTGCTGCTCTGCATCTATGGCTGTGTAAGTTGTCCCATCGACTGTGCACCAGCTCATCATCCTTCTCCCATCAAGGCATGGAGTCGAAAATATAATGAGGAATATCTCCCTCCTGTGGATCCTCCATCTCCAAGCAATCATCCAGACCAAATGAGCCTCCTCCCAACAAGGCAACTCCCAAAAATCTCCTTCCACCTCAAGCTCTGGTAATGAAGGTGGGCTGAAAATATGAACTTGGCAAGCATCATAGCTTACCTCATGCTGTCCTTCTCTCCACACATGACAAGTGTAGAGTCTATGCTGATCCTGGGCTGCAAAATCATTGCCCTCCAATGGCAAAGTGAAAAACAATCCACCATAGAAGGTTCCTCCATCGATGAAGAACAAGCTGGCCCAAAACAAACCATAGTGCAGTCTCATCCACTGCAATCTCAGAAAATCACATGGCAAGCAATGTATAGGATCCAACACATCTACTAATGGATAGCAAATGGCTGAATATGACAACAACATAGGTCCAAACACTTGCCCATGGCTGTAAATATCAATCTCATGGCCCACATCAAAAGAGAACGCATACATAGTAGTGGTGGCCATGCCTCCTTCCATGCTCCCATTAGAACATGTAGTGCAGAAATTGTGAGAATTTTTCCCACTCACGGACACATCCAGCTCATGTGCCTCCCTCATAATCAAGCCTCCCATACAAATCTGATATATATCAGCAAATGAAGACATGATCAGCAGCAAAATGAAGGAAATGCCGAATGTCTCATGTGGCGCAAGAAGATAATCCTCCTTATGCTTGGAAACCCAAGTCAAGAAGAATATGCCATAGATGTCTCTATAATCATTACTTCTTGTAAGTGCAACAAATATGAAGTGATCCTGGGACCTATGGGTTATAGATCCACCATATCCTTGCTGCGCACACTTCATCCGTAATGTTCTGCTCCAAAGTGACAACGCTGTGAGCTCATGCAAATAAGCTCCTGTCAATACAAGACTCTGTTCTCTGACATGCTCCCTGTCAGAGACTCCTCTAATACTGCTGCAACAAGTGTGGAGTACTCCCCAAGATGGAAGTGCTTCCCTGTCATCATCAAAGATCAAGGAGATATTGCCATCCCCTCTTCCTGCAACATCATACAAAGTGTGAGAGCAAATCTGCCCTTGCTCTCCCAAGAACAAACCAAGCAACAAGATGTTGTGTTGCCTCTCCATACCTCCATCAAACCACTCATGTGATGAAGACACAATGAATGATATGAGTAACACATCAACACCATGCATCCATACTCTATGTTGCTCAATGATGCAAGTATCCATCCATCTTTTCCCCATCCTCCTACTCTTAGGAAGAGTGTTTGCCAAGTGATGGCCAAACTCTTTCAAGAGTAACCAGCGCAGCCAAGCCTCCTGCTGCCTGGTAGCACAGATCTGCAAGTAGCCTCCTAGCTCCTTGCTCCTCATCCCCATCCACTCAATCACTTGTGGATGCCTCCTTCTCCTCATCCTGGTACTCCTCCCATGAGGGCTACCATCCTCCCAAATCAAATTTCTGATTTTGCACTTCATGGGATTTTGAAGTATAAACTTCTCAAGGATCAATGAGACCCTATCAAGAATCAAATAGGTGGTAGGCAAAAACCTCCCATCATGATGTGTATGGCTCAAGGGTTGTCCAACACAAGCATGAGGGATGTTATCCATCCGAAGATGTCCTCCATCTTCTATCTGCTCTCGTGAAAAGGGAACCAAATCATTGTGTTCCATAGCCCGCTCCACCGAGTACCAACTCAAAATCTCTCTCCATCCAACCTCAACATATGGATGCTGTACCCTGTGCAACTCTGATCGTCTCCTACCGCTATCCAAGTCAACATATGAGATCTTACTAGGTGGCTCTTCCTCCCTCTCTCCAACGGGAAGAGATGACTCCACAATACTGCTAGTCCCATCCATGCATACCTGAAGGGAAATGATCTGATGCTGCAATGTGCTCTCGGGTTGTACCATCAGGGAATCCAGCTGTTCCCCAATGTGGACCAACTTGGCCGCCGACTTGGCACAAGTCACTCTCATACCCTCCAGCTCTTGGTTCTGCAACATAATGGTCTCCCGTACTGACGCGGCCTTCTCCCTCAAAGCTCGAAGGTCCGTCCGAAGCCAATGATACCGCTGTCTGCGACCATCATCCAATGCCTCTGTGTCTCCTAGTGCCTCATCGATAGTAGATATATCTCCTGATACCTCACCCATCTGTCGTGTGTTGCTACCACCCGAAGACTCGGACATGGCTCCAGTCATCACCTCAGTGGATGGCTCTATCGGGGTAGGCTCTACCTCCTCCACTACGATATCAACCGGCACGGTCAAGGTAGTCTCTAATGATGGTGAGTCCTGTGTCTCACTAGGTGTAACCTCGGACTCCCTGCAACCCTGTGTTCCCTCATCCTCTTCTCCACTGCTCTCGGAGAAGACCTCAATGAAGTGTGCCTTCCCTGCCGTACACCTGTGTCCTCGTGCCCATGGCTCTCGGCAAGTGAAGCACACCCGCTTCCTCCTCAGCTCTCTCCTGTCCTCATCATCAAACTGCCCTCGTCCAGGATTCGCCTTGGGAGGCGGAGTTCTCGTGTCCTTACCCTTAGGCTGGAAGGCTTGTCTCTGGGGATAAGGTGTCCGAGTCCTGTGTAAGACATCCTGTAAGTCCCGAGTCCTGCTGATGGCATCCTGAAGGGTAGCCGGTCTGTTCGACAGGACTAGGCTACGAAGTGGCTCTGACAGCCCTTCCACAAACAAGCCAACCATCCGAGCTGCAGATAAATCCGGTACCATCACCGAAATCCTCAAGAAGTCTGAAATGTATGTCTCTGCACTCCCAGTCTGTTTGAGCTTGATCAGCTCACCAAAATACTGATCCGGATCCTTCCTGTCAAAGTGCTCTACCACCCTGGACTTTGCCGAACTGTTTGATGAGCCATCAAACCTGGGCAAATGAAATCCACTAGCTGCACGGTGGTCATCACGGTGGTATCCGTGCCCCTTGTGCTGGTGCTGCTCAGGGGGTTTGACACCACATCGGAACTGGAAATAGAGCTCCCAGGGGAAAGCATCCATGAATGCCTGACCCATGCTCTGCCAATCTGCAAAAACGGCTGCATATCGAGCTGGACTCACATCTCCTGCCATACTGCCGCTTAACTTCGACCTTCGATTTACCCACTGAAAACTACTCGGAAAATTCTAGGAATTTGGGAAAGTGATCCTCGCCCAAAACCCAGAAAAACCCAGAAAACGTTTTTCCTAATTCCAAACTTCAAAATTTGACCCTTTTTATTTTGGCCCTTTTTCCAACTGCGTTTCTGATATTGCACTGCTATTGCTCTGTATGATCTCTTTTCTGATGTCATAGACCACAAGCTGAGCCAGAATTATGCTCTGATACCACTGTAATATCCCCAAATGGGGACTAACCAGTAATAAACAGAAATACACCCATACAGATATAGGAAATATAATACTGAACCAGATCACTGAATCATAACACGTGGAATACCAGAAACTGAGCCATTTTATTGATCAGAAAATACATAGAGAGGAGTACAATAAATCAGAGCAAGTGCACCTATCCTTGCCCTAGGCAAGTGGAGACCCTCTCAACAGACAAATGACTGCAACAAGGACAGCGTCCTAGCTACTCTGCAAGCTGAAGATGAACTGCGCTGGTGCTGGGGCTGAAGACTGCAAACCCTCCACAATAGAAAACGCTGTCTCTGCTAGTGACAGCGCAGGAAACCCTCCAGACAATAGATCAGCCACTGAAGGCTAGAAAACGCTGTTGAGCCTGTCTCTCCCAAGTCTGCTCCTCAGATCAGCGTCCTACCAAGTGGATCTGCTCCTGAACACTCAGATCTGACAGATCTGAAGCCTCCAAACCAGATCTGCGTCCTTCTCTCCCTGATCTGCGTCCTCCCCTATCAGATCTGCCACCAAACCTTCGGATCTATACTGGATCTGACAATATCTCTTCAGAGATCTCGGCCTCTGGTGGATAAAATGTTAACCCTTCGAGATCTGGACTAGATCGCAATATTTCTTGAATTGCAACTCTCAAGGCTGGATCCTGGTCTTTAAACCCTGGTCCCAACATCTTTTTTAGATACGCATCGGACTAGATGCCAGATCTATCCTTCCCAAGGCGGATCTAACAATAAGCGCCCGAGATGCACCAGTCACATGGAAATGGACGAGGCGTCCCCTCCCTCTAAGGCTGGAGACGGCGTCCTTACGCACTCCCCGAGCAGCGTTTTCCTGCGCCAATCTACGAAGCGCGTCCTCCTTGGACGAGCGTCCTTCCTCTCTGCGGGGATCGGCGTCCTCTCTCCGGGATGAGACGACGTCCTTCTCCTTCAAAGATCGTCGCCCATTATCTGCCTGCTCTGCCGCACGACCTGAGGGCTTTCTCCTCCTCGGATATGCTTCGAGAAGCTGGCACATGCTGTGGAGCTGAAGATGGAACTCAGGACAAACCTTACTAGGGCGGGCACTCGAAGTCCCCCGAAGCTAAGGGTGAAACCAGAAAAACCTTACCGGGGCAGGCACTCGAAGTCCCCCGAGGCTAAGGGTGAGATCTCCGACCGGAGACACTCGTGCACTAAACAGTGCTGCAGACCGACTAAACAACCGGCGTGCTGAAGCAGACAAAGTCTAGCTATCAATAAGAATATCAAATCATGAATGATCAAATGAGGTGAGAGCCTCTCCTTTTATAATGCCAAACTCCCTCCAAAACTTAACTCTCCTTTGACCTGCGCAGTTTACTTTGGGTCAGCCTGATGCCTCCCCCATCATACTCATGTGGACCCCCAAGGCCCCCTCTCTTAAGTTAAAACGTCAATCTACTAGGAAAAGAACACTTTATTATAAAGTGAGGTGACTAAAGTGAGGTGACCCCTCTTATTTCTCACTTTATTTATTATGTCTAGCTAAAGCGGCAAAATAATGAAATATTCCAATTAGCAAGGCTAATTGGGAATATTACAAAACCCATCTCTCAAAATCCCTTCACAAGCCACCCCACAATTGTGCCTACACAATGATTGCGCAGTTTCTGGGTAGGATGACATAGTTTCTCCTCCAGAAAATCACTTTGATGTTTTGTGTTGAATTCTACCCTTGCAAATCTTCCTCCTTTTTCCTAGAATTGACCAAAAATTACTTCAACAATGCTACAACTCCCAACTCCAGCTCTTCCTCCTCAACTCTTTGTGTGGCCTCCTGAATGCGTCTCAGTTGCTCAAAAACCATACTACATGCGTGGCTCTCTATCCAACTCCTAAAACTTATGAAGAATCCTTCCTAGGGTGGTACTCGGAGTCCGTCGAAGAAAGGTTGAGCTTCCTCCTTGAGAAACTCTTGTGTTGAACAACACCATGTAACTCTGTTAAACAGCTAGAGCAACACTTCAAATGTCAAATTATCAAAAGGCCTCAAATGTTGCTTCCTCTCTCCTATTTATAATTTATGTTCATTTCCTCCATGTGGGCCCCTCACTAAGAAATTCAAACCTCTTCCCTTGGCCATACGATTTCTCTCTCCTCAAGGAGTGCATATTAGTTGGGGAGGTGGCCCCCACATTCCACCAAGGAAAACATTTCGACCCCCTTGTCCTATGTTTCCTCTCCAAAATTATCTTAGGCCCCCAAAATTAGCAAAATAGAAAATTTGTGGTACTATTGACAAAATTATTTAGGAAGGGATATTACAGTTCTCCCCTCTCAAATGTTGCTTATCCCCAAGCAATTGTAAAACTAGGTGCTGCAAACTCTGCTTGTTTTCCCACGTGGCATCTTGTTAATTGTGAGTTAACATGCTGCACCTCCCGCAGCTTTTGAAGGTGATTTAGAAATTAAAAAACAAAAAAAAAAAACCTGCTCCAAATTTGAAGGTGATTTAGAAATTAAAAATAAAAATAAAAATAAAAATAAAAAGAGGAGAAGAAGAAAGAAGCCAACTTCAAATTATGTTTTTATTCTTGCGGGATGGATCTATTATTTGAATCTTAAAAGCTTTAGGAACAATTGCTTTTATTATTCTTGTGGGATGGATCTATTAGTTGGATCTTAAAGCTTTAGGAACAATTGCTTTATCTACTAGAGTCAGAAACACATTGTTGTTTCACGCGCTTGCAAAGAAAAAATTCAGTTGAAGGGTCTTCTAATTGAGCTTGGAAGAATGCAGACAACACTATTATATTCTATGATAGTCCAAAGTGCTATTGATTTGGCTACAAATACAGCATTCATAGTAAGACTAAGCATATTGATATGAAGTATCATTTTGTAAGACAAGTCAATGATGATGATGGAATAGATCTTTAAAAGTCCACGCCCAAGAAAATTGTGTAGACAAAATTACGAAAGCAATGTTATTAGAGAACTGTGATGGTTTTTGGCATCTCTTGGTTTACAAAGAGAGTGATGAATGGGCTTGAACAAGTTATCTGATAAATTGTTGTCAAAATGGAAATTGTTGGAATATGACAACAATTAATTTAAAAATAAAAAGGCAGCCCAAGAGATAGGTGGAGTGGGCTGCAAACAGATATTCATAACTTCAAAATCTATCTATTTGGTACAAATTGCGAAATATAGTTTTAATCATTTTTGCCTTTGTTTTGTGTTGTTCCTAAACTAATGTTCACAGTACAAGCAACCCCATGCAATTGTTACAAACTGCTCAAAGCTATACTGGTCCTAAACTAATGTTCACAGTACAAGCAACTCCATGCAATTGTTACAAACTGCTCAAAGCTATACTCATCAAAGTTTGCACAATTTTTATCTTCAAAATTTTCCTCATTTTTATGCAGGTTTCCACTCTTTTAGTGATCTATTATAGCAGGGGTCAAACGCATTACAGCTCTTGTTGGTGCTTAAAACTATCTCAACTCAGTCACCACTCGGATATTTTCAATTTTCATGTTTTTCTTGATACTTTAAAATGGAAAAATGGATATAAACAGAAAAAATATAAGAATAACACTATAAGCATCAAAGGCCGGTACTGCAGTTTGTTTCACAAATTTACAGATGCTACTAACATTCAAATAACTAAGAAGACACTACAATAAGCAGTGAGTTTATTCGAAGGAAACAAAATTAAAGTTTAGAATTTAATTTGAAACAACATGCAATATTTGTTAAGATTTGCCAGCATCAATGATAAGCCTTAAAACTTACGACCTCATTAGAAAGCCCTAGTTTCCAATGCTTCTTGCCACTACTTTACCCCAATTAAGAGTGTCAATCTATGAAAACTCTATCCACAAATCTCTTATTCAGGATATATTTCTTCAACTCTATAGAGAAAAAAAGCAGGACTATTACTCCATGTCTTGAAAAACAAATTTTCAAAATAATTTGATAATGGATATCTAAAATTCTGAGCAAAGAAACTGAGTATAAGAATGCAAAAGCTGAACTACAAGCCTCAGTCCCTTAAATTGAATCTTTTCTGATACAATTTCAATAAAAAATGCAAGAGCTGAACTACAAGCCTCAGTCCCTTAAAAAAATTAAAATAGAGGGTACTAGACTTTGATAATGGATACCTGAACAAGGTACCTGGAAAATATTATCTTTTACCAAATTCCCGACCTGCACAAAAAACTTGTATATTGCACCTCATTTTGCTGAAAAAAATTCAACCACAGTGCCCAGATACAGAATGGAGAAGATTTATGGATACTAGAAAGAGAGCAACATAGGATCAACAGATGATCACAGCCCCAATGCCATTTACAACAAATGAATTCATGTTTCCCCAAGAAGGTCAAAGTGAGCATCTATATATAAATAGCAAGACGTTTCCAACTAGAACAAAAGAGTTGTTCACCCCCTATGGAAAATGTCAATGCCCATTAGAGAATCATCGTTGTATACACTATAAATCCAATGGCTGACCCGAGAACATCTGCAGTCATATTGAGAATAAATTGTCCAGACCTTTCATGAAATAGTTTTGTTGGCTCTGTTTTCAAACTGGGTTTATTCAAGAACTGGTTGGGAAGCTCCTACACCATGCAGTTGTTGATTATAAGGTTCATTGGCTTGCTGGTATGGTTATCTTGTTTTTCCATAGCGATGGAGGGGGGAGGGGGGGAAAGGGCAGGTAGGTGAAGCAGTAACGAGTGTTGTACAAATTTTTCCTAACGTTGGAATCACCTGCATAGGGAATTTAGCAATTTTAATTACAAGCTTGCTGAGAGGAAGGCTGGATCTGGACATGGCAGCAAGGCTACCAGAAGAGGTCCTAAACTGGAGCCTATACACAGGTTTGGCCTTAAAACATGTGAGAAATATAAGGATGCTTCTATTTTATTGTTGTCATTTCACTCCCCCATTTCTTCCATTAAACAATTTATGAGGTATATATCGAATGCACATAATGTGCAGTCAATCCCTATGGAATTCTTACATTTAAGATCTACTGCGCTCCTTGCTGAGATCTATAACTGCAACGATGAATGCAAATGAATTGTATTTTGCTTGCTCATTGGATTTCTAGAATGCTAAAGAGAGTGAATGATACCCTATGCATGCTACTATAAAAGGAAATTGATGAAATTGAAGGGGTGAGATAGGAGGAGGGTAAGACAAGGACACTGACAAAACTAGAGTTGGATAGATTGTTGGACAGATTTTCAGTTCTTGAAACTCTTGATTACATTTATCGGAAGCCTGTCCAAGATGAAGGTACCTTCATCTGCATTCCACTGCATCCAGCAGAAGATGATAAGTGGACAATCCTGATGATGAGATCTTTGAGGTCTAAATAAAAAGAAGGCACAAGAGTGAGAGTCATGGCTTCTGATGCCCTGGAAAATTACATGGCTCTGGGTGCCCAGGAAAACTACATGTCTACTGAAATCGTGGGAGCCAAAGGAGTAGAGGTCACATACAGAAACGGTTCTTTACTAGTGCCAAGGGTAATAGAAATTTTCTTAAACCAGGCACTGATTGGTTGGTTCAGAATGGATGGTTTCTCTACTTCTCTACTAGCAAGAAGGGCAATACGGGATTACTTGGTTGATAGTAGAGGAAACAGATTCTCCATCAATGCATTTGTAACCTATTCTCAAGTCAAATCATCACAAGTCCGGTTTGCCAAGATAGAGCACATGGATGTTTGCTAGGTGTTAACCTTCAGAGGTAATTTTCTGAGTCTCAGTACCCTATCCATTATAGGTGCTTGTGTGAACTTGATTTTCTCTTTTGGTCAGGATTTTCTAGTTGCAATTGAAGGAGGAGTGTTTTTCAAATAGCAATATATTCCCTCCATCCCACTCTCTGAAACTCCTTTTGTTATTATAATGGCAGGTATTGATACTTGTTTGGGCATGGACTGTCTTCATTTGTACTTGGGTAGACTGTTGACAGTTTCCAAGAATCGAGTCCCTTTTATTATTGTATGTTCAATGATAGTGATGGAGACTATATGCATTTCATTATGCAACACAATATAAAGAGTTTGGGGAATAAAAGGTTTTGGCAGATGGCTATACAGTGCTATACAAGTCCTGGTTTGGTTGAAATGGGCAGCAGGTAGTTACCTTCTGGCGAGCATTTGTCAAACTATGATTCTGGCCAAATTATGACTACTGTCTACAAGGAGAAACTTGACAAGTGGACTGACAATGAAAATTTTTAGAAGTGGACTGGCAATGGAATTCTAGTGTACTCTTTTGCATTCTTAGCTAGATTTCGGGGCAAGTGGGACTACATATCCAATAACAGTTAAAGTCTGACAATTATTTTTCTTAAAAATGTGTAGGGTTGAAAAAGGTTTACAAGAAAAAAGACAAGGACATGTTGAACTATTTCCATTACCTACATTACTTCAAATAATGTATCAAAACTCTCACCCATATGTACATATAGGTGTAGGAGCTTCTATGCTCTGACAGGTAAAGCTTTTGCTTACAGAAAGAACTCTAATAAGAGAAAAAAATGCATCAGACTTCAATATTTTTTTCCAAGCATTGGACTGAGAATAAATTATGATCTGAAGAAAAATCATCTGCTAATGAAAGAACTGTAACAAGAGAATAAATTGCGTTAGACTTGAATCTTGTTTTCCAAGCATTGGACTGAGAATAAATTCTGTTCTGGAGAACAATCACCTGCTAATGGATTTTGAAAAGAAGAATAATTTTGGCAAATGACCTCCAAACACGATGACTTGCATGTGTAGTAAAGCACACAGATCATCACACCCTCCATCACACCTAAAATTGAATATATAAATATAAGCAAAGGAGCATCCCACACTGCACATGAATTTATTCTACTACTCCTCTCATAAGAGAAGCTGCTACCATGTCTCATGCCCATCACTTTGTATTGAAAGAGACTCTCAGCCAAAGCCAAGCTCATGTTTGTAAGGAGTTCCATCAGAAGAGCGATTCCCAATGAAATAGAAGTCACTTTGTCACAGGGCACCTAGCAACATCACAACTCAACTTCATAGAATCACTAGTCAAGACAATTCCATTGATAGTTCTCAAACTGGACATGGTATCTATCTATTGTAGTTGTCTCAATCTAACCTATGTTTTCATAGTCACTGCAATTTACTAACAAAGAATATTGAAATGGATTCGACATCAATGCATTTGTAACCTATGCTCGGGTCAAGTCATCACAATTCCAGTCTGCCAAGACAGAGCACAAGGATGTTTGCCAGGGGTTAACCTTCAGAGGTAATTTTCTGAGTCTCGATACCCTGTCTATTATAGGTTCTTGTGTGAACTTGATTTTCTCTTTTGATTGGGCTCTGCTCATTCCAATTGAAGGAGGAGTGTTTGTCAAATGGAAATATACTCCAGGGAAAATTTTAACAATTAGAGTTTAACTTAAATTTTAGACACCTTGGCGAATATTATAGTCCCTAATATACAAAATGTAAAATGTTTGATCATACTTTTATAAAAATATTTAGATTTGTTATTATTTTATATTATGATATATAAAATTTTGGCTATATTTAAATTAAAATCCTTTTATATTCTAAAATATGGTCGATTCAATTTTAGAAAAAATGGAAATTGCCAAATATTTTTTTTGGAAAAAGCATGGAAAATTAGCCCACCTACGAATATTAGCCCCTAAAATTTTCCTTGATATACTCCCTCCATGCCACTCTCTGAAACTAATTTTTCTATTATAATGGCGGGGATTGTTACTTGTTTGGCCATGGATTGTCTTCATTTGTACTTGGGCAGACCGTTGACAGTTTCCAAGAATTGAGTCCCTTTTATTATTGTATTTGCAATGATAGTGTTGGAGACTATATGCATTGAATTATCCATCACAATAGGAAGAGTTTGGGGAATAAAAGGTTTTCACAGTTATATATATAGTGCTCTATAAGACTTGGTTTGGGTGAAATCAGGAGCAGGTAGTTACCTTCTTGGCGAGTGTTTGTCAAACTATGATTTTGGCCCTATTATGACTACTGTCTAGAAGGAACAACTTCACAAGTGGACTGACAATGGAATTATAGTGTGCTCTTCTGCATTATTTCTCAATGCATTCTTCGCTGGAGTTCGGGGCAAGTGGAACTACATATCAAAGAATAGTTAAAGTCTGACAATTTTTTTCTTAGAAATGTGCAGGGCTGAAAAAGGTTTACAAGAAAAAAGACAAGGAGATGTTGAACTATTTTCATTGCCTACATTATTTCAAATAATGTATCAACACTCCCACCTATATGTACATATAGGTGTATGAGCTTCTATGTTGTGACATGTCAAGCTTCTACTTACTGAAAGAACTCTAACAAGAGAAAAAAATGCATCATACTTGAATCTTGTTTTCCAAGCATTGCACTGAGAATAAATTCTGATCTGAAGAAAAATCATCCGCCAATGAAAGAACCCTAACAAGAGAATAAATTGCAGCATACTTGAATTTTTTTTCCAAGCATTGGACTGATAATAAATTATGTTCTGTAGAAAACTCATCTGCCAATGGATTTTGAAAAGAGGAATAATTTTGGAAAATTCCCTCCAAACGTGCTGACTTGCATGTGTAGTAAAACACACGGCTCATCACACCCTCCATCACACCTACAATTGAATATATAAATATAAGCAAAGGAGCCTCCACACTGAAGATGAATTTATTCTACTACCCTTCTCATAAGAGAAGCTACTGCCATGTCTCATGTCCATCACTCTATACTGAAACAGACTCTTAACCAAAGCCAAGCTCGTGTTTGTAAGGAGTGCCTCAGAAGAGCGATGCCCAATGAAAGAGAAGTCATTATATCACAGGGCACCTAGCAACATCACAACTCTAGTCAAGACAAGTCCATTGATACTTCTCAAACTTGACATGGTCTCTATCTATTATAGTTGTCTCAATCTAGCCTCTGTTTTGATAGTCACTGCAATTTACTAAAAAAGAACATTTTGTGAAGATCAAGATTTGATTTTGATCAGACAACATCAATATTTTGATTGTAATTATAGTAAAAAATCAGGGGCAACCTTTTGTTGCCCTTGAAATACCAAAAGAAGCCAGTTTTACATACATATTGTTGTCTAGAAGAATGTTAGTAGTCTTAATGTCCTTGTAAAATATATTTGTGGAAAAATCCGTGTGCAAGCATTTCAGTCCTTTCCACACAGAGATTTTAGTCCTTTGGACACAGAGTTAGATCAGATGATACGTATGGTTAGGGATTACTTGTCCTTTTTAAATAAGAAAAAATTCCTATGCGTTAAACCAATGAAAGAGTTACCCTGTGTTGCAGCTAATGCTATTTCGATTTCCACTGCAACGCCTGTGGCAAAGCCCGTCCTCCTCCAACCTGTCCCAAAAGAGCTCAACCTTATAATAAAAAAAAGGGTTTTTATAAACCCCTCTCGTAGACTTAAATATGGTTAAGTGCCGCCAAAATTTAGTTGGGCAAACACTAATTTATTTTTTTTAAATGTATTTTTGCTTTTTTGGATTTAGTGAAAAGTTGTTTGGCAGGGATTTAATTGTTATTTAGATTTTCAATAATTAATCTATATTTTTATATTTAAAAAAGAAAAAAGAAAAAAATGAATAATCTAATTTAATCATTGTGTATTTTTACAACATTACCATGTTTTGTGATTTTAAAACATTTTGATAATCCAAAATTAAAATGATATTTGGAACAATAAGGTTTTTTTTTCAAGGAAATGAAAAACCAACATCAATAAAAGTCACTAGAAATTTCAAAATAGACTAGATGAAACCATAGATCCATAGATTATTGGAGATTCTTTGAGGATTCTAGCAAATGAACCCAAGTAAACCAATGCATAAGATTAGTGCATTTCTACTATTCCTAGATAATTATTTTCACTTTCACCCTTGATTTCTTCTATTTTTACTGTGTTGTTATTAGTTCATTGTTTGTATTGCTCTATTTCATTTTTTCAAGTTCAATATGAATGATTTAACCTCTTTTATGGTAGCTTTCATGGAAAAACGGAGGTAAAACTCATGTGTTTAAAGTGAAATGATGTCTTGTCCTCTTCAAATTTCTCTACTCTCAATCTATTTCATTTTACATTTATTATTTATATATATATTTAAAACTTATAAACACTACATTATTGCCAAGGGCATGGCCCTTTATTTTTTCAAAGATTAGGCCCCGTATATATGTTCTATCACCATTTACAAGTATTAAGGGCTCATGGAAACTATCTGCATATTGAGTTGTGGCATTGATGGCTCCAATGCTTGCAAGCATTTTGTGGGAGCCTCCCATCATGGGGTGGGAGTGCAGCGCCCACTAGCTCCTTTTTCCTCTTCCATTTCATCCTTAGCAATGGAAAACACCTTATAAGATTGAAATCCCCTTTTTTTCTTTTTCATTCCATCCTTATCAATGGAACTCACCTTATAAGATTGAATAAAGAAGATTCAAATCTTCCTATTAAGAAATCTAGAATGTTGTAGGTGCCTCCCATCATGGGGTGGGAGTGCAACGCCCACTAGCTCCTTTTTCCTCTTTCATGTCATCCTTAGCAATGGAAAACACCTTATAAGATTGAAATCCCATTTTTTCTCTTTCATTTCATCCTTATCAATGGAAACCACCTTATAAGATTGAATAAAGAAGATTGAAATCTTCATATTAAGGAATCTAGAATGCACGTAGGCAAGACTCTAAAATGAACATAAAAGTAATATAAGATTCATGGTTCTTTCCAAGGATTATGTGAAGCTCTTTTTAGCATCGATGCTCTTTGGGATAGTTTAATTCCCCCATAAGTGGCTTCCAGCAACGACCCCTTCCCACAAGGTTTGAACATGAGACCAATTGGGGGCTAAACTCCACTCAAACCAGTTGGTTTACACCTCATGGGTATGGTAAAATTTTACAAGAAAGGGTTGTCATACAACAAATTGCTGCTTGTCTTGACAACAACCTTAAAAATAAATTATTATTATTATTATCATAAACTTTGAAAAACAAGTTTGCAAATATTTGATTGAACTCCTAGACTTCCTTCTGGCGCAGCGTTTGATTAAGTTCTCGTAGGAGAGGATCACGTTGTGCCTTGGTCCATAGTTGCATCGATGTGTCCAATAATACTAGGGCGCCCTAAGCAATTTGGCCTATGATTACATTCGTGGCAGCTGTAACCAGCGCAGCCTGCTGGGCTCTGACCTCTGGAGGTGTTTCTGGATACAGCTTTGCCTGTAATTCTGTGATTTTCTGTTCCATCTGAGCTTTGACGACCTGGACCTCTGTCCTGGAGGCTCTCAAGGCTGTGACCAACCCTTCGATCTTGGCCTGGGAGGTAGCTGTGGCGGGTATTTCATCCGTAACATCGATGCAGAGTTGACCAATTAAATGCTCCAGCTGCGTGTGCGCAGCCTGTACCCTGGTTACCTCAGCTATATGTTCGATAATGTTTTGCTCCGCTGCGCGGAGCCGCTAGTGGGATTGATGGTCCCTGTGGTGTATTTCTTGAAACAGTGAGCAATGTAAAGCCTGCAACGACTCATGTGGCAATCTTGCCAAATCCAACTGGACCTCTGCGCAGGCCTGTACTCACGTTCTGATGTCAGGTGGACTTACTGTAAGGGCTGCACCGGGCAGTGAGCAGAGGCGGCTTACTTCTGCAACAAGGGCCGTGCTGCTAGCTGTCGGGGTTGAGCAAACCGGGACCAAACTGGTGTGTAGTGTGTCTGTTTTCATTTGCAAGGCTCGGAACTCAGCTTGAAGCGAGGCGACCGCAGCTTGCTGCTGCTTTTCCAGAGTCAGCCACTTTTCCTCCGTGGCCAAGGTGACCGCATTGGCGATTTGTTCCAGTCGCCTTCCGTGAGTGTAATTGTTTCATCGCGTCATGTTCTTTGTGAGCGTTGCTTCTTGCGTGGCCCCTTAGCAACTGCATCTGTCTGTTTTGTACCTCTTGGGGAATCAGCATACCTTGACTCTGGGTCCGCTGTACTAACAGTGTGGCTGCAACCCCTTCCTCATATTCTTTCTCTCATAATATTTATATAAAAAGGAATAATCATTATATAGGCAAAATATCAATGTAATAAACAATTGCATATAAAACATGTTCGATCCAAGGCGAGGATCAACAAAAACTGGAAAAGTATAAACATCATGGTTGTTTACATCCTTTTAAAAAATTATAAAAGGAAAACTTCCTAAGACACTTGCCTTCATCCAAAAGAAAAATATATTTGAAACATTGTGTATCTTCGAACCTCATCCATCCTCAATAAAGAAAATAGAAACAACAGAAAATCATAAAAGCTATCAGTGAACTGACAGTGCTGCGCAACAACTGGGTAGAACAAAGCCATGATAATGCCAACATTTAAACGGTAGCTTTTCATAGTCCAATTCCTGGATGTGGGCCCAATCTACGACTATTATTTTTATGGCTTCTGGCAACCCAACTTCCAAGTCCATCTCAACGCATATGTGAGCACAAGAGCGTAACTGATCTTTTCTCACCGCTTGATCGATGTATCTTCCAAGAGTGTTGCTGATGGTTTACAGGGATTTTTGGTTCCAGCAATGCAGAGGAAGGTGGGGAAGAAGTACCCACAATGGGACAACATAAGGCATGTCTTGAGCAGGGTCGAAATCGGGCGTCCATTTATTTAGGTATAGCCCTTGAGGCCCCATGAAGTATGGCCCATTTATGAATATGAGGCTTTTGTCTTATGTGTTCTCGAAAACAAATACGAAGAATCCTTTCCCTACGAAATGACTTTTAATACCTTTTGAAACTTGTGAACTGCTGCATAACACCAAAAAGGAACTTGTGCCTTACACGGTGAAAGGCACTAGCCAGATCCAACTTTACATCCATGCATTTTTCTTTGTTTTGAATGTTGGAGTGTATTGCTTCTTGGACCAAGATGAAACTGTTCGTAATCAATCTGCCTTTGACAAATCCCCCTTGATTGACAGGGATAATTTCAGGGAGGAGACCTTTCAATCTATTAGCCATGACTTTTGTTATAAGCTTGTAGCCAATATTGCATAGCGAGATTGGCAGAAACCGATTGAAAGAGTTGGCACCCTTCTCTTTGGGGATAAGGGCCAGGAAGGCCGAATTAGTGCTCCCACCAAGTTTATGGCAAGTTTGGGATTTCGGGATCATCTTGTGTAGATCTTTCTTGATAATATTCCAGCATGTTTTGATAAAGTGGCCAGTGAATCCTTCTACTCCGGGTGCTTTATTTGGCTCCATGTTATCAAGGGCATGCTTGATGTCATTTATAGTTACAGGAGTGTTCAACATCGAGTTCATCTCCTCATTGACCTTTTGGGGGACAAGGTTCAACAAATATGGGCATAGATTTGCCTGCGCTTCCTCCATATACATCTCCTTAAAGTGTTGATGAGCAACTGCTTTTATGTTGGCAAAGTTGTTGTGGGCTTGTCCTCTAGAATTTATTTCTTTTATGAAATTGAAGCTCTTTTTGGCCTGTGTCTGCTTGTGGAAGAAGGAAGTATTTATGTCTCCAGCCTCGAGCTAGAGACTGCGGGACTTGAGACTCCAATATTCTTCTTCCTGGATACAAGTCTTATGGAAATTTGCTTGGAGTTCTTCTTCCTGGGTTAGACTGTCCCTTGATATGTCCATGTCTTCCATATGCATTTGATGAATTTCAAGGCTGTCCTGAGCCTCCTTCCTAGCTGCAGACGGGGATGGGAATCCCTTGAACCAATCTTTGAGGGCCCTTTTCACCTTCCTCAGTTTTTCTTCCCATACAAAAAATGGGGAACCACTGACAGGGGGCTTCCAGGCATCCTCAATTATCCCCAAGAAATCAGATCGCTGGACCCAAAGGGGGCTGAAGCGGAATGGAATAGGCCCCAGATTCAAAAGCAGCTTCATCTCAAGGTGGATGGGCTTGTTATCAGAGACCGAAGAGGGGATGATAAAAGAACTAATTTTAAGACCAAGAAGAAGGAAAGAGCTTTGAATAAGAAAATGATCTAACCTTGCTATTATGTGGCCTGACCCCGCCCTTCTATTTGCCCATGTATATTTGCCTTTGACAGGCTTGATGTCAAGAAGATCCCAGTGATGAATAAGATCTTCCACCCATTCCCTAGCAGGATCCTTTACTGTGCAGCCCCCATGCTTTTCATCCTGGCGTAGAGCAAGGTTCGTGTCCCCAGCAAGAATGACATTTTCCATCGGCAGCTCAGAGGCTAAATCACGAATGGTGTCCCTACAACTTTGATTATTTGCCAAGATGGCTAGAGCGTAAATATTAACGAGATTCAGTGTGTCCTTAGTTTGCAAATGTTGAAGCTAAATTAGAATACAGTTTGTGGATGTTTTAACCAAGATTTATTTAAAGGAGGTCATGTCCCATAAAACTCCTAGACCCCTCTGACACTCCTCTGGAGGAAACAACTATGCTTCCACCCTTACCCAAAAATGGATCTTGAGGCTTCCTTGTGTGGGAGAGCCCTTTTCTTCATTCTTTGGGCCATCCTCTTGATCTCCCTCAGTTCCTGAGCTCAGAGCGACGAAGCTGTTCTCATTATCTTTTAGGCCAGTCACGGGTATGGAGGCATTTCCCAAAGGGGCAGAGTTGCCTTCCCCCCTATCAACTCGCTGCCTGTTTGGCCCTGGTCTGGAGGTAGGTTTGGATTTTTTTGTTGGCTACCATTCTGCTTCTTTCTCATTCTTTGGGGTCGCATTCTTGGGACAGCTCTTGGCGAAATGTCCATATTCGTGGCATGCGCGACACTTGAATGGCAGTTGTTCATAGTCAATCTTCTGAATGTGGGACCAATTCCCAACTGTGAGCTTGATGGCTTTAGGCAACCCAACTTCCAAGTCGACTTCCACACATATTCTAGCACAATCATATTGTTCATTCTTGCAGCATCTATCAATAAAATTCCCAATGGAATTTCCAATTTGAATCAGGGAGTCCCAGCTCCAACAGTGCATTGGAAGATTTGGGAGTCTGACCCAAACTGGTACATTGGAGGGGACGTCGACCGAAGAATCAAAATCAGGGGTCCAATGATTTAGGTACAGGCCTTGCGGACCCATGAAGTATGGTCCATTTCTAAAGATGAGTTCCTTGTCCTCCTTTGAACTAAACTCGAACAAGAAATAACCACACCCCAGAAAGTAAGATGTGACATTGTTCTTGATGAGTGGCTGCCAATTTCTGTTAACCCAAGCTTCTGTAGTCTTTGGAGATGGTCATAAACCTGTAAACTGCCCTATTAGCGCTCGTTTCGCGAGAGAGATGGCCACCTTCATAGGTCCCTCAGGGATTTCATCTAGTTTCTTCACAAACTTGGATCCCTGTAATTTCAGCTTCTTCTTCTAAGAGGCGATCAATAGGTAGAAAACCTCCACCTCAGGAGGAGGGGGCAGAGGGGCGCCCTGAGAGGCTGCCATCAGTCGACCGAGGTGGGGCAGACATGGAAGATCCCTAGCGGGAGCAGATGGGTGGCGACGACGACATTAGAAGCGAGATCGTAGCAGTGACCCAAGCAGGCAATGTCCCGACAGGAATTGGTGTGGCGCGCAGAGGATCCACAACAAAACTTGAATAGCTTGAACGCAACCATTAATGAAATTTTATAATTATTATTTAATTGAATTATTTAACATTAGAGAGTAAATGAATTATTTATAATAAAAATAAATGAATTATATTAATAAAAAATATTTATAATTGTTATTTAGTTGAATCATTTAAATGTTATTTAGCATTAGAGTAATAAGTCTGGAGTGTATTGCTTCTTGGACCAGAATGAAATTGTTCGTAATCAATCTGCCTTTGACAAATCCCCCTTGATTGACAGGGATAATTTCAGGGAGGAGACCTTTCAATCTATTAGCCATGACTTTTGTTATAAGCTTGTAGCCAATATTGCAGAGCGTGATTGGCCGAAACCGATTGAAAGAGTTGGCACCCTTCTCTTTGGGGATAAGGGCCAGAAAGGCCGAATTAGTGCTCCCACCAAGTTTATGGAAAGTTTGGGATTTCAGGATCATCTTGTGCAGATCTTTCTTGATAATATTCCATCATGTTTTGATAAAGCGGCCAGTGAATCCTTCTGGTTCGGGTGCTTTATTTGGCTCCATGTTATCAAGGGCATGCTTGATGTCATTTATAGCTACATGAGTGTTCAACATCGAGTTCATTTCCTCATTGACCTTTTGGGGGACAAGGTTCAACAAATATGGGCATAGATTTGCCTTTGCTTCCTCCATATACAGCTCCTTAAAGTGTTGATGATCAGCTGCTTTTATGTTGGCAAAGTCGTTGTGGGCTTGTCCTCTAGAATTTATTTCTTTTATGAAGTTGAAGCTCTTTCTGGCTTGTGTCTGCTTGTGGAAGAAGGAAGTGTTTATGTCTCCAGCCTGGAGCCAGAGATTACGGGATTTGAGCCTCCAATATTCTTCTTCCTGGATATAAGTCTTATGGAAATTTTCTTGGAGTTCTTCTTCCTGGGTTAGACTGTCCCTTGATATGTCCATGTCTTCCATCTGCATTTGATGAATTTCAAGGCTGTCCTAAGCCTCCTTCCTAGCTGCAGACGGGGAAGGGAGTCCCTTGAACCAATCTTTGAGGGCCATTTTCACCTTCCTTAGTTTTTCTTCCCATACAAAAAATGGGGAACCATTGACAAGGGGCTTCTAGGCATCCTCAACTATCCCAAAGAAATCAGATTGCTGGACCCAAAGGGGGCTGAAGCGGAATGGAATAGGCCCCAGATTCAAAAGCGGCTTCATCTCAAGGCGGATGGGCTTGTTATTAGAGACCGAAGAGGGAATGATAAAAGAACTAATTTTAAGACCAAGAAGAAGGAAAGAGCTTTGAATAAGAAAATGATCTAACCTTGCTGCTGTGTGGCCCGACCCTGCTCTTCTATTTACCCATGTATATTTTCCTTTGACAGGCTTGATGTCAAGAAGGTCCCAGTGATGAATAAGATCTTCCACCCATTGCCTCGCAGGATCCTTTACTGTGCAGCCCCCACGCTTTTCATCCTGGCGTAGAGTAAGGTTCGTGTCCCCAGCAAGAATGACATTTTCCATCGGCAGCTCAGGGGCTAAATCACGAATGGTGTCCCTGCAACTTTGTTTATCTGCCAAGATGACTGGAGCGTAAATATTAACGAGATTCAGTGTGTCCTTAGTTTGCAAATGCTGAAGCTAAATTAGAATATAGTTTGTGGATGTTTTAACCAAGATTTCTTTAAAGGAGGTCATGTCCCATAAAACTCCTAGACCCCTCCGACGCTCCTCTGGAGGAGACAGCTATGCTTCCGCCCTTACCCAAAAATGGATCCTGAGGCTTCCCTGTGTGGGAGGGCCCTTTTCTTCATTCTTTGGGCCAACCTCTTTATCTCTCTCAGTTCCCGAGCTCAGAGCGATGAAGCTGTTCTCATTATATTTTAGGCCAGTCATGGGTATGGAGGCTGTTAGTATGAATTCTTCGTCGAAGTGTACGAAAAAGAACCACTTTAGCTACGCATAACTAATAGCCCTAACAACAATAGAGGCTGCCAAACATCTTCAGATCTACGATTAGTAGTTAAAATGCTACAACAAACAGATCTATAAATGGAAAGACATTAAGCAGTAAAGTAAAGAGTTTGCTCCATGCATCCAACAGACAAGACAAGAACACGATTTTTGAATGAATTTTTATATTACAGGGCACCTGGGAGGAAACAAGAAGGTGTATCCAGATCTCCTCAATGGGATGGGTTCTTTGTAGTCCTCGGCACTTCAGATCTAAGCTTTCTCTCTCTTGTAGATGTAGAAAACCCAATGTAGAAGATAGAGCTCAATGGGAGCAAAATGGTAGGAATGAGACCAAGTGTATAGATCCAGAGTGATCTAGTAGGCAACAAAAGGTGAAGAATGATGGGGAAAACCCTCCTATTTATAACAAAATATTGGGTCATTCTAGATCTTGGTGCATGATCAAAATAATGTTAATCAAATCTAGATCCACCTCTACGGAATATTTTATTATTATTTGTTAGAGGGAAAGGGTGTTTGACTTGGGTCAAATCCCTTGATTAGTGAAGAATAAATAAATAAATGGTTTATTTATCTTTTTAAGGAAGTGGTTGGGATATAATCAAATAAATAATGATTTATTTAATTAATGGTGGTTGATTTGGTCATATTTAACAAGGAATATTATTTAAATAATTATTCCTAGAAAATAATAAGATAACTATGGGTTTATCTCATTAATTTCTTTGTTTTTAGGTTAAACATGACTGGGAATAATAATTAAATTATGGTTTAATTAATTATTCCTTGGGGAAAATCAAACAAATATGGGTTTGTTTAATATTCCCTTTTGGGGTTTCCTAATTAACATAGTGGAAGCAGTTTTACTTGGGGTAAAACTGGTCTTACATGGTGTACTTGGGTCCATCTAATGATAAAAGGTTAGATGACCAAAAAATGGTGTAACGAGAGGCTATCAAATAAGGGAAAAGGCACGCCTTCCCCACAATAAACTGTAAATTTGTTTGGCCTTGGCCTGGAGGTAGGTTTGGATTTTTTTGTTGGCTACCATTCTGCTTCTTTCTCTTTCTCTGGGGTCGCATTCTTGGGACAGATTTTGGCGAAATGTCCATATTCGTGGCATGCGCGGCACTTGAATGGTAGCTGTTCATAGTCAATCTTCTGAATGTGGGACCAATTCCCAACTGTGAGCTTGATGGCTTTAGGCAACCCAACTTCTAAGTCGACTTCCACACATATTCTAGCACAATAATATTGTTCATTCTTGCAGCATCTGTCAATAAAATTCCCAATGGAATTTCCAATTTGAATAAGGGAGTCCCATTTCCAACAGTGCACTGGAAGATTTGGGAGTCTGACCCAAACTGGTACATCAGAGGGGACGTCGACCGAAGAATCAAAATCAGGGGTCCAATGATTCGGGTACAAGCCCTGCGGTCCCATGAAGTATGGTCCATTTCTAAAGATGAGTTCCTTGTCCTCCTTTGAATTGAACTCGAACAAGAAATAGCCGCACCCCAGAAAGTAAGATGTGACATTGTTCTTGATGAGTGGCTGCTAATTTCTGTTAACCCAAGCTTCCGTAGTCTTTGGAGATGGCCATAAACCTGTAAACTACCCTATTAGCGCTCGTTTCGCGAGAGAGATGGCTACCTTCATAGGTCCCTCAGGGATTTCATCCAGTTTCTTCACAAACTTGGATGCCTGTAATTTCAGCTTCTTCTTCTGAGAGGCGATCAACAGGTAGAAAACCTCCACCTCAGGAGGAGGGGGCAGAGGGGCGCCCTGAGAGGCCGCCATCAGTCGACCAAGGTCGAGCAGACATGGAAGAGCCCTAGCAGGAGCAGATGGGCGGTGACGATAGTATTAGAAGAGAAATCATAGCAGTGACCCAAGCAGGCAATGTCCCGACAGGAATCGGCGTGGCGCGCAGAGGATCCACAACAAAAATTGAATAGCTTGAATGCAACCATTAATGAAATTTTATAATTGTTATTTAATTGAATTATTTAACATTGGAGAGTAAATGAATTATTTATAATAAAAATAAATGAATTATATTAATAAAAATAAATGAATTATATTAATAAAAATTATTTATAATTGTTATTTAGTTGAATTATTTAAATATTATTTAGCATTAGAGTAACTAAATTATTAATAAAAATTATTTTTAATTATTATTTAATTAAATTATTTAAAACAAAACGTAAATAAAATTGGCCATGTGCGATTTGATTGCTTCCATGGGGTTTCAATAGTTGCTGGGGTTTCAATAGCCCCCGATTTGGAGGAATGGCAGTGGGTCACGGGCTATTTAGCGCTCATTCCTGGAAATCTAGAAAGTCATGTATAATTCAGGGTTTTAGATTTTGTATAAATCGCTGATGATGGAGTTGGATTTCAAACAAGTTTGTGAATGGATCTCAAGAGCTGTTGCTTCTCAACTTACCGACTTTCTTGATATAGCAGTTGTTTTGCGTGGTGACCAGGCGGCTGTGAAAAGGCAAATCAACAAACAGCTGTGACCAGGCCGCTGTGAAGAAACAAATTCGAACGCAAGTAAGTCTCTGCTCTCTACTAACTGTATGTATTTAAAATTATTTACTTGAATGGTTTTCTGCTCTCTGTCTCGATTTTTTTTAGCAGCAATCTAAAGATTGCGTTGAAGACTGATCAGACATGTATTTGTCTTCATTTTTAATGTTATCAAACTTCTTTGGTTTTATATTGATGTATTGCTTCTGACAAGGTTTTGTCTTTTTTTTTCTTTCTATTTTCTCTGCATATTGGATAAAATAAAATACAAGTTAGTGAGCAAAGCTTGCTCAATAATGTAACGTAAGAATATAACCTCAGTAGGGTCTTGGACCTTGACATAACTTTGTAAGCTGTTTTTCTTTGCAGTCACTACTGGTCACTACTGGTAGTACTGTATTCAGTTTCACTTATTGAATAAGTGAAACCCTTGTAACATGTCTTAGACATTTGATTACCTTTCATCTTTGATAAATCTATTTCTTCCCACAAGGCTTTATCTTCTTTCATAAGTAGCTTTTATATTTCCTGCATGTGGAAGCAAATATAATCAAATTGCTGGGAAATTCTCACTTACTGTTCTAGGAACATGTGACATCAACAAGGCCTTGAAACGTCAGATAGCCTTGCAGCCAGTTGTTATAACAATAGTGGATTGCAATATTGAAAACCTATTAGCAGGTCTTAGAAATCATAATCTAAACAGATATAGGCATGAGAATATAGATGGAACAGAATGGAAAGTAATCATTTTTGAGGTTCCTGTATATTACGAAGAACATTGGTTAGAACTTGGATTCTATTCAGCATTATAAGCATTTCTGCTTCTTGTCAGTTCTTATCGTGAGTATATGTGATCTACTTATTGAAGACTTCATAACATGCATCCCGATTTTACTTTGAAAGAGATTTGGGCAGAAAGTGTGGTTGGAAGAGCCTCTGATGTCAATATTTGTCAGTTTGGAGTCTTTCATTGAAGTGGAGATTAGTCAAAATAGACACCAGGATGCCAAGATATGTGGGTGGAAGAAATAACATACGTTGCAATTGATATCTACCTCACACGATTCTTGATATCGCTTAGGATTTGAGGTTGGGGAGTAAATATTTTTTCTCCATTGGAAAATCTATTACATATTTCATTTTAAGTCATTAAATATGTTATTAAACATGTCATTTTTGTGTATGTATAGATCTATATTTATGAGCTATTTTGTAACAATATCGTAGATATATATTTTTAATCTGTAAATTGTAATTCTATTCGTGATGAAAATGTAAACCACATTTCTGTTGTCCATGAAGCCCGATAAAAAATAGTAGGAGAAAGATACCATTACTCAGTAAGACAATGAGTTTTGCCACGCTTATACCCAAAGGCTGCAAAAAACATACTTTCAGACAAAACAGACCATAGATTGTCCTCCATTTGTTCCCTTCATTAAATCCTATAAACAACATTAAGATACAATTAAAGAATCCAAGCTCCTCTTAGGTCTGATACATCATGTACTGGAAAATATATTTACTGCATTCCTTCTAAAATACTAATGAACTTTATTAAACATGCCGATAAACAGTTAAGACACTATCCCTCGATTCCTCAAGGAGTAAGGCACCTACATCAGTCTGCTGACACTCATTGGAAAGTGCATCAGCATTGATATTGAGCTCTTGGAAAGTATCGAGTATATGAGGCTAGTTCAAAAAGATTAGATGCCTCCATCAACTGATCTGCAAGCGGCTTCACTATAACACCATAAACCCTGTGAAACTCCTTCCATCCAATTGATATCCAAGGAAGAGTCTTAATATCTGAAGTTGGTTAGTTTCTTTCTCTAGTGCAAACTTAGTCAGAAATATCAAGGCCATCATTGCTGCATAATTATTTGACTGCTGCCCTAGCACTGCTTTGAATTTTAGACTGTGAGAAGAGAGTGGCACCATTACTACTAAATTCTGCTAGGCCCCTGCCAGGTCCCATCAAAGAAACTCCAAGCAGGAGAACAATCAAGCAATATCTCATCCATCTGCCTTGGAATTTTGTATTCTGAGAAAAAACATGAAAAGTGGGTACCTTTCTCTCTTCAATGCTTCCCTGCATTTCGAGCCCACCATATACTCCATAAGGTAAGGCAAGAAAGAGCTTGACATTCTTCCAATTTCTCAAACCATGTTTTTTAAACATTCTTCCACTGAAACTCTTTTCCATACATTCCAATTTCCAGTGAAATGTTCCAAGTCTTTCCAAAGTTTATGTGCACAAGGACACCAAATGACCAGTTGAGTGAGAGTTTCTTCTTGTCTTGTGCATATAATTCATAAAATATGGCCCTGTCTACTCCTTTATTGCCTCACCTTCCAAGTGAGGGCCTTGTTCCTCAAAAAATAACCACAGAGGGATCTGAGTCTCATCTACAAAGACTTCAATTTTCAAATCTTTGAGCACCACCAGCTGACCCCTTAGAAGAAGCATGTCTTTGTATCCTAAACGAGCTGTATATACTTTTAAAGTTTTATCTTTGAACCTGCCAATGAATCCACTCTTCCCTCATCCCTGATGCTTCTAGTTTAAAACACGTTGAAAGAAGTAGTCAATGGAGTGTCCTGGAGGGGGTTGTGTTGGGCCTCTTACCGTAAAATCTGTCATTCAGAATGTAAAAGCCCCCAAACACTGAGATGATTGATTTGGGTAACTAGAAGGTTGGCCACTGTCACCTTGCCAACCCTCCTCTTGGCTCTTCTCTCGACTCAGGCAAGGCTTTTGTAATTTGAATTGCTGGAATTTAAAACTATGAAGTGCAAGGAGATGTGAAGGAGATGTAACGGGTAGTTGATAGCAAAACAAATTTGAAAAGTCTCCAAGCCCCTGATGTAAAGGCTGAAGTCATCGGTATATAGTGTGGTGAATAAGGTATGAAATCAATTCCTCCAACAACAACATTGGATGTATATCAGCACATACAGGCTTGAAAGATTCATTTTTTTAAAATCATTTCATCCCCAACAATTAAAGTACTACCATCTACGGCAATACAACACCATTTCTCAAGAAGGATGAGAATAGTCTTTGCAGGATTTGAGGATGAATATATGTCATTTATTATATATGGATTAAGCATAGATCATTTGATATTTCTTCCAGTGTCGCAATTTCTATCCACCACTGATATTTAAATGGGATGTCACCTATCTCCTGTACAGTTACACTAACTGCAAGCTATTGCATGGGCCTTCTATCCCTAGACGTGGTGTTTAATTATAAAAGACAGGATGGATGACATGTGCACTATGCAATGGATGACACTTTTTCAAGATCTTTCTTTATTAATAAACATATACAGGGTAATTTGGGGAAAGAGCTTGAGGGTTTGATTCTTTTTAGATAGACAGAAAATGAAGAGACCACTCAAGCATAATTCAAAGGTTGACAAATTTGGTGGTCTACTGAGACATGAAGAAGGGCATCATGTGGCGGGAAACCATCGGAAAGGACATCATGCCAGATGTTGTGTATACGTATCAATTGTGGAGCAGAATAATAAAGGGAACAATAATTAAAATCCTCAAGTTTGTGATGATGAGAAGATTTAAAGTAATTTGTTAGAGACAAATGGTAGGAAGAACAGTCATTCTGTTTCAAAGCATGCAGAATGTATTGATGAGGTGACAAAAGTCTTATAAAAGTCTTGACAGAGGTAAGAGAACTCAAGGAAAACAATGAAGGTTAGGTTGATGAGCTGTGCAAAAATTTACTGTATTGGTAATTCTCTAGAGAGGGCATTAAGGCATTCCAAAAAAAAATATCCCTCGCTCTCCTGTTTTACTTATGAGTAATGAAAAGCACCACTAGCACTAGAAGATGGAAACCTAGAAGAGAATATCCAATCAAATGTTACCCTTTGATATTCATGGGTAATCTATCAATTCATCAGCTGGTCCTCCTATAAAACATGCTGATAAACAGTTAAGACACTATCCCTCGATTCCTCAAGGAGTAAGGCACCTACATCAGTCTGCTGACACTCCTTGGAAAGTGCATCAACGTTGATATTGAGCTCTTGGAAAGTACCGAGTATATGAGGCTAGTTCAAAAAGATTAGATGCCTCCATCAACTGATCTGCAAGCGGCTTCACAATAACACCATAAACCCTGTGAAACTCCTTCCATCCAATTGATAACCAAGGAAGAGTTTAAATATCTGAAGTTGGTTAGTTTCTTTCTCTAGTGCAAACTTAGTCAGAAATATCAAGGCCATCATTGCTGCATAATTATTTGACTGCTGCCCTAGCACTGCTTTGAATTTCAGACTGTGAGAAGGGAGTGGCACCATTACTACTAAATTCTGCTAGGCCCCTGCCAGGTCCCATCAAAGAAACTCCAAGCAGGAGAACAATCAAGCAATATCTCACCCATCTGCCTTGGAATTTTGTATTCTGAGAAAAAAACTTGAAAAGTGGGTACCTTTCTCTCTTCAATGCTTCCTGCATTTCGAGCCCACCATATACTCCATAAGGTAAGACAAGAAAGAGCTTGAAATTCTTCCAATTTCTTAAACCATGTTTTTTAAACATTCTTCCACTGAAACTCTTTTCCATACATTCCAATTTCCAGTGAAATGTTCCGAGTCTTTCCAAAGTTTATGTGCACAAGGACACCAAATGACCCAGTTGAGTAAGAGTTTCTGCTTGTCTTGTGCATATAATTCATAAACTATGGCCCCTGTCTACTCCTTTATTGCCTCACCTTCCAAGTGAGGGCCTTGTTCCTCAAAAAATAAACACAGAGGGATCTGAGTCTCTTCTACAACGACTTCAATTTTCCAATCTTTGAGCACCACCAGCTGACCGCTTGAAAGAAGCATGTCTTTGTATCCTAAACGAGCTGTATATACACTTTTAAAGTTTTATTTTTGACCCTGCCAATGAATCCACTCTTCCCTCATCCTGATGCTTCTAGTTTAAAACACGTTGAAAGAAGTAGTCATTGGAGTGTCTTGGAGGGGTTTTGTTGGGCCTCTTACCGTACAATCTGTCATTTAGAATGTAAAAGCCCCAAACACTGAGATGATTGATTTGGGTAACTAGAAGGTTGGCCACTGTCACCTCGCCAACCCTCCTCTGTGCTACAGTCTGGCTCTTCTCTGACTCAGGCAAGGCTTTTGTAATTTGGATTGCTCGAATTTAAAACTACGAAGTGCAAGGAGATGTGAAGGAGATGTAAAGGGTAGTTGATAGCAAAACAAATTTGAAAAGTCTCCAAACCCTTGATGTAAAGGCTGAAGTCATAGGTATATAGTGTGGCGAATAAGGTATGATATCAATTCCTCCAACAACAACATTGGATGTATATCAGCACATACAGGCTTTAAAGATTCATTTTTTTAATTAAAAAATGAATCTTTAAAACTTGTATGTGCTGATGTATCTGATGTTGTTATTGGAAAAGTGTCATCATACCTTATTAAAACTACATATATACCTATGACTTCGGCCTTTACATCAAGAGTTTAAGAAGACTTTTTCAAATTTGTTTTCAACACACTTTACATCTCCTTCTGAAAATCTCCTTGGCACTTCGTAGTTTTAAATTCGAGCAATCCAAATTACAAAAGCCTTGCCCGAGTCAGAGAAGAGCCAGACTGTAGCACAGAGGAGGGTTGGCGAGGTGACAGTGGCCAACCTTCTAGTTACCCAAATCAATCATCTCAGTGTTTGGGGCTTTTACATTCTAAATGACAGATTGTACGGTAAGAGGCCCAACAAAACCCCTCCAAGACACTCCAATGACTACTTCTTTCAACGTGTTTTAAACTAGAAGCATCAGGATGAGGGAAGAGTGGATTCATTGGCAGGGTCAAAAATAAAACTTTAAAAGTGTATATACAACTCGTTTAGGATACAAAGACATGCTTCTTTCAAGCGGTCAGCTGGTGGTGCTCAAAGATTTGAAAATTGAAGTCGTAGAAGAGACTTAGATCCCTCTGTGTTTATTTTTGAGGAACAAGGCCCTCACTTGGAAGGTGAGGCAATAAAGGAGTAGACAGGGCCATAGTTTATGAATTATATGCACAAGACAAGCAGAAACTCTTACTCAACTGGTCATTTGGTGTCCTTGTGCACATAAACTTTGGAAAGACTCGGAACATTTCACTGGAAATTGGAATGTATGGAAAAGAGTTTCAGTGGAAGAATGTTTTAAAACATGGTTTAAGAAATTGGAAGAATTTCAAGCTCTTTCTTGTCTTACCTTATGGAGTATATGGTGGGCTCGAAATGCAGGAAGCATTGAAGAGAGAAAGGTAACCACTTTTCAAGTTTTTTCTCAGAATACAAAATTCCAAGGCAGATGGGTGAGATATTGCTTGATTGTTCTCCTGCTTGGAGTTTCTTTGATGGGACCTGGCAGGGCCTAACAGAATTTAGTAGTAATGGTGCCACTCCCTTCTCACAGTCTGAAATTCAAAGCAGTGCTAGGGCAGCAGTCAAATAATTATGCAGCAATGATGGCCTTGATATTTCTGACTAAGTTTGCACTAGAGAAAGAAACTAACCAACTTCAGATATTTAAACTCTTCCTTGGTTATCAATTGGATGGAAGGAGTTTCACAGGTTTATGGTGTTATTGTGAAGCCGCTTGCAGATCAGTTGATGGAGGCATCTAATCTTTTTGAACTAGCCTCATATACTCGGTACTTTCCAAGAGCTCAATATCAACGTTGATGCACTTTCCAAGGAGTGTCAGCAGACTGATGTAGGTGCCTTACTCCTTGAGGAATCGAGGGATAGTGTCTTAACTGTTTATCGGCATGTTTTATAGGAGGACCAGCTGATGAATTGATAGATTACCCATGAATATCAAAGGGTAACATTTGATTGGATATTCTCTTCTAGGTTTCCATCTTCTAGTGCTAGTGGTGCTTTTCATTACTCATAAGTAAAACAACAGAGCGAGGGATATTTTTTTTTTGGAATGCCTTAATGCCCTCTCTAGAGAATGACCAATAAGTAAATTTTTGCACAGCTCATCAACCTAACCTTCATTGTTTTCCTTGAGTTCTCTTACCTCTGTCAAGACTTTTATAAGACTTTTGTCACCTCATCAATACATTCTGCATGCTTTGAAACAGAATGACTGTTCTTCCTACCATTTGTCTCTAACAAATTACTTTAAATCTTCTCATCATCACAAACTTGAGGATTTTAATTATTGTTCCCTTTATTATTCTGCTCCACAATTGATACGTATACACAACATCTAGCATGATGTCCTTTCCGATGGTTTCCTGCCACATGATGCCCTTCTTCATGTCTCAGTAGACCACCAAATCTGTCAACCTTTGAATTATGCTTGAGTGGTCTCTTCATTTTCTGTCTATCTAAAAAGAATCAAACCCTCAAGCTCTTTCCCCAAATTACCCTGTATCTGTTTATTAAATAAAGATAGATCTTGAAAAAGTGTCATCCATTGCATAGTGCACATGTCATCCATCCTGTCTTTTATAATTAAACACCACGTCTAGGGATAGAAGGCCCATGCAATAGCTTGCAGTCAGTGTAACTGTACAGGAGATAGGTGACATCCCATTTAAATATCAGTGGTGGATAGAAATTGCGGCACTGGAAGAAATATCAAATGATCTATGCTTAATCCATATATAATAAATGACATATATTCATCCTCAAATCCTGCAAAGACTATTCTCATCCTTCTTGAGAAATGGTGTTGTATTTCCGTAGATGGTAGTACCTTAATTGTTGGGGACGAAATGATTTTAAAAAATGAATCTTTCAAGCCTGTATTTGATGATATACATCCAATGTTGTTGTTGGAGGAATTGATTTCATACCTTATTCACCACACTATATACCGATGACTTCAGCCTTTACATCAGGGGCTTGGAGACTTTTCAAATTTGTTTTGCTATCAACTACCCATTAAATCTCCTTCACATCTCCTTGCACTTCATAGTTTTAAATTCCAGCAATTCAAATTACAAAAGCCTTGCCTGAGTCAGAGAAGACCCAGCCTGTAGCACAGAGGAGGGTTGGCGAGGTGACAGTGGCCAACCTTCTAGTTACCCAAATCAATCATCTCAGTGTTTGGGTCTTTTACATTCTGAATGACAGATTGTACGGTAAGAGGCCCAACAAAACCCCTCCAAGACACTCCATTGACTACTTCCTTCAACGTGTTTTAAACTAGAAGCATCATCATGAGGGAAGAGTCGATTCATTGGCAGGGTCAAAAATAAAACTTTAAAAGTATATACAGCTCGTTTAGGATACAAAGACATGCTTCTTCTAAGGGGTCAGCTGGTGGTGCTCAAAGATTTGAAAATTGAAGTCTTTGTAGATGAGACTCAGATCCCTCTGTGGTTATTTTTGAGGAACAAGGCCCTCACTTGGAAGGTGAGGCAATAAAGGAGTAGACAGGGCCATATTTTATGAATTATATGCACAAGACAAGAAGAAACTCTCACTCAACTGGTCATTTGGTGTCCTTGTGCACATAAACTTTGGAAAGACTTGGAACATTTCACTGGAAATTGGAATGTATGGAAAAGAGTTTCAGTGGAAGAATGTTTAAAAACATGGTTTGAGAAATTGGAAGAATGTCAAGCTCTTTCTTGCCTTACCTTATGGAGTATATGGTGGGCTCGAAATGCAGGAAGCATTGAAGAGAGAAAGGTACCCACTTTTCATGTTTTTTCTCAGAATACAAAATTCCAAGGCAGATGGATGAGATATTGCTTGATTGTTCTCCTGCTTGGAGTTTCTTTGATGGGACCTGGCAGGGCCTAGCAAAATTTAGTAGTAATGGTGCCACTCTCTTCTCACAGTCTAAAATTCAAAGCAGTGCTAGGGCAGCAGTCAAATAATTATGCAGCAATGATGGCCTTGATATTTCTGACTAAGTTTGCACTAGAGAAAGAAACTAACCAACTTCAGATATTAAGACTCTTCCTTGGATATCAATTGGATGGAAGGAGTTTCACAGGTTTATGGTGTTATAGTGAAGCTGCTTGCAGATCAGTTGATGGAGGCATCTAATATTTTTGAACTAGCCTCATATACTCGATACTTTCCAAGAGCTCAATATCAATGCTGATGCACTTTCCAATGAGTGTCAGCAGACTGATGTAGGTGCCTTACTCCTTGAGGAATCGAGGGATAGTGTCTTAACTGTTTATCGGCATGTTTAATAAAGTTCATAGTATTTTAGAAGGAATGCAGTAAATATATTTTCCAGTACATGATGTATCAGACCTAAGAGGAGCTTGGATTCTTTAATTGTATCTTAATGTTGTTTATAGGATTTAATGAAGGGAACAAATGGAGGACAATCTATGGTCTGTTTTGTCTGAAAGTATCTTTTTTGCAGCCTTTGGGTATAAGCGTGGCAAAACTCATTGTCTTACTGAGTAATGGTATCTTTCTCCTACTATTTTTTATCGGGCTTCATGGACAACATAAATGTGGTTTACATTTTCATCACGAATAGAATTACAATTTACAGATTAAAAATATATATTTACGATATTGTTACAAAATAGCTCATAAATATAGATCTATACATACACAAAAATGACATGTTTAATAACATATTTAATGACTTAAATTGAAATATGTAATAGATTTTCCAATGGAGAAAAAATATTTACTCCCCAACCTCAAATCCTAAGCGATATCAAGAATCGTGTGAGGTAGATATCAATTGCAACATATGTTATTTCTTCCACCCACATATCTTGGCATCCTGGTGTCTATTTTGACTAATCTCCACTTCAATGAAAGACTCCAAACTGAAAAATATTGACATCACAGGCTCTTCCAACCACACTTTCTGCCCAAATCTCTTTCAAAGTAAAATCAGGATGCATGTTATGAAGTCTTCAATAAGTAGATCACATATACTCACGATAAGAACCGACAACAAGCAGAAATGCTTATAAAGCTGAACAGAATCCAAGTTCTAACCAATGTTCTTCGTAATATATAGGAACCTCAAAAATGATTACTTTCCATGCTGTTCCATCTATATTCTCATGCCTATATGTGTTTAGATTATGATTTCTAAGACCTGCTAATAGGTTTTCAATATTGCAATCCACTATTGTTATAACAACTGGCTGCAAGGCTATCTAACGTTTCAAGGCCTTGTTGATGTCACATGTTCCTAGAACAGTAAGTGATAATTTCCCAGCAATTTGATTATATTTGCTTCCACATGCAGGCAATATAAAAGCTACTTATGAAAGAAGATAAAGCCTTGTGGGAAGAAATAGATTTATCAAAGACGAAAGGTAATCAAATGTCTAAGACATGTTACAAGGGTTTCACTTATTCAATAAGTGAAACTGAATACAGAACTACCAGTAGTGACTGCAAAGAAAAACAGCTTACAAAGTTATGTCAAGGTCCAAGACCCTACTGAGGTTATATTCTTACGTTACATTATTGAGCAAGCTTTGCTCACTAACTTGTATTTTATTTTATCCAATATGCAGAGAAAATAGAAAAAAAAAAAGACAAAACCTTGTCAGAAGCAATACATCAATATAAAACCAAAGAAGTTTGATAACATTAAAAATGAAGACAAATACATGTCTGATCAGTCTTCAACGCAATCTTTAGATTGCTGCTAAAAAAAATCGAGACAGAGAGCAGAAAACCATTCAAGTAAATAATTTTAAATACATACAGTTAGTAGAGAGCAGAGACTTACTTGCGTTCGAATTTGTCTCTTCACAGCGGCCTGGTCACAGCTGTTTGTTGATTTTCCTTTTCACAGCCGCCTGGTCACCATGCAAAACAACTGCTATATCAAGAAAGTCAGTAAGTTGAGAAGCAACAGCTCTTGAGATCCATTCACCAACTTGTTTGAAATCCAACTCCATCATCAACGATTTATACAAAATCTAAAACCCCGGATTTTACATGACTTTCTAGATTTCCAAGAATGAGCGCTAAATAGCCTGTGACCCACTGCCATTCCTCCAAATCAGGGGCTATTGAAACCCCAGCAACTATTGAAACCCCATGGAAGCAATCAAATCGCACATGGCCAATTTTATTTACATTTTGTTTTAAATAATTTAATTAAATAATAATTAAAAATAATTTTTATTAATAATTTAGTTACTCTAATGCTAAATAACATTTAAATAATTCAACTAAATAACAATTATAAATAATTTTTATTAATATAATTCATTTATTTTTATTATAAATAATTCATTTACTCTCCAATGTTAAATAATTCAATTAAATAACAATTATAAAATTTCATTAATGGTTGCGTTCAAGCTATTCAATTTTTGTTGTGGATCCTCTGCGCGCCGCGCTGATTCCTGTCAGGACATTGCCTGCTTGGGTCACTGCTATGATTTCGCTTCTAATACTATCGTCACCACCCATCTGCTCCTGCTAGGGCTCTTCCATGTCTGCTCGACCTTGGTCGACTGATGGCGGCCTCTCAGGGCGCCCCTCTGCCCCCTCCTCCTGAGGTGGAGGTTTTCTACCTGTTGATCGCCTCTCAGAAGAAGAAGCTGAAATTACAGGCATCCAAGTTTGTGAAGAAACTGGATGAAATCCCTGAGGGACTTATGAAGGTAGCCATCTCTCTCGCGAAACGAGCGCTAATAGGGTAGTTTACAGGTTTATGGCCATCTCCAAAGACTACGGAAGCTCGGGTTAACAGAAATTAGCAGCCACTCATCAAGAACAATGTCACATCTTACTTTCTGGGGTGCGGCTATTTCTTGTTCAAGTTCAATTCAAAGGAGGACAAGGAACTCATCTTTAGAAATGGACCATACTTCATGGGACCGCAGGGCTTGTACCCGAATCATTGGACCCCTGATTTTGATTCTTCGGTCGACGTCCCCTCCGATGTACCAGTTTGGGTCAGACTCCCAAATCTTCCAGTGCACTGTTGGAAATGGGACTCCCTTATTCAAATTGGAAATTCCATTGGGAATTTTATTGACATATGCTGCAAGAATGAACAATATTATTGTGCTAGAATATGTGTGGAAGTCGACTTGGAAGTTGGGTTGCCTAGATCCATCAAGCTCACAGTTGGGAATTGGTCCCACATTCAGAGGATTGACTATGAACAGCTACCATTCAAGTGCTGCGCATGCCACGAATATGGACATTTCGCCAAAAGCTTTCCCAAGAATGCGACCCCAGAGAAAGAGAAAGAAGCAGAATGGTAGCCAACAAAAAAATCCAAACCTACCTCCAGGCCAAGGCCAAACAAGGAGCGAGTTGACAGGGGGGAAGGCATCTCTACCCCTTTGGGAAATGCCTCCATACCTGTGACTGGCCTAAAAGATAATGAGAACAGCTTCATCGCTCTGAGCTCGGGAACTGAGGGAGATAAAGAGGTTGGCCCAAAGAATGAAGAAAAGGGCCCTCCCACACAGGGAAGCCTCAGGATCCATTTTTGGGTAAGGGCGGAAGCATACCTGTCTCCTCCAGAGGAGCGTCGGAGGGGTCTAGGAGTTTTATGGGACATGAGCTCATTTAAAGAAATCTTGGTTAAAACATCCACAAACTATATTCTAATTTAGCTTCAGCATTTGCAAACTAAGGACACACTAAATCTCGTTAATATTTACGCTCCAGTCATCTTGGCAGATAAACAAAGTTGCAGGGACACCATTCGTGATTTAGCCTCTGAGCTGCCGATGGAAAATGTCATTCTTGCTGGGGACACGAACCTTACACTACGCCAGGATGAAAAGCATGGGGGCTGCACAGTAAAGGATCCTGCGAGGCAATGGGTGGAAGATCTTATTCATCACTGGGACCTTCTTGACATCAAGCCTGTCAAAGGAAAATATACATGGGTAAATAGAAGAGCAGGGTCGGGCCACACAACAACAAGGTTAGATCATTTTCTTATTCAAAGCTCTTTCCTTCTTCTTGGTCTTAAAATTAGTTCTTTTATCATCCCCTCTTCGGTCTCTAATAACAAGCCCATCCGCCTTGAGATGAAGCCGCTTTTGAATCTGGGGCCTATTCCATTCCGCTTCAGCCCCCTTTGGGTCCAGCAATCTGATTTCTTTAGGATAGTTGAGGATGCCTGGAAGCCCCTTGTCAATGGTTCCCCATTTTTTGTATGGGAAGAAAAACTAAGGAAGGTGAAAAGGGCCCTCAAATATTGGTTCAAGGGACTCCCTTCCCCGTCTGCAGCTAGGAAGGAGGCTTAGGACAGCCTTGAAATTCATCAAATGCAGATGGAAGACATGGACATATCAAGGGACAGTCTAACCCAGGAAGAAGAACTCCAAGCAAATTTCCATAAGACTTATATCCAGGAAGAAGAATATTGGAGGCTCAAATCCCGTAGTCTCTAGCTCTAGGCTAGAGACATAAACACTTCCTTCTTCCACAAGCAGACACAGGCCAGAAAGAGCTTCAACTTCATAAAAGAAATAAATTCTAGAGGACAAGCCCACAACGACTTTGCCAACATAAAAGCAGCTGCTCATCAACACTTTAAGGAGCTGTATCTGGAGGAAGCACAGGCAAATCTATGCCCATATTTGTTGAACCTTGTCCCCCAAAAGGTCAATGAGGAGATGAACTCGATGTTGAACACTCATGTAGCTATAAATGACATCAAGCATGCCCTTGATAACATGGAGCCAAATAAAGCACCCGGACCAGAAGGATTCACTGGCCGCTTTATCAAAACATGCTAGAATATTATCAAGAAAGATCTGCACAAGATGATCCTGAAATCCCAAACTTGCCATAAACTTGGTGGGAGCACTAATTCGGCCTTTCTGGCCCTTATCCCCAAAGAGAAGGGTGCCAACTCTTTCAATCGGTTTCGGCCAATCTCGCTCTGCAATATTGGCTACAAGCTTATAACAAAAGTCATGGCTAATAGATTGAAAGGTCTCCTCCCTGAAATTATCCCTGTCAATCAAGGGGGATTTGTCAAAGGCAGATTGATTACGAACAATTTCATTCTGGTCCAAGAATCAATACACTCTATACTAATTACTCTAATGCTAAATAACATTTAAATGATTCAACTAAATAACAATTATAAATATTTTTTATTAATATAATTCATTTATTTTTATTATAAATAATTCATTTACTCTCTAATGTTAAATAATTCAATTAAATAATAATTATAAAATTTCATTAATGGTTGCGTTCAAGCTATTCAAGTTTTGTTGTGGATCCTCTGCGCGCCACGCCAATTCCTGTCGGGACATTGCCTGCTTGGGTCACTGCTACGATCTCGCTTCTAATGCAGTCGTCACCACCCATCTGCTCCCGCTAGGGATCTTCCATGTCTGCCCCACCTCGGTCGACTGATGGCAGCCTCTCAGGGCGCCCCTCTGCCCCCTCCTCCTGAGGTGGAGGTTTTCTACCTGTTGATCGCCTCTCAGAAGAAGAAGCTGAAATTACAGGCATCCAAGTTTGTGAAGAAACTAGATGAAATCCCCGAGGGACCTATGAAGGTGGCCATCTCTCTCACGAAACGAGCACTAATAGGGCATTTTACAGGTTTATGACCATCTCCAAAGACTACAGAAGCTTGGGTTAACAGAAATTGGCAGCCACTCATCAAGAACAATGTCACATCTTACTTTCTGGGGTGCGGTTATTTCTTGTTCAAGTTTAGTTCAAAGGAGGACAAGGAACTCATCTTTAGAAATGGACCATACTTCATGGGTCCGCAGGGCCTGTACCTGAATCATTGGACCCCTGATTTTGATTCTTCGGTCGACGTACCCTCCAATGTACCAGTTTGGGTCAGACTCCCAAATCTTCCAATGCACTGTTGGAGCTGGGACTCCCTGATTCAAATTGGAAATTCCATTGGGAATTTTATTGATAGATGCTGCAAGAATGAAAAATATGATTGTGCTAGAATATGTGTGGAGGTCGACTTGGAAGTTGGGTTGCCTAAAGCCATTAAGCTCACAGTTGGGAATTGGTCCCACATTCAGAAGATTGACTATGAACAACTGCCATTCAAGTGTCGCGCATGCCACGAATATGGACATTTCGCCAAGAGCTGTCCCAAGAATGCGACCCCAGAGAATGAGAAAGAAGCAGAATGGTAGCCAACAAAAAAATCCAAACCTACCTCCAGGCCAGGGCCAAACAGGCAGCGTGTTGATAGGGGGGAAGGCAACTCTGCCCCTTTGGGAAATGCCTCCATACCCGTGACTGGCCTAAAAGATAATGAGAACAGCTTCGTCGCTTTGAGCTCAGGAACTGAGGGAGATCAAGAGGATGGCCCAAAGAATGAAGAAAAGGGCTCTCCCACACAAGGAAGCCTCAAGATCCATTTTTGGGTAAGGGTGGAAGCATAGTTGTTTCCTCCAGAGGAGCGTCAGAGGGGTCTAGGAGTTTTATGGGACATGATCTCCTTTAAATAAATCTTGGTTAAAACATCCACAAACTATATTCTAATTTAGCTTCAACATTTGCAAACTAAGGACACACTGAATCTCATTAATATTTATGCTCCAGCCATCTTGGCAGATAATCAAAGTTGCAGGGACACCATTCGTGATTTAGCCTCTGAGCTGCCGATGGAAAATGTCATTCTTGCTGGGGACACGAACCTTGCTCTACGCCAGGATGAAAAGCATGGGGGCTGCACAGTAAAGGATCCTGCTAGGGAATGGGTGGAGGATCTTATTCATCACTGGGAGGCACCCACCCATGATGGGAGGCACCCACAACATTCTAGATTCCTTAATAGGAAGATTTCAATCTTCTTTATTCAATCTTATAAGGTGAGTTCCATTGATAAGGATGGAATGAAAGAGAAAAAAAGGGGATTTCAATCTTATAAGGTGTTTTCCATTGCTAAGGATGAAATGAAAGAGGAAAAAGAAGCTAGTGAGCGCTGCACTCCCACCCCATGATGGGAGGCTCCCACAAAATGCTTGCAAGTGTTGGAGCCATCAATGCCACAACTCAATATGCAGATAGTTTCCATGAGCCCTTAATACTTATAAATGGTGATAGAACATATATACGGAGCCTAATCTTTGAAAAAATAAAGGGCCATGCCCTTGGCAATAATGTAGTGTTTATAAGTTTAAAAAAATATATATAAATAATAAATGTAAAATGAAATAGATTGAGAGTAGAAAAATTTGAAGAGGACAAGACATCATTTCACTTTAAATACATATATTTTACCTTCATTTTTCCATGAAAGCTACCACAAAAGAGGCTAAATCATTGATATTGAACTTGAAAAAATAAAATAGAGCAATACAAACAATGAATTAATAACAATGCACTGAAAATAGAAGAAATCAAGGGTGAAAGTGAAAATAATTATCTAGGAACAATAGAAATGAACTAAACTTATGCATTGGTTTACTTGGGTTCATTTGCTAGAATCCTCAAAGAATCTCCAATAATCTATGGATCTATGGTTTCATGTAGTCTATTTTGAAATTTCTAGTGACTTTTGTTGATGTTAGTTTTTCATTTCCTTAAAAAAAACCTTATTATTCCAAATATAATTTTAATTTTGGATTATCAAAATTTTTTAAGATCACAAAACACGATAATGTTATAAAGATACACAATGATTAAGTTGAATTATTGAATTTTTATTTTTATTTTTTAAATATAAAAAATAAGTTAATTATTGAAAATCTAAATAAAAATCAAATTCCCGCCAGACAACCTTTAACTAAATCCAAAAAACAAAAATACATTAAAAAAAATTAGTGTTTGCCAAACTAAATTTTGGGGGCACTTAACCATATTTAAGTTTATAGAAACCCTTTTTTGTTTTGTTTATAAGGTTGGGCTGAGACAAGTTAGAGGAGGACCGGCTTTGCCTCAGGCATTGCAGTGGAAACAATTCGCTGGGTATGGGAAAGAATTTGAATGTCACCTAGACGCTGTTGAAAGAGGTGATCCAAAATTGTATTCCACTCTCTACATTTTCCAAAGAGCTGGGGTTGCCCGGGTTACAGAGAATACAACAACCAAAACACCGCGCTCGCTATTGGTTGACGCGATGGATTAATTGTTTGGTTTGTGTGAGGGCATCTTCCTTCTTTTTTAATATAATTGCGGGGGAACATGTGAGACTTCATCCATTCCATTTGGCTATGACATCGTGGTAACTGTTAGCCTCTGTGAGGGTGATACTGTGCCACTATTTTATTGGGCTATGAGATTTTCATTTTCTTTTCACTGTCAATTTCCACCGCAAGCAATACCGACACAGTAAGGAAGCAATACTCGACACAGCAAGGATTTTGAAGGGTGTTGGTTTCAAATCTTGGCAAAGCTTAAAGTGGTAACCGTAAGTGATATTTCTAATTCTCCCTATACATTAATATTTGATGCCAGAAAATAAAAAAAAGGGTGAGTTAAACTTATTTTTATCATTCAATTTATAAGCTATTTTTCAATCTCAATATATACAAATGCTGATACATAGTGTCTATACTCGATTAGGTACTCACATTCTCTCCATAGAGTTCTGTTCCTACTAGGAGCGTTATAATTTTTTTATCATCACAGCACAACCATTAGGATTTTGTTTACGATTGAGAATGCTTTAGGCCTTTTTTTTCGCCTCACGAACACTATTTGGAATGAGAAAAGAGAACTGGGTTGTTGCACCGAGAGAAGTAAGGTGAGCTACAGCACTGATGGGGGGAGATCTTCATTACTTCATATGTGTGTAATGCCTAAACAAAGGGCAACATGAAATAAAATTTGCTTTATGAGTGGTGTATTTCCTACGAGTGGCGAAGTTTCATCACAATTGGAAGTCGCAATGAGTACTTTCTCTTGTTGTAAATGGATTGAGTAAGAAAGGTTGACCTATTCAAAACAGGGGATTTGAACCCCTATGATAACTAGTTGAGTTTTGGTGATATATAATATATACAATTATAGATCAACTTAGCTTTAGTGGGTTAGCTAGATCAGTTTGAACCAACCAGTTTCAACACAGAGATTAGTGAGAGGTCATGGATACAAGTCTAGTAGAGTTCCTTTAGGTTAAGAGTACATATTATAAATCAGCAGAATTTATCTCAGGTACCACTCCCGAAATGTAAGGAGGTTCCTAAAAGGTTTCCTCAAGGAATTTTTTCAAATAATAGAAATAAGAAAAACATAGATCTGTCTTAACACTGGATCTATTAAGCTTCAAGAAGTACGGTGTTTTTCAATCTCTCTTAGTGCTTAATAGATTCATGTTAAGATGAATCTATTCCAGTGTAAATTTTATAGTGGGTGGTGGAATTCCTACAACTGATTAAGTTTTATCACAATTTGAAATACCACAGAGTGCTTTCATTCCTAGTCTGGGTGGTGAAATTCCTACAACTGATTGAGTTTTATCACAACTTGAAATACCATGGAGTGCTTTCATTCCTAGTCTGAGAACTTAATGAGAAAGGGACAAACTCGCATTCCAAACTCTTTCTACTAGCAGTTTGCAGGACGAGACCAAATGCTTGTGGCCATGCATAATAGTTCTATAGTTCTTTCCTGTCTTCCTTAGCATACTCACAGCAATATCCATATTTATGCACCTTATCAAACAATGGAAATCTGGGATGATGTGTGATAGGAAACTTGTCCATCATTACTCAACACCCGGAAAACATTTTTAGTTTGCAGTTCTTCTAAAGGATGCACATCATTGAATAGCATGCAGCAACTTGTGAGGAAACTCTCATTTGTACATGCATAAGCAAGCATTCTAAAGTATATAAGAGGACCAGCTGATGAATTGATAGATTACCCATGAATATCAAAGGGTAACATTTGATTGGATATTCTCTTCCAGGTTTCCATCTTCTAATGCTAGTGGTGCTTCTCATTAATCATAAGTAAAAAAAGAGAGCGAGGGATTTTTTTTTGGAATGCCTTAATGCCCTCTCTAGAGAATGACCAACACAGTAAATTTTTGCACTGCTCATCAACCTAACCTTCATTGTTTTCCTTGAGTTCTCTTACCTCTGTCAAGACTTTTATAAGACTTTTGTCACCTCATCAATACATGCTGCATGTTTTGAAACAGATTGACTGTTCTTCCTACCATTTGTCTCTAACAAATTACTTTAAATCTTCTCATCATCACGAACTTGAGGATTTTAATTATTGTTCCCTTTATTATTCTGCTCCATAATTGATACGTATACACAACATCTGGCATGATGTCCTTTCCGATGGTTTCCTGCCACATGATGCCCTTCATGTCTCAGTAGACCACCAAATTTGTCAACCTTTGAATTCTGCCTGAATGGTCTCTTCATTTTCTGTCTATCTAAAAAGAATCAAACCCTCAAGCTCTTTCCCCAAATTACCCTGTATCTGTTTATTAATAAACAAAGATGTTGAAAAAGTGTCATCCATTGCATAGTGAACATGTCATCGATCCTGTCTTTTATAATTAAACACCACGTCTAGGGATAGAAGGCCCTTGCAATAGCTTGCAGTCAGTGTAACTGTACAGGAGATAGGTGACATCCCATTTAAATATCAGTGGTGGATAGAAATTGCGGCACTGGAAGGAATATAAAATGATCTATGCTTAATCCATATATAATAAATGACGTATATTCATCCTCAAATCCTGCAAAGCCTATTCTCATCCTTCTTGCAAAATGGTGTTGTATTGCCGTAGATGGTAGTACTTTAATTGTTGGGGACAAAATGATTTTAAAAAATGAATCTTTAAAGCTTGTATGTGCTGATATACATCCAATGTTGTTGTTGGAGGAATTGATTTCATACCTTATTCATCACACTATATACCTATGACTTCAGCCTTTACATCAAGGGCTTGGAGACTTTTCAAATTTGTTTTGCTATCAACTATCCTTTACATCTCCTTCACATCTCCTTGCACTTCATAGTTTTAAATTAGAGCAATCCAAATTACAAAAGCCTTACCTGAGTCAGAGAAGACCCAGCCTGTAGCACAGAGGAGGGTTGGCGAGGTGACAGTGGCCAACCTTCTAGTTACCCAAATCAATCATCTCAATGTTTGGGGCTTTTACATTCTGAATGACAGATTGTACGGTAAGAGGCCCAACAAAACCCCTCCAAGACACTCCATTGACTACTTCTTTCAACGTGTTTTAAACTAGAAGCATTAGCATGAGGGAAGAGTCGATTCGTTGGCAGGGTCAAAAATAAAACTTTAAAAGTATATACAGCTCGTTTAGGATACAAAGACATGCTTCTTCTAAGGGGTCAGCTGGTGGTGCTCAAAGATTTGACAATTGAAGTCTTTGTAGAAGAGACTTAGATCCCTCTCTGGTTATTTTTGAGGAACAAGGCCCTCACTTGGAAGGTGAGGCAATAAAGGAGTAGACAGGGCCATAGTTTATGAATTATATGCACAAGACAAGCAGAAACTCTCACTCAACTGATCATTTGGTGTCCTTGTGCGCATAAACTTTGGAAAGACTCGGAACATTTCACTCGAAATTGGAATGTATGGAAAAGAGTTTCAGTGGAAGAATGGTAAAAACATGGTTTGAGAAATTGGAAGAATTTCAAGCTCTTTCTTGTCTTACCTTATGGAGTATATGGTGGGCTCGAAATTCAGGAAGCATTGAAGAGAGAAAGGTACCCACTTTTCAAGTTTTTTCTCAGAATACAAAATTCCAAGGCAGATGGGTGAGATATTGCTTGATTGTTCTCCTGCTTGGATTTTCTTTGATGGGACCTGGCAGGGCCTAGCAGAATTTAGTAGTAATGGTGCCACTCTCTTCTCACAGTCTAAAATTCAAAGCAGTGCTAGGGCAGCAGTCAAATAATTATGCGGCAATGATGGCCTTGATATTTCTGACTAAGTTTGCACTAGAGAAAGAAACTAGCCAACTTCAGATATTTAGGCTCTTCCTTGGTTATCAATTGGATGGAAGGAGTTTCACAGGTTTATGGTGTTATTGTGAAGCCACTTGTAGATCAGTTGATGGAGGCATCTAATCTTTTTGAACTAGCCTCATATACTCGGTACTTTCCAAGAGCTAAATATCAACGCTGATGCACTTTCCAAGGAGTGTCAGCAGACTGATGTAGGTGCCTTACTCCTTGAGGAATCGAGGGATAGTGTCTTAACTGTTTATCGGCATTTTTTATAAAGTTAATAGTATTTTAGAAGGAATGCAGTAAATATATTTTCCAGTACATGATGTATTGGACCTAAGAGGAGCTTGGATTCTTTAGTTGTATCTTAACGTTGTTTATAGGACTTAATGAAGGGAAAAAATGGAGTAAAATCTATGGTATGTTTTGTCTGAAAGTATGTTTTTTGCAGCCTTTGGGTATAAGCGCGGCAAAACTCATTATCTTACTGAGTAATGGTATCTTTCTCCTACATTTATTTATCGGGCTTCATGGACAACAGAAATGTGGTTTACATTTTCATCGCAAATAGAATTACAATTTACAGATTAAAAATATATATCTACGAGATTGTTACAAAATAGCTCATAAATATAGATCTATACACACACAAAAATGACATGTTTAGTAACATATTTATTGACTTAAAATGAAATATGTAATAGATTTTCCCATGCAGAAAAATTATTTACTCCCCAACCTCAATTCCTAAGCGATATCAAGAATCGTGTGAGGTAGATATCAATTGCAACGTATGTTATTTCTTCCACCCACATATCTTGGCATCCTGGTGTCTATTTTGACCAATCTCCACTTCAATGAAAGACTCCAAACTGACAAATAGTGACATCACAGGCTCTTCCAACCACACTTTCTGCCCAAATCTCTTTCAAAGTAAAATCGTGATGCATGTTATGAAGTCTTCAATAAGTAGATCACATATACTCACGATAAGAACTGACAACAAGCAAAAATGCTTATAAAGCTGACTAGAATCCAAGTTCTAACCAATGTTCTTCGTAATATACAGGAACCTCAAAAATGATTACTTTCCATGCTGTTCCATCTATATTCTCATGCCTATATCTGTTTATATTATGATTTCTAAGACCTGCTAATAGGTTTCAATATTGCAATACACTATTGTTATAACAACTGGCTGCAAGGCTATCTGACATTTCAAGGCCTTGTTGATGTCACATGTTCCTAGAACAGTAAGTGAGAATTTCCCAGCAATTTGATTATATTTGCTTCCACATGCAAGCAATATAAAAGCTACTTATGAAAGAAGATAAAGCCTTGTGGGAAGAAATAGATTTATCAAAGACGAAAGGTAGTCAAATATCTAAGACATGTTACTAGGGTTTCATTTATTCAATAAGTGAAACTGAATACGGTACTACTAGTAGTGACTGCAAAGAAAAATAGCTTACAAAGTTATCTCAAGGTCCAAGACCCTACTGAGTTTATATTCTTACGTTACATTATTGAGCAAGCTTTGCTCACTAACTTGTATTTTATTTTATCCAATATGCAGAGAAAATAGACAAAAAATAAGACAAAACCTTGTCAGAAGCAATACATCAATATAAAACCAAAGACGTTTGATAACATTAACACTGAAGACAAATACATGTCTGATCAGTCTTCAACGCAATCTTTAGATTGCTGCTCAAAAAAAAAATGAGACAGTAGAATACATCAGACATATCTCTGGAACAAATTCCAATAACCAAAGGCTGCTGGCAGAAGCCCATACATGTTGGGATTATTTCTGATAACAACATACAAATATCAAAATGCAGCTCCAATATTTTAGGCACTATAGTAATTATAATCTATTCATTCTAGACAATTTTAATGGTAAGTGAAAATACTTCAGTCTTTAATCACTTCATAAACTCCGCAAAGAATGAAACTCCATTAACTTGAGTTGATGTAGAGCATCAAACAAAGCCACAAATGCCTATTGCTGCAGAGAAAAAGCAAATACATAATACATAAGAGTAAAGTTCCACAATAAAAAAATGAAAAACATATAGTAGAGCTCTACAATAAAGTACCAATAAAGAGGATTTTAGATGCTGTAAAACATGCCATTGAGATTAGTAACTTTGCAATAAAATAAAATAGCACGCAGTCCATAAATGTCACTCCCAAGAATAAAAGTCTCGAGCTGCTTGCAGGGGCATAGTTTGACACATGCCAGAGGGAATCACTCACGATAAAATTCAACCAACATAGATAGAAGACACATGGGGAGGATGAGAATAAACTGTCATGCTCTTTTAGACTACAGTTTTATTATCCTCAACAACGTGAACCACACGAACATTCTTTTGTTGTTGTTAAAGACCCACATTATAAACAATTTCAACTACTAGGTCATTGCTCTGGTGAATAGACGCTACAATAGTAGTCATATGTGTGTGTGTGTGCATGTGCGCATATATATATATATATCCTTGCCTCAAGCCTGAAGGGGTCCCTTTGTTTGGGGATCCTTTCTTATGGATATCGACCTCCTGGGTGTCCTCTATTGCTGAACTTAGGGGCCCGAATTTGTTTTCTTGACCATTCGAGGGAGGGGTTTGAAGAATAGAAGCTAGCTGAGGGCCTTTACCATTTGGGACGCCGGATTTGTGGGATTTATGGGAGGTCTTTGTCCGCTTGCCTTGTTTCCAACCCTCCTCCTTCCCTTTCTCTGCCTCTTTATTACTCGGACAACCCCTAGCAAAGTGACCGTAGACATGGCATTTTCGACACTTGAAGGGAAGCTACTCATAATCTAGCTTTTGCACATGGGTCCAACTACCGACATTGATTTTTATTTCCTCTGGAAGGCCCACCTCTAGATCTACCTCAACGGATATTCTGGCATAGTTGTATTGGTCCTTGTTATTTGCGTGGTCAATAAATTTACCCAAGGCATTGCCTATGTGCTTCAACGAATCCCAGTTCCAGCAATGCATTGGGAGATTCGGCAACCTAACCCACACAGGAACAACAGTTGGAACATCAACTGCTGGGTCGAAATCTGACATCCGCTTATTGAGATACAGGCCCTGAGGACCCATGAAGTAGGGTCCATTCCGAAAGATAAGATATTTATCCTCTTTTGAGATGAATTTGAACAGAAAATAGCCTCTCCCCAAGAAATACGAGGTTACACTGTTCTTGATCAACAACGTCTAGTTCTTGACGACCCAGTTCTCCTTGGTTTTTAGGGAGGGCCAGAGACTCATGAACTATCCCACGAGAGCGCGATCCGCCAGAGACAAAGCTACCTAGATCGGACCCTTAGGGGGAAGAGAGATTTCTGGAATATCATCCAGCTTTTTCAAAAACTTGGCTGCTTCAGTTTTCTTCTTCTTCGGCATCGAAGCCAATAGTATGTTGAACGCATCAGTAGTGGATGGAGGAGGAGGGGTGGAGGAACCTAGGGTGAGCCCAAAACCTCCATGGCTACAAGGGAAGCCCTAGGATTAGTCGTATTGCAGAGCATTAGGAGAATGGTTTGCAATCATCATTGTTGGGATGGAGATGGAGTTGATGTCCAGTGCCAGTGCCTGAATAGTTAATATTTTCATGAATATCAGAGTTGTTGTTGTTTCTCTGACGACAATGAGGAATTAGGGTCTCTTTGTCTGGGGTTTATTGCTGCGATTTGTTCTTTTTCTTTCAACACTATTCAATTTGGGTTTTTTTTACAAGCTACGCAGAGAGAGATCGAGATTGCAAAGGGAAATTCATCAACCATCGGGAACTGCATCTTTATGCAAAATTTCTTTCTAACATTCGTGTTTTAGCTACTCATCCTGTCAAAGCTAGAGCCCTGATTTTATTATTCTGAATTTTAAGAGACATTTGAATACCATGCATTTTAGCTTGGTAGGCCTCACATGGTTCAAAATTGTAAATTGAAAATTATCAGAATAAATCATTTGCGTACCTTGGGGACTTAGTTTTAATAATATGATTACATCACTAGAATTTAGTATTCCGTGAAAGCAATAAGTCGAATAGATACCAAGGGTATCTAGCTGCCATGAGTACTATTGTACAATTTGAGCTTGGATCCTTTGAGGAAGCCGTAAAGCATCAAGTCTGGAAGGATGTTATGCATGAAGAGTATGAGTCCATAATAAAGAATGATGTCTGGGAAGTGGTCCCAAGACTGGAGGATAAATCAGTTGTCACAGCGAAATGGCTCTACAAGACCAAGCATGGATCTGATGGGAGTGCTGAAAATTTCAAGGCAAGATTCATTGCCCGTGGCTTCTCTCAAAAGGAAGGAATAGACTATGATGACATATTTGCACCTATGGCACGATATACCACCATTCAATCGATCATAGCCCTTGTTGCTACACAAGGATGGAGTCTTCATCAGATGGATGTAAAGATTGCTTTTCTGCATGGTGTGATAAAGGAAGAGGTGTATTGATCCGGATTTTATGCAGGAACGCAACAGAATACAGATATAACCATAGATACAGAGATGCAGCAGAAATAATGCTTCATTTTATTAATAAAAGAATGACTGCAATAAGCTTACAAACATAATGGAAATAAGCTAGGGCGCTAGTAGCGTATCTCTGAGAAGAGATGTAGCGTACGCAGGCCTCTAAACTGTGTTACATTGAGGCTCACAGGCCTATTACAGACATAATGGAAATAAAAGAGCTATGGTACTCGCAGCGTATCCTTGAGAAGAGATGTGACGGCTACCAGCCCTTGAACTGTGTTACAATGCAGACATGATGGAGATGTGGCGAGCTAGGGCACTGGTAGCGCTTATCTCTGAGAAGAGATGTATCAGCTCCCAGCCCCCTGAACTGTGTTACAATATAGACATGATCAGAACAAGTGAGCTAGGGCACTAGTCGCGCTTATCTCTGAGAAGAGATGTGTTGGCTCCCAACCCCCTGAACTGTCTTACAATGAGGCTCAAGGGCCTATTTATTGTTGAGAAACAATGTAGAATCCAAAACATCCAAAACCCTAACCGTAGGAGATGAAGCGCCAAAACTGTGGGCCCCGTTTGGGTAAATTGGTGGTTCAACTTCCCGGGGACGTAACTTTGGCATACGATCTCTGTTTGATGCGCTCAATAGCTCGTTAGAAAGATCTGTCCGAGGAGTACAACTTTTGAACAAGCAACATGGTCCATTGACCCATGTTGCTCTCCGTTTTCCCAAAAAACGTCGTTTAGGGCCTCAAAATGGCTCCGGAAGTTTAAGACCCGAAAAACTGCTAAAAATAGTAAGTTGTGCCAAAACTTACAAACTGAAATAACTGATGGTGGGGGTTCAAATGGACTCGATGGGTGGCCACCAATATCCACCTGGATTATTAATGCCCCAAAACGGCTCTGGGTGTGCAGGACCCGAAAACCTACTATAAATAGTAAGCTGTGCTGAAGCTGAAAAACTGAAAGAATTGATGCTACGGGTCCAAATGGAATAGGTGGGAGGCCACCGATATCCACCTGGATCATTCCTCCCTCCTTAGGAAGTAATGGTCTCCATTGCGTTAAGTTCCTCCATGGGGGGGGGGGGAATTTTGCTAAACTTGGTGTTGGATTTGTCCTGGATGTCGCGGACCTGTTAGCAGACGTGCTGGATGCAGATGTGCCACCAGTGGGCAACCATTGAAGGATATGAAAAAAAATTGTCCATCATCACATTCCTCTGTTTCTCGAGGGCATCCTCGAGCAAGATTTTTTTGACAGGATCTCCTGCTCCCTTGTCTTTCTTTCCTTCCGCCATGGGGGGTCATCGGGGTTGCGAGGTTGAACTCCTTATACCCTGGCCACGTTGGGGATATGAAAAGAAAAACAGAGAAAGCGCGGACCCGCTCTGATACCCTTTGAGTCGGATTTTTATGCGGGGAGACGCAACGAGAATACGAGATATAACCATAGATACGAGAGATGCGGCGAAATAATGCTTCATTTTATTAATAAAAGGAATATGGCTAACGATAAGCTTACAAACATAATGGAAATAAGCTAGGGCGCTAGTAGCGTATCTACGAGAAGAGATGTAGCATACGTAGGCCTGCAAGTGTGTTACATTGAGGCTCGCGGAGCCCTATTACGGAGATAATGGAAATAAAAGAGCTAGGAGTGCGGCCGTATCTTTGAAGAGATGTGGCGGCTACCGGCCCTCGGAAGCTGTGTTACAATGCGGTGCTTATGATGGAGATGTGGGCTAGAACTGGTCGCTTATCTGCGAGAAGAGGTATGTGTTAGCTCCCGGCCCCACGAAGCATCTTACAATGAGGCTTGAGAGACTGTTATTATTGAGAAATAATGGAGAACCCTAAAAATCCCAAAACCCTAACCGTAGGAGATGAAGCGCCAAAACTGTGGGCCCCGTTTGGGTAAATTAGTGGTTCAACTTCCCGGGGACGTAACTATGGCATCCGATCTCCGTTTGACGCGCTCAATAGCTCGTTAGAAATATCTGTCCGAGGAGTACAACTTTTGAACGAGAAACATCGGTCCATTGACCCATGTTGCTCTCTGTTTTCCCAAAAACGTCGTTTAGGGCCTCAAAACGGCTCCGGAAGTTTAAGACCCGAAAAACTGCTAAAAATAGTAAGTTGTGCCGAAACTTACAAACTGAAATAACTGATGGTGGGGGTTCAAATGGACTCGATGGGTGGCCACCAATATCCACCTAGATTATTAATGCCCCAAAATGGCTCCGGGTGTGCAGGACCCGAAAACCTGCTATAAATAGTAAGCTGTGCTGAAGCTGAAAAACTGAAAGAATTGATGCTGCGGGTCCAAATGGAATAGGTGGGAGGCCACCGATATCCACCTGGATCATTCCTCCCTCCTTAGGAAGAAATGGTCTCCATTGCGTTAAGTTCCTCCATGGGGGTGAAAATTTTGCTGAACTTGGTGTTGGATTTAGATGTGCCACCGGTGGGCAGCCATTGAAGGATCTGAAAAAAAAAATTTCCATCATCGCGTTCCTCTGTTTCTCGAGGGCATCCTCGAGCAAGATTTTGATAGGATCTCCTGCTCCCTCGTCTTTCTTTCCTTCCGCCATGGGGGGTCGTCGGGGTTGCGAGGTTGAAATCCTTATACCCTGGCCACGTTGGGGACATGAAGAGAAAAACAGAGAAAGAGCAGACCCGCTCTGATACCACTGATCCGGATTTTATGCAGGAACGCAACAGAATACAGATATAACCATAGATACAGAGATGCAGCGGAAATAATGCTTCATTTTATTAATAAAAGAATGACTACAATAAGCTTACAAACATAATGGAAATAAGCTAGGGCGCTGGTAGCGTATCTCTGAGAAGAGATGTAGCGTACGCAGGCCTCTAAACTGTGTTACATTGAGGCTCGCAGGCCTATTACAGACATAATGGAAATAAAAGAGCTAGGGTACTGGCAGCGTATCCCTGAGAAGAGATGTGGCGGCTACCAGCCCCAGAACTGTGTTACAATGCAGACATGATGGAGATGTGGGCTAGGGCACTGGTCGCGCTTATCTCTGAGAAGAGATGTGTTGGCTCCTAGCCCCCTGAACTGTCTTACAATGAGGCTCAAGGGACTATTTATTGTTGAGAAACAATGTAGAATCCGAAACATCCAAAACCCTAACCGTAGGAGATGAAGCGCCAAAACTGTGGGCCTCGTTTGGGTAAATTGGTGGTTCAACTTCCCGGGGACGTAACTTTGGCATACGATCTCTGTTTGATGCGCTCAATAGCTCATTAGAAAGATCTGTCCGAGGAGTACAACTTTTGAACGAGCAACATCGGTCCATGGACCCATGTTGCTCTCCATTTTCCCAAAAAACGTCGTTTAGGGCCTCAAAACGGCTCCGGAAGTTTAAGACCCGAAAAACTGCTAAAAATAGTAAGTTGTGCCGAAACATACAAACCTGAAATAGCATGGTGGGGGTTCAAATGGACTCGATGGGTGGCCACCAATATCCCTGGATCATTAATGCCCCAAAATGGCCTCGAGATTGTGCAGGACTTAATTACACTATAAATAGTAAGCTGTGCTGAAGCTGAAAAACTGAAAGAATTGATGCTGTGGGTCCAAATGGAATAGGTGGGAGGCCACCGATATCCACCTGGATCATGTATGTGGAACAACCTCTGGGGTTCGAAGTCTAGGATTAAGACACCCATGTCTATAGGTTGAAGAAAGCCCTCTATGGGCTGAAGTCCAGAGCTTGGTACGAGAGGATAGATAGCTACTTGATGAAGCTGGGCTTCACTCGAAGTAATGCTGATCCGAACCTTTACTTCAAGGTTTTCCAGGGAAAGCCTCTCATTCTGGTGTTGTATGTGGACGACCTCTTCCTGACAGGTGCTGACCCTCTCATTCATCAGTGTAAGAGGGAGCTCGTTGCCGAGTTCGAGATGAAGGACCTGGGACTGATTCCTAGGCCTGGAGGTCTAGCAGAGACCTGGCGAGATTTTCCTTTCTCAAGGAAAATACATTATGAAGCTTCTGGTATGATGGACTGTAAGTCCGTGTCGACACCGATGGAACTCAAATTTAAGAAGTTGAGTGGCAGCGCTGCTGGGCCCGTCCTACTGAGTATCATCAACTCATAGGGACCCTGATGTTCTTAGGGAACACTCGTCCGGACGTATGTTGTGCAGTGAACACTTTGATTCAACACATGGTAGATCATAACATTCACTGGGTTGGTGCCAAGAAACTCTTGAGATATCTCTGAGGCATGATAGATCATGGGCTGAGATACACTGTCGGGAGTATGACACTCCATGGATATATTGATGCCAATTGGGCTGGTAGTGTGGTGGATCGCAAGAGAACATTTGGATGCTACTTCACATGTAGATCTGCTTCGGGTAGGAAACTGAAGTCGGTAGCCTTGAGCACCGCTGAGGCCGAATACATTGTAACATGTATGGCCTGTTGTGAAGTCACTTGGTTGCAAAAGCTCTTCAGTGAGCTGTTCGAGCATGTGCTAGATGCCATTGTTATCCTTTGTGATAACTAGAGGGGGATTCGTTTGTCATAGAATCTCGTGTTCTACGAACGATCCAAGAATGTTGATGGCTGGTACCACTTTATTCGAGATATGGTAAAACGAGGCGTCGTAAGGCTCGATCATATAGCAACTGATGAGTAGGTCGCGGATATTCTCACAATGCCCTTGGGGAAGGTCATGTTCCTAACCTTCCGTGAGAATCTTGGTATTGTGGAACGACCCTATTCTGAGGGTCCTGTTGGACGATGAGCTCTGGGAGCTTTGGGGGGCTTTGGGGATAGCTTCTCGGAGCTATAAGCAACCATAGGACTAGGCTTGCCGAACCTTGTTGGTGTGCTTGGGCCCCACTGTTATGATGATTGAGTTGGTTCGCCTCTCATGATCTCTGCCTCGTATGCATCCTACCCATTTGAGTTACGGACTCATGGGAAGTACCTCTCATTTGGCCAATGAGGTGGGAAAAGCTAGAGACTAGTAGCAAAGACTGATGGACGCATCAGAGATTGCCGTACTCTCTATCTAGGATGGCACAGTTGAACTACTTGATATGGGATCAAGACTAGTGAGGTTCAGGCACAACTCCAAACAAATCTCTGCAATATTCTGTGATTAAAGTGCCACAAGAAGATTGAAAGGTTCAGGCAGTAAGAGGACAACAAAGTTGAATAGAACCTCGGTTCCTCTTTTACAACGAAGACCTACTCCTATGCAGACTTTTGCGACTCCATTTGAAGGGAAACCCGATCTCAGTTGTAGACAAAGTGTAAAGCAGCTATCGATGTCAACAAATTATTAATTTTTTCTTTAGGCCTTGTTATTAATAAAAAGTGTCAGTCTTGAAGCTTGCAGACCTAACACAATCAACCTGAAGAATAGAAGATCGATACATATGTTACAGTGATATCTAACAGATCAATGTGTGAAAATTCAAGATGTAAAAGTGTTGTGTAACGGAGATAGCCTTTGTCACATAGATATACATATATCTTCTTCGGAAATTGCCTACAATCCAACCTACATAGCATACTGAGCTCGGTGACAAGCACTGTGTGAGCATCTTTGTTCAATAGAAATATGGAATAAAGCAACAGTCAGGGCTGCTTTATCACAAGGCTGTGTAGTGGGTTTTGAAGCCTAGAAGAAGGCTTATGGGCTACCAGCATTTGAAGGGACTGGTTGAAGGTAATATGCAGTCTAGTAAAGGTATTTAAGGCTGTGAATGGGGTAGTTGCTGACTGTACAAAGTATTGTTGGAATTATTGTAGTAACACTGAAAGAATAAAATGCTAATCCTGACCTTTGTTTTAATGCAAAACTCTGAGCATTCTTTTTATATTTGGAGCTCTAGAAATAGTGACCTTATCCTACAATTAGGACGTCAAAGCACAAGCCTAGTATCTAGTGATTCCGGCTCCATTTGGACGTCATAAGGCAGTTGATCTCTGCAAGACCGAGTTCCAAGTTTCACCATCTTCTGTGATCTTCATCACAAAACAACGAAATATTTTGGTAAAATTGCCCTTGTTTCAAGACACTACATGTCAATGAAAGGTCTGGCTCAGATCTTGTTTTTAAGACCTTCATTCTTGTGGCCCTCTTAGGGCACAACTCGAAACAAATCTCTGCAATATTTTGTGTTTAAAGTTCCACAAGAAGATCAAAAGGTTTAAGCAGTAAGAGGACAACAAAGTTGAATATAACCTTAGTTCCTCCTTTACAACGAAGAGCTACTCTTCCTATGCAGACTTTTGCAACTCCATTTGAAGGGAAGCCTGATCTCAGTTGTAGACAAAGTGTAAAGCAACTACCGAAGTCAACAAATTATTAATTTTTTCTTTAGGCCTTGTTCTTAATAAGAAGTGTCAGTCTTGAAGCTTGCAGACCTAACACAATCAACCTGAAGTATGGAAGTCCGATACATATGTTATAGTGATATCTAACAAATCACTATGTGCAAATTCAAGATGTAAAAGTGTTGTGTAACGGAGATAGCCTTTGTCACATATATATACATATATTTTCTTCGGCGATTGCCTACAAGCCAACCTACACAGCATACTGAGCTCGGTGACAAGCACTGTGTGAGCATCTCTGTTCAATAGAAATATGGAATAACTTAAGAAGCTTGTGGAGGATATCTATATTTGTTCGAGCAAAATTTTAGCCCTCTTAAAGATATTCTGAACAATTTTATTTTTGTTGTTAAATTAATAACAAATATCCATACATCGATCTAGTGACCAAGAATCTGACCTGGAATACACTCTTAGTATGATTTTCATAAAAATTATGATAAGATCCATGTGATCTTTTGATCAGATGTCTGGGCCTTGATTTTTCCACAACACAACGAATCATATCCTGATCAGTTGTGCATGATGCTGACAACAAAATAATTGAAGTGAACTATGAACTTTCTAAAACTTCTGGGAGCCTTTTCTAAACTTGCCAAGGTTCTTATCATCATCCCTTTTTCTTGTAGAATGCATCCATGTGCTAAGGACTATGTTTGTGGAGATTTGCTCTCTAAGAAAGACTTGGGATTGTTCATTATATTGTTGTGTATGAACATCTTTACAACCAGTGAACAGAGTAATAACACTGCATGACTAACCAAGTTTATATATATCAATGCTGGATTATATTGGGGATGAAAATTTAAATCAGAGTCTTGGTATCTATGTCATGATAGTGTAGTGCTTTTGTATTAATGCCTGGAAGGAAATAACCTTATCATCTTAAGGCGGGTCTATTGGCATCATCAAGAAAATATCTCAGTTAAGATATATGGACAAACATAGTTGAATACTCCAAGTTCTGAAGGGAATTTCTAGTTTGTCACTACAAATTGTTAAGAGTTGAATCATAGATTATAGCTATGAAATGTAGAGTAGTTCCAAATATAATAGAATCCATGATTGAAGGATTTAGTTCTGAAAGACCTTAGTATGTTCTTCAGTGATCTAATTGGAAAATTGAAAAACATCAGTATGAATATTTTGTGGAATATATGATGGTTTCTACATATGTTGCAAAGCTAACTTTAGCATGAGATATTTACAAATGGTCTGTTGAGAAAAAGTGAAGGAAGTTGCTATTGATGCTGACAACCTCGTATTGCAGACCGACAGGGTCAGCAAATCATTTTGATGATTATTTATGTATTGATTATGAGCACAGAAGGATCCATAACAGAATATAGGACAGGTTTCTAGTGGCTCGATGATTATGTTTTGGGAAGGTCAATCTGCCTACATTCAGAGGGTCCTATGGACAATCCATCATAATTGGATTACTCAGATGCAACTAATGATGAAGTCTGCATATCTATCTGAAGCAAGGCTTCAGAGGGAGCCTTAAAGATGACCAGAGGTTATGTAACCTAGTCTGGGGTTACGCAAGCCTCTCCTGATCAGAGGCACACACAGGCTAGCAGAGCTTACGCATAGGGATTTAGAGCTGTGCTGGGGTTTCTAAAGAAAGAAAAGGGTTGAGTTCTGTAAATCCCGTTTGGGGGTGTGAATCAATCCAGTTTTCCGTCTTTGAAACAGAGGTATTGCTACATATTTTTTCTCTGTCAGGTTAACCAATAAGGTGCCCATATTTGTTGTACTTAGAATCTACTTAATAATAAAAACCGTCTAGCATCTAGAAGACCGGTTTTCCCGCATTGGGTTATTTCGACGACAGTTGCCCAAAAAATCTTGTGTCACTTTGTCTATGTGCATGTATTCAGTTTAGATTTGGATCTGTGTAGGTCATTATAGTGTTTACTTCAATGTTAATACTGAACATTTCAGATTAATAACTTGTATAAGTAGGAGAAGTAAATTGTGATTTAACAGTAGGGTTTTTGCATAAGTAATATTCATAAATTTTCATAGTTAGGAGGGGGCTAATCAGGATATCAACACAAACAACAGTGCAAAAATCACAAGGTCAGTGCAGATTTTTAGTGGGAAAATTGCAGCAACAGTTTGGCATTGATAAAACATCCACTTGAGGCTTGTAGCTTGCCCTGTGAAAGCTAGGGTGAACATTTTTTTTTATATTGTACTCCAACAATATCTTATAATAAAATTTTCCCATTTTGGTGTGTTTGGAGAATTTTTGTTTTATGGGCGTTTGCTGAAAAATATTTGTGTTGGTTTTATTGCATGTTTTTGTTATCACTCTTAATTTTACCATTAGGAATATTATACCTTGAGAGGCTTGATCAACATATCAAGTTAGATTTGAAACAACAGTAAAGTAATCCTTATAGATCGAAGGACATTCTTTCAAGCACACATGAAGAGCCTAGGAGACACCTTCATTGAATGATAAAATGATAACATACTTTGAGCATCTTTTGAGTTGACAGTAGAGTGAATTGATCATGACATTAATTGAGCTTTCTTCAAGCCTTTGTTGAAACAACAGTCACTCTTGAAGCATAGTTGAAGACCAACACTTGAAGAGTTGTTTTTTTGAAGAAATCACCCTTGGAGTATTGTTGAAGACCAACACTTAAAGACTTGTTTTGTTGGAGTAGTCATCCTTGGAGCATAGTTGAAGATCAACACTCGAAGAAATGCTTTGTTGGTGCAACCATAAAATTTTTGCTAAAGCAGACATGAAGTTTTGTAGAGGTAGATTTGAGAGCACTTTCTAGACCTGTCTTGGATACATTTTTTAGAAGTATTTGAAGTTTTTGATGGAGGCTTGAAGCAATATTGAAGTCACCTTAAGGGATTGAAGCAAACTGAGAGGGTTGGATCCATAGAGGATTGGAGTTGTCGTACAAGGTTGGAACTTGGATTTGTAGGTGAATTTTAGAGTCCTCATTCAGGGTTCAAGCCTTGAAGGAGTTAAGGAATTTGTTGTACAAGTTAAAGCTTTGGTTTTTAGATTCCTCAAATTCATTAATAAAATTATTTTCTTGTTGCACATCTTGTGTTTTGGTTTAATTAGTGATTTTAATTGGCATAATATAACAATTGTAAAGAAATATTGATTCAACCCCCCTCTCAATATTTCCAACACTAGCACACCTTACATTTTTTCTCCTTGCAATATTTTTATTGACATGCTAGAAGGAATTTTCACATTGCAATGTTATTGTTTGTAATCTGGTTGTTTATGATAGAAGGAAATCTAACATGTGTTAGAGTTCCTTCACCTTGGAATGTTCTTACTAGCAATGTGCTTGTGCTTGTGCTAAAATGAAATATAGCATGCAATGATGTTGTTGGTAGTATGCTTGTATTTGTGCTACATGTAAAGCTAACACTCATTAAATTTCTTTCACCTTGCAATGTTGTTATTGGAAAAATGCTTGTGTTTGGGCTAGAAACTATGCTAGATTTCTTTTGGTTTGCAATATTGTTGTTGTCTATTTGGTTGTTTATGATAGAAGGAAATCTAGCACGTGTTAGATTTCCATCACCTTGGCAATGTTATTGGAAATGTGCTTGTGTTTGGGCTAGAAGTTGTGCTAGATTTCTTCTGCTCTACAATAATGTTGTTGTCAATTTGATTGTTTATTATAGAAGGAAATCTAGCACGTGTTAGATTTCCTTCACCTTGGCAATGTGCTTGTGTTTGTGTTAGAAGGAAATATAACATGTGTTAGGTTTCTTTTGGCATGAATTGTTGTTGGTAGTATGCTTGTATTTGTGCTACATGTAAACCTAACATGCATTAAATTTCTTTTACCTTGTGATGTTATTATTGGAAATGTGCTTGTGTTTGTGATAGAAGTTGTTCTAGATATCTTTTTCCATGCAATGTTGTTGTTGGCAATATGATTTTGTTTATGTTGGAAGCAAATCTAACACGCTAGATTTCTTTCACCCTACAATGTTGTTGTGTCCTTGTGTTTGTGCTATGCGTAAATCTAGCACGTTAGATTTCCATCACCTTGGCAATGTTATTGGAAATGTGCTTGTGTTTGGGCTAGAAGTTGTGCTAGATTTCTTTTGCTCTACAATAATGTTGTTGTCAATTTGATTGTTTATTATAGAAGGAAATCTAGCATGTGTTAGATTTCCTTCACCTTGGCAATGTGCTTATGTTTGTGTTAGAAGGAAATATAACATGTATTAGGTTTCTTTTGGCATGAAATGTTGTTGGTAGTATGCTTGTATTTGTGCTACATGTAAACCTAACATGCATTAAATTTATTTTACCTTGCGATGTTGTTATTGGAAATGTGCTTGTGTTTGTGATAGAAGTTGTTCTAGATATCTTTTTCAATGCAATGTTGTTGTTGGCAATATGCTTTTGTTTATGTTGGAAGCAAATCTAACACGCTAGATTTATTTCACCCTACAATGTTGTTGTGTCCTTATGTTTGTGCTATGCGTAAATCTAACATGTGTTAGATTTTCTTCACCTTGCAATGTTTTTATTGCCAACATGCTTCAATTTTGGCTCGAAAGAAATCTAGCATGCGTTAGATTTTTTTTTCACTACAATGTGGTTGTTGACAATATGCTTTTGTTTGCGCTAGAAGTAAATCTACCATGTGCTAGATTTCTTTTATCTAGAAATGTTGTAATGTGTTTGTGTTTGTGCTAGAAATAAATCTAGCATACATTAGATTTATGTCACCCTTCTATGAGTTTATTGACAATGTGCTTGTATATGCGTTAGAAGGAAATCTAGTGTGCACTAGATTTCTTTCGCATTGCAATGTTGTTATTGGCAATTCAATTGTTTGTGCTAGAAGGAAATCTAGTATGCGCCATATTTCCTTCACCACAATGATGTTATTGGAAATGTGCTTGTGATTGTGCTAAAAGGAAATCTAGCATGTGCTAGATTTCTTTTGCCCTAGAATGTTGTTGGTAATATGTTTGTGTTCATGCTATAACAAAATCTGGCATGCACTAGATTCTTAAGCTCTACAATGTTATGTGTTTGTGTTTGTGCTAGAAGGAAATATACCACACTGGGTTTCTTATCTTGCATAAGGTATTTTTGACAATATGCTTTTTTGTTCTAGAAGCAAATCTAATATGTGGTATGTTTCTTTCACCCTAAAATATTGTTATGTGCTTTTGTTTGGGAGAGAAGGAAATCTAGCATGTGTTAGATTTCATTCACCTTGAAATATTGTGATTGGAAATATGCTTATGTTTGTGATAGAAAAAAAATCTAGCATGATATTGATTTCATTTACCCTACAATATTGATGTTGCCAATATGTTTGTGTATGGTGGGAGGAATTCTAGCATGCACCTAATTTTTTTTGCAATGCAATATTAGTGTTAGAAACGTGCTTATGTTTGTATTAGAATAAAATATAGCATGCAATAGATTTGTTTCACAATGAAATATTGTTTCGTAAGACTGTGGAAAATCCGGCAAGCTCTTCAGTATGCAATATTGTTGTTGGCAACCTGCTTGTATTTGTGCTAGAAAGAAATATTACCTGCATTGTATTTCTTTTGCAATGTAATATTATTGGAAATGTACTTGTGCTTGTGCTAGAAGGAATTCTATCATGCATTGAATTTCGCTTTCACTACAATGTTATTGTTAGAAATGTGCTAGAAGTAAATGAAGCATAGGTTATATATCTTCCACCCTGCAATGTTGTTTTTGGCAATGTGATTTTGTTTGTGCTAGAAGAAACTCTAGAATGTGTAATATTTCTTTTACTTTGCAATGTTTTTGTGAGTAACATGCTTCTATTTACACTAGAAGCAGATTTAGCATGTGGTGGATTTCAAATGCCTTACAAAATTGTTTTTGGAAATGTGGTTGTGTTTGTGCTAGAAGGAAATCTAGCATGTGCTAGATTTATTTGACCATGTAACGTTGCTTCTAGCAATATGCTTATGTTTGTAGTAGAAGGAATGATATTGATTGTTAGCTTTCATTTAAGGTGCAATGTTGTTGATCGAAATGGGATTCTACTTGTGATAGAAGGAAAGCTAGCACACATTATATTTCCTTCATAATGTAATGTTGTTATTAGAAATATGTATGTTGTTATGCTAGAAGGAAGGTTATACTGTGTTAAATTTCCTTCATCTTGCAATGTTATTGTTGAAAATGTGTTTGTGTTTGTGATAGAAGTAAATCTTGCATTCATTGAATTTTTTTCGCAATGCAACATTATTGTTGGAAATGTTCTTGTATTTGTGTTAGAAGGAGTTCTAAAATGCACTGGATTTCTTTGTTCTTGTTCCAAAAGGAAAACTATCAAGATTTCACCCTCACCAAGGTTAGTGCTTTGAAATTATTCTTGGCAATGCATTTGTGATTATGTAAGAAGGATACCTAGTGATTACTAGCTTTCTTCTAGACACCATTACACTTATGCAACCAATGCTCTAGGGGTGACATTGCCTCAATAATCACAAGGGTTAGAGTTATAGCTTTTGATGTGCCCTTTTATTCAATTTGGAACAATTTATGGAGATCAATGATAGTGCAAAAGAATTGTATATAGATATATATTGTTGTTGGCACTACATTTGTGCTTGAGATGGAAGGAAAGAAAATGGTATAGCTTTCCTTTTGGCACAAACACAATAATCCAATCATAATTATTTGATCCATGGAGAATAATGTGACCTTTGTATAATTTTGAAGTTTATGAATAAATGTATTATTGAGGTATACTATATTTTGCTTCCAATGCAAATATATGCAACTTTAAAGTATCAAGCATAACTTTTTAACATGTATTGTTTTTCTCTCTATTTTTCTATATAGTTATGAACTTCCAAAAACAATTTCACTAATGTTTGGATGCATAAGATAAGACTCTTCCTCATCAACATAAAAATCTAGGAAAACTCAAATCTACATTTTTCGAGTATTTAAAGTTAACATCCCTTTGTATCCATCCTCAATAGTATGTCCTTAATGTGTATAGGTAGGGAGTGCTAACATTGGAACTAAAGATTTGTAAAATGAAATTTCTTTTCTTTTAGAATAAAAATGAGAATTATCTAGTATTTACAGTACCAAAACTTTTATTTGGAAGAAAACCTCTAGTTTGCCTTTTGAATTACAAGTTGAAACATCAAACATCCTCTCTAAGTGACTATAATTTCTCCTTTTCATGGGGCTTTTAGACATCTTATGTAGCATCAATCTCATAATTTCTTAGATTTTACAATGGACCATGTTTTGGTTCTTCAACTTCTACAAATTTCTTATTATCATTATTCATACACATGCATTAAGACTATAAGTGTGATTTCTGAAGTTAAATAGGAACTTGGTGGTTTGATATGAGCTTATATTTGTAATTCAAAACTTTTATTTGGAAGAAAACCTCTAGTTTGGCTTTTGATTATCAAGTTCAAACATCAAACATCGTCACTAAGTGAAAAAATATTTTCTCCTTTTCATGGGGCTTTTAGACATATTATGTAGCATCAATCTTGGAATTTCATAGATTTTACAATGGACCATGTTTTGGTTCTTCAACTTCTACAAATTTCTTATGATCATTATTCATACACACGTATTAAGACTACAAGTGTCATTTTTGAAGTTAAATAGGAACTTGGTGGTTTGATATGAGCTTATATTTGTCATTCTATGATACTATCTACATCTCTAATTGCATGGTCTTCATATATGTTTTTTGTGTAATTTGCATGTAAATTACTTTTTGGTAGTAGGTACTAGATGGTGGGGAACAATGTTTCATTACATACAATATGACTACCATACTATTTGAATTATTGCATCTACATTACTTTTTGAAAGTTGTGTGTTTTTGAGAAAATATAAAATCACACTTTACATGGTTCAACCTTTTAATTACAATTTATGGTTTAATTGTTATTATAGAATTGGTACAAGCTACAATGGAAAATATATCAAAAGTGGACTATGTTGATCTCCTTTTAATGAATAAGTCGTTGGGCTAGGAAGGGTCGAATCTACAGAGTTTGGAACTCATTAAGTTGGAGAAAGGGTTAATGCATGTTATGTTGAAATTTTGATAATTGATGTCACTCAACCACATTTGATTGAGGATGTTGATGAAGGGGACATACATCCATGGAAGATCAGGGATTTGAGGTGCAACATAGGTAAATCAAAATATTGAAGCATGTGTTCAAATATTATCGATAGTATAATACATTTTTTTTGAGAAAATACTAACCTTATTTACATTCTTTTATAGGTGCAAATGTTTCTTCTACATTTTTCTATTGGAGAAAAGGTAGATCTATTACAAAATGGAGTGAAGGTTGGTGAGGGCTCCATATTCAATACAGAGCTGGGGCATAAAGTGCATGGAAAGATGGTAAAGAAAGGATGCATAGTGGTTAAAATTGAGAAGGTTTTAAAACATGATGTTGCTCTACCACATCCAACATGATTTGAGCATACACTAGGGGGTGCATTGGAATCTTATGAGATTTGGCCAGAATCAGATTTGGAAACTCATTGTCATGATCATACCATAAATATTCCCCAAGATAGGGTTAAATTCATATGTAAAAAGGTTTCTCTTACACATGAATGCATGGGAACAAGCATGTGCATTGCCAAAGGAATGCTAGTTAATGTCGGCGAGGGTGACATTGTTGAAGGTGAAACACTAGGAGAAATGGACTTTGGTGTTTTTTTGGAAGAGATAGATGGAAATTGTGAAATATGCTAGGGATAAGTCTATACATTGTTTGGTTAGATGGCCAATAAATAAGTTGGTGGACAACAAAGGTGTGATATTAAAGGTTAAGGAAAAGTTCAAGGAGCCAACCAAGGAAATGGTGTTATGGGATGTTATAGAAGACACAAATCCCTTAAACAAATGGGATGAGAATATTTGTAATGAAAAAGATATAAAATCAATTGATATGCATGTAACAAGGCCATATAAAAGGAATAAACGAGTTATGGCTACAACAAAAATTGCAAAATTTCAAACAAATATAGATGAAGAGAAAGAAATTCGACTTTTGGCAGCAAATGTATGTTGTACAAAAGATTGTCTTCAACATGTGGATAGGACAGCCATTGCAGGTGCTAGAAGGGGTATGAGACAAAAAAATAAAAATGGTATTAGGGAATTTGTCTTGAATTCACTCATGTCAAACACAGTCATGTCATGGAGCCATGGCCTACCACCTATTTCTGGAAACGTAAAGGACATGAGTTTTAATGGGAATATTATTTGTAAGAAAGAATGGTATAAAATACATAAGATTCCTCAAAGCACATTCTATAATTATCAACAATATTTCCAAAATGGGCAGATCAAAGCTATTCATGGTAACACCAACACATGCAAAGCATGAGGACACACCGTGACAACGATAGAAATATTGCACAAAATTGTAATGGATAATTCAGATTTTTCACCAAACCAAACACGTCAAGTTGAAGAAGATGGAACATCTTCTCCTTTAAGATTGCTTCCTTCGACTTACACACAAAATTCTCTGTTAAAAGAGATCAATGAGGTTCTTCAAAAGCTCAATTACCCATCAATATCACAATAAAAAATGAGCAAGATATGGAATACTAAGTTTCGAAATGTGGCATTTTCAAATAAAACCAACTTCAGTAAATGCGGTGAATGTATTGTGTTGAAAGCACAGATGAAGTCAGCGACTACAAAAGAGATGGAAGAAAAGGCACAAGGTAGGCTGAACAAACATAACAAGATTGTTATGTGTGGAAGATATTGCTACTATGCCCATAGAATTATGTCAGAGCGGTTTCCAAAGGAGTATTTGAGAATTATCCATGATAAAATGGATAAAACAAAGACTTCAATCCCAAGGCTACGTGTCAAATCAAAATCTATTGTAGGAACAACTTTAGGTGTGTCGTTGACAAGTATGCTAACACATGGGCATAACACAGGAGGTTTTGGTCATTTCTCCCTACCATTTGTACATATGGGATCACAATTTACTATTACATCCCTTGCAAAGTGCTTAAGGGACCTTGAAGACCCACAAATTGATATGTATGGTGATCTACTTTATGAGAGTGGAATTTCAAGAAACCTACTTACAAATGCATTACTTGACACCTCTATTTACTCAAAATGTCAAGTTTACAAGGATGATTTTATATCTCATGGAAGATCAAAGAGCCAAAATGTTGATTTTAAAACTCTTCCTCCACATTTGTTGTTACAGTTGGACAATGCCGCAAGTGATAATAAGAATCACTATCTTTTCATGTTTTTATCACTTTTAACTGCACTTGGTGTCTTCATCACTATTGAGGTTGGATTCTTGCCTATGGGGCACACCCATGAAGACATAGATGGAACCTACGGAAGAATGTCTTCCAACCAAAAAAGTAAATATATATATTCTTTACCTGAAATGATGGATACATATCGCAAAATTGAAGAAAAGCGAGTGTTTCCACCTACACTTATTAACAAAGTATATGACTTCAAAATTTTCCTTAATGGATACATCAAGAAGGAAAAAAATGCACTAGTTGGACATCTTAATGTTCAATACTTCCAATTTCTTGTACTCAATGATATTCCAGTACTAAGGTACAAAGAATCCATTAGAGATTCTGAATGGTCAGAATTAGTTGAGTTATGGAATATAGATGATGAAGGTCGACCTATAATTCCTATAGGGAACCCATCTTTCTTGGATTCCAAAAATAATGATGTCTATTTCAAAGAACTAAAGGAAGGGATAACATCATACATAAAAATGTGGAAAGACACTATCGGGAACGAATATTCACCAATTGTTACAGAGGAATGGAAAAATAAAGTAGTATATTGGGAAAGAGTTCTTGATACATTAGATGGAATCTATAATGATCATATAATAATAGATGGAAGTGATTCATCTTTTGAGGATTTCTGGCCTAAGACAAGGCACGTTGTTGATGTTGATCGTAATGCACTCCATGTAATCTCAAGTATTATGGATGAAGATTTTGATAATGCAATAGATGAACCCGTATATGTTGGACCCAAATGCAACAAGCCAAAGCCAACATTCAATCCAAAGATTGATGTTCAGAAAGAAATGATGTTAGATCAGGAAATGAGGATGCAGGAGAGATGATTTGGATGGCAAAATCCATCTCAGATATATTTAGGGATAATGAAAGTGAGGATCTTCATGTAAAGGTTGATTGGTGGAAGCCTATTTCAGGGAAATACAATGGAAAATTTTCAGAGCAATATTGGATACCAAATTCTGATGACACAGAACTTGGCTCTATTCCAATTAATACCATGGCATGGCTGGCAAAGAAAGAACATTGCAAGAAGACCAAGATAGATAAATATGGTCTAGAAGTTGTTCTTGACCTACTTGGGCGAATATCTTAAGATTAGGTTTATATGATTCATGAATGTGATTTTTTTGAAGGATCTTTTAATATGCATTCAGACACTTTTCAATATTTGTTGTATATCAAATATTATTCTCCTCATATCATTTTGGAGGAGTTTTATATTATTTAGTATTTCAATGTAATCACGTGGTGATACAAATGACATGATTGTGCCATAAAATATTTAAATTTTCAAAGCTTTGTTTAACCAACATGACTTGTCACCATATCAAATATGCATAATCAAATTCAATAATGCACTTAAAAACAACATCTTCTAAACTTGGTCTATTAAAACAATAATGGAGTAGCTAATTAGTATTCTATTTAATATAAACCATTTAAACACTTAATGAAAAAATGTTAGACATTTGTAATAATGTTTGAAGTGAGTTTTCCTTAATATTCCTTATTATAATTGATCTAAATCAAATTTATTGTTTTGTTGCACTCTAATTTAAAAAAAAATGATTTTGATCATTGAACAACACAACTAGACTTATAAAATATTTTCTCTTATAGACTTTGAAGTGGTGCCAACATTGTACTAGTATAATAAATTTGTACTCAACATAGGAAAAGTAGTTAGTGTCAATTTAAAATGGTTAATAATAGTAAGAAACACAATATTGATATATTGTTAAATAACTTTATAGGTAAGAATCTTTTTAAAAAATCAATTATTCATGAGTCAAATTTAATACATAAATATAAATATTAATGATAATAGAAATAATGTAACTTGGAATCTAAGTTTTAGATGAATGTCAATATGTTCTTTTCAATATAATATCCTTAAACACTCCAGGAATAAAAACTAAAAATTTGTAGTAAATAGTTTAGTCAATTTTCTCTCTTTCCTCTTGGATTTGAAAATAATAAAATTGTATTACTTTGTTACTATTCTAATTCATGATTGATTTTGATAATTAAAATGATTAGTAATTGAGTCGAGAGGCGAGGCTCATTCTACAAACTAGTATGAGGGGATGTGTAAGTTCGACTATAATTTTTTTTTTGAATGATCTATTAATATACATTCATACACACTTTTCAATATTTGTTGTATATCAACTATTCTCTTGATATTATTTTTGGAGTTTTATATTATTTAGTATTTCAATGTAATAATATTATTTTGTATTTCAATGTAATCACGTGGTGATACAAATGACATGACAGTGCCATAAAATATTTAAGTTTTCTCACCATATCAAATATGCATAATCAAATTCAATAATGCACTTAAAAACAACATCTTCTAAACTTGGTCTATAAAAACAATAGTTTTTAACTAAGTTTTTAACACAAAAGTACAAATAATAAATAAATTATGCTACAGTTACTCTCATTCAACATTTAAATCAACATTTAATCCCTCTAGGCTCATGTTAAATCTGTATTTAAGGTGGATCTATGCTGGTATATATTGGACACATTACTATGATAATTTATCATTAAATAATTTTATGTAACTTAATATATATCTCGCATATTAATCTATTATTCATCAAGTCAGTCTCAATTAAGTTAGTTTTTTACACAAAAGAACAAATAATAAATAATAAATAAATTATACTACTACTCTCAATGATTCAACATTTAAATTGATCATAAAAAAATATTTTCTTATGTCAAATTTAAAATGATTCAAACTTTCTACAATAGTATGTAATGATGATGGTGATAATGATGATTATCATCAACTAAGACCAAATAATATGGTATATAAGAAGCCATAAAGATATTACTCTAAATTCTTAAGAATTTTATTGTTAATATGCTAAAAAAGCATTAAAATAAGTGTTTCAAGATCATCATAATTTTGTTTAGTTAAAAGATCAAGAAGGTTGGTAGTGCCACAAATATTTTGAAATTTAAATCCAAATTTGAGTATAATGTGGATGATCTAAGAGGGTTTTTCATCTTCAACCTTGTCATAGTAATAATCGTAATTTAACACATACATTGTCATGATATTTACTATATCAAATTATAATTAAACGGGTTAATAATAGTAACATACAAAACATTCTTTTCATATTAAAGTTAATCATAATAACATACAAAACATTCTTTTCATAAAGTTAATAATAGTAACATACACAACATTATTTTCATAAGATGACTTTAATAAACTTGGCTTTTAGTACAAACCATAAAAAATCTTAAAAGAGATAATGTAAGGAAACCAAGATTAAGATGTGAAATATTTGCTTTTGCAAGTTTATATAAATTTGTTTAATATACTTTACCATGACAAAATTTTCACCAAAAATGGTGAATATCTACATTAAAATTACTAAACTAAGTGATTTTATAATCCCACATTTTGAAAAAACTTAATCTAGTTAAAGTTTCAAAATTCTAGATTGACGAAAAACATCCAATTTTAATGAAATATGTGTTCTATGGCCTCTTATCTAACTCCACTCACATCCCCACAAACAACAAATGGACCACTCTCTGGAAGCGTAATCATTGGCCCAAAATCTTGTTCTTTCTTTGGTTTGTCATGCACAAAATCCTCGCATATTCTTCTCTCCATGCTCTTTCTAATTATTAAATCCCCCTATTTGAACAAATTTTTGATATTCTCTTGACAACTTTGAAACCTTTTGAAATATTTTACTTGTGCCTCTATGCTTTCATCCTCACTAATACTCATTTTCATTACCATGGTATTGTGGTGAATCCCCTTCATGGTATTCATCCACCACTTCTTAATTATTGCATTTTTCTTAAAATCCTATTTTCCCCAAAGAATATAAGAATATATCCAAAGTAGAATAATATATATTATTATATTTCCAATGTAAGGAACATAATGAACTCTAGAAACCTCTATGAACTAGATATACCTACTTTCCACTCTCAAGCATCACCCGCTTAGGAACCATCTTTAGTGCATCGATTTAGACAACTTGGAAGACATAGTTCAACCTCAACACAACATACATTGCTATGAATAAAACTGAGATCTATCCCTTCTATCCCTTCATAATGTGAAACTAAGTATGACATAATCTCCAAAGGTAGGTGCTTGACAAGAAACTAAGCATGACACAATCTACAGAGGTAGGTGCTTGAATAGAAACTAAGCATGACATAATCATCAAAGATAAGTGCTTGACTAGAAACTAAGAATAACATAATCTCCAAAGACAGATGCTTACTGGGTTAACATAAAAACATGAACAAGTGTATAAGTGGATAACCATTAATATAATATATCAGCACCAAGAAAGTGGTCCAAAAAGACACCATCACCAAGGAAAAATTTAAAAAGTGTGCATAAGTGATATGCTTCTCATTTATTAAAGTGTTAAATCAAAATAAATGTTTTTTACTTTTCTTGTGGCATATTTTAGAACCGTAAATTTGAACTAATACAACTGTTCCAAAATTTTATTTAAAAATACCAAATCTTTTACAAATAAAAAGAGTCAAATTATATAGCCAATAGGCTAATAGCCTCTTGATGCACCTTTAGTGAGCTATGCATAGCTCTCACCTATCACTGTAGTTCAATTAAATGACATCTAATAGCTCCAAGACACCATTATAAATGGAATATTTGTGAAGTTGTCGTTAAATTATCACCTCCAAATGTTCAATTATCATGAATTTTGGGGGAGGGGGATCTTTTGGTGTATTGAATGGGGCAAGGGGACATAAGGGTAGCATGGATGGGTAGAAGTGAGAGGTTCAAGCATGGTTTACTAAGATCTATAATCCTAAAATTAGAGAATGAGAAGAAGCCTTAGGGCCTTATGGCATAGGGGCTAGGGGACCTATAGGTAAGGATATGAGAAAAATTGGTAGGGGAAACCCCAATAGTTGTCACAAGGTGATTAGGGGCCACATTATCACAACCCATATGCACTTAACCCATAACCACTAAAATACCTATCCCTTTAACCCCAAAGCCACAATCCCTTAACCCCTACACCCATAAATCTTAACAAATTAATGCCTTGATCCCTTAAACACAATGCGACTAACCCCTTAACCCCTAACCCCTAACTTACAATTCTTGAACCCCATAAACCCTAATCCTATATCCTCTTAAACCTTGACCATTAACCCATAACCCCTAACCTCTAAACTCACTAACCCCTAACCCCTTAACTCGTTGACACCTAAATACCATAACCCTTAGGCACTTAACCTCTAAATCCCCTGACATGTAAGCCCTTGATGGTTAATATTTAACCCCGAAATACCTTAACCACTAAGCCATTAAAATCTAACCCTTAAACCCCCTATACCTCAACCCCCTATCCTCTAAATCCCATAAGCCCTAACCCTTTACCCTTTACCCTTAACCCCTTTCTCCTAAACCCTTAAACCCCTTAACTCCTATAAGAACCCATTATCCTTTCTCCCAAACCACAGGTGCTCCAACACTAATATTCTTGGGCATATTATGCGTTTTCCTGCTAACCGCTCCAAATACAACCTCTAAGAACTAGTAGGGTCAAAGGAAAAGAGCTACAAGTTCCTCAAATCCGATCTACATTTTATAGACAATCACACTTACCCCAAATGTCCTCCACATATTTTCCTTGTTGTATTGGAGTTTGAAAAATACATAGGATGCTACAAGTAATCCTAATGATAAGATTCAACTTTCCTAATGACTAGGAGGCCTTAAAAATAAAACAACATCTTAACTTAAGCCTGAAATTACTAAAATTTCCTATCCAAAATATGAAATTAGAAATTCTACAAAATTATAGGTTAACAAGGAAACCAACTTCCTCTTCTATAAATCTCGAAGACCTTCTAGAGGAAAAATACAAATTTTGAAATAAATTGTTGAAATTATGCTCTTGCATCAATAGCTACCAATGTATCCTTTTAGGCCACCCCCTTTAACAATAGTAATATCAATGTCCTTTACCTAGAAGGAACTCCTTACATAATTATCTCTTAGATCCCCTTAACCTATTGCAATAATTTTCTTTGATGCCTACCTAGTTGCAAGCACATTTTTAAGCAATTTAGCATATTCATGGTTGAGGATTTCGATAAGTATGTGATTTTGTTGACATCCTGTGACTGTCCCGTATGTAAATATATAAAATCATTTTTTTTGTACCAGTTTAAGGATTGATACCATCAGGTTTGTGCGCTAACATGGATGGAAGGCTAACTACATGTTGTATATATTGTAATGTAAATGAATAATATCTTTTCGAAAAGGCTCCACCCATGATGCCATTTCGCAAATGCTTGCACTCACCAATTGTGGTCAGATTTTAAGGTGACATGTTCTCATAAGGGAAAACCTACCTATCCATCTCTTTAAATGCACACATCACACATGTTGTCTTGGTCTTGTGCTTGTTGTGGGGAAAATGTTGTTGCAGTGGAACCCCCAAATCAGATTTATTTAGGTTGACCCTGACTTGAAAGGTAGATTTATAAAGGTTCTGCATAGTAAGTATACAAAAAATATGTTGGGTTATCCATAAATTTCCTGAGAGAAAGTCCCCAACACAACAAGTAGAATAATTTTTGCAGCCAAAGAGATTAACTGTTGCTAGTTCTTTTTTAGAACTAGTACAAACTATAGACAATCCAAAATGCCTCATTTTTGGGCTATCAATATATTATCTATTTAAATAGACACAAAAATAGGTTAATAACAGATACCTAACAAAATCTCAATGAAATACTGTGAGTAGAGAGAGCCACGGTTATATATCTGGTTTATTCGAAAATGGATTGATATCTTCCTTAATGTGGACTGCTAGCCTGTTTTCCACTTCTTCAATTAGGTGATGGTTGTCTTGGATGCCCTTGTGACAGTCTGAAACTACCAACTCCAATGCCATCAACTTTATCCCAGTGACGTCCATTTATTTGTTCAGTTCTTTCATGCCCTTCTTGTTTATGATTTCTCTCTTCCAATTTATAAACACATACAAAAACGCATTGACCGACCTCTTTCTTTAATGCAATGGATAAAATGTAAATAATTCTCCATGGACAAAAATTATCGGTGTCCTACAATGGATAAAATGTAAATACTTCCCCTATGGCTACAACGTAAATGTTTCCTTGTCTTTCCTTGACAGTCCCTAACACTTCCTAGCACATGTTTGCACACCCTGGCACCTGTCACATGTTGGATGTATGTCGCCCTGATACTATAACATGACTTAGCACTGCCTATCATTCCATGTTTCTCCCTCCGTGAGACATCTATAAATCGCTAACAATCCATGTCACACACTCTTGTTCATTCATTTATGCATTTTGACCTAGTGCTTTGTTATGTTTTCCTAGCACTCCCTAACACTCCTTAGTACACATTCGCATACCTTGGCACTTGGAACATATTTGTATGATTCTCTAGCACTCTAACATGCCTTGTAACTTCCTATAATACCGTGTCACTCCCTTCTTAGAACACCCGGAACTCGCTGATACTTCATTTCCATGCATTTGAAACTACTTCTCCCTTGTGTTTCCCTGACGCTTGGCCCTCACACTCCCTGGCATGTGTTCATGCCACACCCTGGCACCTGGGACATCTTGGAATGCCTATCATGCCTTGAAATTTCCTAGCATGTGTTAGTACTTCTAGGCATTCCCTACCACACTTTGGTATTCGTTAGCTTTCATGCCGTCATAGATAGCCTTACTTTTTTTGTGACTTGGGAACCCAACCAATTCATTGGAAAATCAATGTTGTGCCCAACCCAAAGTTTCCCTTTCTCTGAAACTACTTTTTCCAGCCCTTTATGTAACCTTAGTCTTACCTCCTACATGTCTTATTTTTTCCTTCTCCTAACACACTTTATCCTTGAGACAGTATGAATTCATTGACACTACTTGGCACACACTCTTATTCATTCATTTCCATGCATTTTAACCTAGTTCTCCCTTGCGATGTCCTGTCACTCCCTAATACTCCTCAACATCCATTGACACTTTTTGGCATGTGTTATCATGCCTTTTTAATCCTTGGCACGCACCGACACTCCTTAGTTATCATGCCCTCACAATTACCCTTACTTGTTTTGGGACTTGGGAACCCAACCAAATCTTGCCTTGGCTATAACAACTTGACAAAGTTACAGTTACTACAACTAGATTGTGCCTTGACCCCCTAAGAAATGACTATAATCCCTAACCCATTTAACCCCGTAAACGCTAAACCTCTAAACCCTTAACCCCTAACCCCTTAAACCCTAATTCCTGACCCCTAACCCACTTAACCCCCTAAACCCCTAAAACCATAACCCATTTAACCCCAAAAACCCTAACCCCTAAAATCCTTAATTGCTAAATCCCCTAACCCCCCTAAGCCTCTAAACCCCTAACCCATTTAACCCCCTAAGCCTCTAACCCCTTAACACTTTAACCCCTAACCCCTAAAATCCTTAACTGCTAAATCCCTATACCCCATAAACCTCTAAAACCCTAAACCCATTTAATCCCTAAACCCTAAACCTCTAACCCTTAAACCCTAATTCCCAACCCCTAACCCATTTAACACCCTAACCCCCTAAAAACCTAAACCTCTAAACCCCTAAACCACTAAAAAACTAACACTTAAACCCCTAACCCCTTAACCCATAAACCCCTAAACTATTAATGCTTAATGCCTAACCCATTAACACCTCACCCCTAACCCCTAAAATCCTTAACTGCTAAATCCCCTAAGCCCTAAGCCCTTGGAGAGGGTGTGCTCAAGGAGGATCATTCTAGGAAATGTTTGTATTTCATCCATACAAACAACAACCTAAACTATGGCAGATGATCACTTCATAATAAATCCATACTTGTTTGACATATCGGGCTGAGAAGTTTACTCGTTGCCTCTTAATCAACTAGTTAAGTTATGTATGCTTGTAATTGTAAATGGATCTTCCAACTAGCACAAGCTTTAATTATAATTTATTAAATCCATTATAGGAAAACACCTTATTATGGAAGCATCTCTGGTTTAAATCTATACCCCTCTAACCCCCCTTCAACCCACCAACAATATGTGGATGACACTCTTATTATGGGCTCTCCCTCAGTCAAAGAAGCCCTTTCCTTCCAGAATATTCTTGCCAATTTTTTCCAAGCCTTTGGCACCTCCATCAATAAAGCCAAATCAAAACTCTTCTTCCTCAATACCTCATAGACCATTCAACTCAACATACCTCACATTATAGGCTTTCAACTCAGCTCCTTCCCCTCCAAGTACCTCAAATTTCCCTTGACTGATAAACCACTGGCCAAAGCCAACTTGGAATCTCTGGTCACCAAATTGAAAACAAAAAATATTTCCAATTGGACTTTCAAGTCCTTAAATATCTCGGGCAGATTATTCTTGGTCCGCCCAGTCCTGCAAGCCATTCCTCAATACCAGTACTCGATCGCTGTTGCTCCCAAATATATTTCAAACCAAATCAAAACATACAAAGAGACTTATTATGGAAAGAAAAAGAGAACAAGGGAAAATGGTCTCTAGTAGCCTGGCAAAAAATCTGCAGACCTTAAAATGATGGGGGGCTTGGTCTCAGAGACCTACAATTGTTGGGAAAAGTTTTAGGCACCAAAACCTGGTGGAGATGGATCACCAGCCCCAAGACCTTTTAGGTAGCACTCTAGAAGGAAAAATATGCCCCATCTCACAACCTGAAGTCTCTAATCAGGCTCTCTCACAACCTCAAAGGTTCCTCGGTCTGGAACCAAGCTTGGGAGAAAAGAGGAATGGTCCAAAACCATTTCTTTTGGGAAGTTAAAAATGGCAAGAAAACACTATTTTGGGATGATGCATGGGAGCAATGCCCTCATCTCAATCAAGACCAATTCCAACAAATATTAACTCATATGGATAGCCACAACAAAAGGCTTGTCAAAGATTTTTGGAAAAACAAGGAAAACACTGAATGGAGGGAATGACTCGAGGCCCTAGAATGGGTCCAAAAAAATCACCCTCAAGATTGGACTAACCTAGCTGATGAGCTAATAAAAAGGAAAATTCAAAGGGACGATGAGCCGGACAAACTAATATGGGGCACTAATGCGGTTGGCCACTTCAACATAAAAGAAGCCTATGGCCTCTTATCTCACTCCACTCACATCCCCACAAAAAACAAATGGAACACTCTCTAGAAGTGTAATCATTGGCCCAAAATATCACTCTTTCTTTGGTCTGTCATGCATAAAATCCCCGCATATTATTCTCTCCAAGCTCTTTCCAATTATTAAATCCCCCTATTTGAACAAATGTTTGGTATTCTCTTGACAAATTTGAAGCCTTTTGAACTCTTTTACTTGTGCTTCTATGTTTTCATCCTCACTAATAGTCCTTTTCATTACCATGGTATTCTGATGAATCCCCTTCATGGTATTCATCCACCACTTCTTAATTATTTCATTTTGTTTAAAATCCTATTTTTCCCAAAGAATATAAGAATATATCCAAAGTACAATAATATATCTTACTATATTTCCAATGTAAGGAACATAATGAACTCTAGAAACCTCTATGAACTAAATATACCTGCTTTCCAGTCTCAAGCATCACCCCCTTAGGAACCATCTTCAGTGCATTGATTTAGACAACTTGGAATACATAGTTCATCCTCAACACAACATACAGTGCTATGAATAAAACTGAGAGCTATCCCTTCTATCCCTTCATAACGTGAAACTAAGTATGACATAGTCTCCAAGGGTAGGTGCTTGACTAGAAACTAAGCATGACACAATCTACAAAGGTAGGTGCTTGACTAGAAACTAAGCATGACACAATCTACAAAGGTAGGTGCCTGACTAGAAACTAAGCATGACATAATCTTCAAAGATAAGTGCTTGACTAGAAACTAAGCATAACATAATCTCCAAAGACAGATGCTTAGTGCTTGACTAGAAACTAAGCATAGCATAATCTCCAAAGACAGATTCTTACCGAGTTAACATAAAAACATGAACAAGTGTATATGTGGATAACCATTAATAGAATATATCAACACCAGGAAAGTGGTCCAAAAGGACACCATCATAAAGGAAAAATTTAAAAAGTGTGTATAAGTGATATGCTTCTCATTTATTCAAGTGTTAAATCAAAATAAATGTTTTTTTACTTTTCTTGTGGCATATTTTAGAACTGTAAATTTGAACTAATACAAGTGTTCCAAAATTTTATTTAAAAATACCAAATATTTTAGTCATTTAAAAATACTAAATTAAAAAAATCCCAATATCACAAAAATTCAATAACAAAACCTAATTAGAATAATCAAAACATTCACTGAGAAACACATTTATACTTGTAATATATACATTGTTTAGTTTTCAAACTCAAAAAGTTTAACATAAAATCGTAATCATAATCGTAAAAACATCAATATTAAAAATTATATATATTTTTATTCAATATTAATATTATTTTTCTAACCAAAAAAATTAATATATAATACCACAAATAAACATAATACTTGTATCCTTAAAAAAATTACATTTAGATTAGTTTGTTAAAATATGTTGCTTTGATGTGAGGGACAACCTGAAATTCACCACAGCTTTGATGTGAGGGACAACCTAAATGTTGGAGGGCCAGAGTATCGAGTGCCTCTACGACAAAGGGACAACCTGAAATTTTCCACACGAAATGTGACCATTGCCAACCTCCCCTCATAGACCTCGTTTCTCTTTCAGGTTTTGTAGTAGTTCTTTTAGTTTTTAAGAGAATTCTAACCAAAGTTATAATTTCGCTCTGAAAACAATAGAAATAATTTTAATAGAAATTGGGGAAAAAATAATTTTTGGAAATTAGGGTTACAACTTCAATAGTATTTTGTAATGATGTTTATGAATTGGAGTTGAGATGACCTGCTCACCATAAATTGAAGCAAAAATAATTTTGGACCTGCTCAATAGTATTTTGTAATATTGTTTAACAGTTCAATAGTATTTTTTAATAATGTTTAACAGTTGAGTTGGGATGAAAAATAGGCACACCATTGGGCATCTATCTGTTTGGGAGGTCATTTAATTATATTCTCCAAATATTATTTGGTTAATCATAAAGACTATTTGGTTAACTGTATTCTCCGTGCTTAGTACAGTACACTGAAAGCTTCTAAAAGCCTACCCTCAGAAATGAAGCCGTCCACATCGTGCATACATTCTCATCCAGTTGCCCTAGGAGCCGTCCACATTGCACACAACTTTCACCAAGTTGTTAATCCTGCATGTCCGCACAACACATCCCATACAACTTTCACCAAGTTGTTAATCTTGCGTGTCGGCACAACAATGATTAGCCTTGGATTAAAGGGTTTGTGATGGACAACTATGGAGCAGTGATTTTTTCATGGAGAGTAGGAAATATCATTTGGCGCCAAATTTTTAGCTAAAGGGTAGAACACAGTTGCTTCAATGTGTTGTTTGGAGTTAGGGTTTATATAACTGGGTTAACATCTAAGCAAGCACATGTTCATCAAACCTACTGTCCTCAGATGGTCTCGTTGCACCTGCCATGTGGACATAAATATCTAGAGAAATGACAAGCATTGTTTGAATTATTAATAATGTCCATACCTTAACCATACCTAATCTCTGGGAAGATCAGTCCATCCAACCTAGTGTGTCAGGACGAGGAATTTACATATCTGTCAAAGCGGAAAGGATTTATTTGTATTATGGGTTCTATGAAGCCCTTGGATTCCACGATAAATTGCTAAAAGGTTCTGTTGTTTTTCTCTCAATTTTAATATAGTTAGGTTTCATAAAAGCTTTTGAGGGTCTTTGCTCAATTGGATTGAAGTTGAATTAGGTTATGTTATTATCACTATCATTACAGCTACAATAATATCAGCTACAATAATCTCAGACCTTCACACCCTAGTCGATTAGATATATCTAGCTGGCAAGGAAAATATGAAAATCAGTTCCTATCATTACAGCTGCAAGAATCCCAGACCTTCACACCCTTGTTTAAGGGGGAAATTTTAAGAGCCTGGGTAAAAATTTAAGAGTAAATTGAAAGCTTTTAATGCTGGAAATTTTTAAGCTTTCAATTTACCCAGGCTCAAATATAGGGGCAGAAATAGGATGACAACCCTATACATCAACAACTCTGCTAGTCATATCATCAATTTGCGCAACATAATCAAGAGTGGAGTGGTTTTCCAGTAAATTAGTCTAAATTCCATTTGCAAAAAGACAACCATGGGATTCAACAGGGTTGAATGTAGGTAGTGAAGCATTAGAAATAAAGTATATAGTGAAGAAGTAATGCAATAGGAACAATGATTATCTTGGTAGCTCATACTGAGTGAGAAACACCTCCTGACATTCGGCAATGGCATGGCGAAGAGCTTGACCAGTGCCATTGTTCATAGGTCCCTTGGTAAAATATCTAGAAGATATGTTCAAGGCCAATGAGATAGCTGAGTTCATCACTGGATGGGGGACTCCTTGCATGATTCTGTGCTAGAAAAATTATACTTAATATATATGTTTTAGGTCGAGATATTTGTGTTGTAGAAAGAAGGACCAAGACCCTATTGACCAAAATACCTATGATACATAAGATATGAGGGCTGAGTTTACTCACTATGTTGTGCTAGTAGTTAAAGGATAAAAAAGGGAGGTGACACTGAAAATTTTGATAACTTTCGTAACCCTAGATAGAGGACAAAGTCTGTGATATTTTCTAAATATTGAAACCAAGTTTCAAAGGTATACGTTGATGCGAATCATGGTTAACTTGTAAAAGTAAATATTCAAATCCCACGGGAAAATGTAGGGACATTAAATTCTTCCGTGTTTCTAAAGTATTGTGATTTGATTGTTTCCAGATCTGATCTATGAGACTTATCTAGAGTTAACATATTTCAAATCCAAGGAAAACATTGGACACTAGTTTGCACACTTTTTCTTTGTGCCTTGTTAATGGCCTTTGTTTTTTTGCTTCAGAAAAGAGTTCGTGGTAATGACTTTTATTACTGCTTGTTCTATGAAAAACCATTCCTAGTGGTAATGGAATGCGATTCATTTCAAACACTTCTCTTGTTACTTGTAAAATAGAACCGTAGCCACCACTCCTAAGCACAACTTCAAATGCATGACTAGGAGGCCAAAAGTAATCCTAATCCTAAGACTCAACTTCCCTAATGACTAGGAGGCCTTGAAATTCAAACATCTTAACTCCTACCTAAAATTACTAAAATTTCCTATCCTAAAGATGTAATTAGAAATTCTACAGAATTATAGGGCAACAAGGAAACCAACTTCCTCTTCTAGAAATATTTAAGACCTTCTTGAGGACAATTACAAATTTTGAAATAAATTGTTGAAATTATGTTCTTGCATCAATAGCTACCAATGTATCCTTATTGGCCACCCCCTTTAACAATATTGATACCAATTTCCTTTACCTAGAAGGAAATCCTTACATAATTCTCGCTTAGATCCTACCAAGCATGAATTTTTTTAGTAAAATGGATGTTCACCCTACAAGATTCTATCCTCATGGCCTAAGATAAGGCATCCCTCTATGTTAGCCATGACTATTGCATTAGTGGTACAATATTAAAGAGCAACAAACTTTGAATGGATCATTCTTTGTGTTGAGTTTCATGGATAATATAAGAGAGTTTTTTTATTAAGTTTTGTAATTTTTCATCATACTCCTAAGAACTTTCTCCAACCATTTTCTTAATTTCCTTTAGCTTAGTATTTTTTGTTGTTCAATGTTTAGCCTCTAGAACTTAGATATAAATATCACCTTTAATTCATCCAAGGCCTTAGCTACACCCTAGGGATAAATATATATGAACTTCAAGAACCATTAGAGAATCTTCCCCCATAATGTGGTTAGGAACTTTATCAACTTATAAACTAGCACTACAATCCTTTTCACCCTCCAAAGGAATCCACATAAGAATCAATGCGGTTTTTCATCACCATCACCCTTCATAAATTTCTTGGAAATACTATAACCATATCGTTAGTTGGGTTGTTAACTAAGATAAAACCTTATGGACATGTTTGATAAAACCTTATGTGCTCACCTTGATGGCAACCTCCTTGCGACTGCTAGTACAAAGAAGAATCTAATAAGGATCTTCAACACCCTAGACGCCACTCTATTGCAATAGGTGTGGCATTCATATCTACCTATTCTGTTTGAAACATTTCTAAAGGCTATTAAAATCCCCATCAATCCTTAGTTAAAGTCTCATGCTTTGAAGCATTGATCTTAAACGATTTTTTTGTATTAGGGTATACATCCTCGGGGTTTCTAATCTTTCATTTTCTTTTGACAACCCAACCCTTCTTAAAGAATCGATGCTCAAGATTTTGATCCATAGAAAAAATGATGTCGTAATAAATTTGTAGAGATATATAGATGAAATTATCCCCTATCCACCACTATAATATACACATTAATTTAATGGATAGGAGTTTGTAGTTATCATTCAATGGAATCACTTCTAACCAATATCGATCTCTATTTCTCTTCTGGATTTTTCTCGACTTAATGGACATCTTCTTCGATGTCATTCCTTTGGAAGTTCAAAAATAGATTTTATTGTTGGAAAGTAAAGAGGTTGAGGGTCTCCCTTATCACTCAAATTTCAAGGTGATGGGCGAGGATTTGAAATGAATTGATACCCTGGAAAACCTTGAAAGAAACAACTTTTCTATCACAACTCACTGGCTTTACACCAACAAATGGCTACCTTGTTTCACATAGTACTTAAAGATAAACAAATTGAGACCTATAATCTATTTTCTCCCATTGAAGATGTCAAAATAATGCTTCACAACCTACGTTACTGTTTCGATAGTGTGGACCCCTAATTGGCTCGCGTTGAAGGTTTTCTTGTTAGTGACTCTGCCTCTAAGGACCTTACTGATCCTCCAGTTGATCATGTACAAAATATTATTATAATTTCCTATAATCAGGTTTAGGGATGGTATAATTTAGATTTTTTGTTGTTACTTTTAGTTTAAATGGCTCATGGCTACATATAGTATGATAGTCCACTTTTCTCGACATGTTTTGTAGACCTCAAGCATGGAAATTATGTTTTATTGTCACATGTACGAGATTGTATGAATAATTATGGTCTTGTCGATGGTGGAGAGAGTATCTAGAGTGGCTCTTCATTTGGTCTCGCTGTACATGCTATGGAAGTGGAGGATTCCCATTGTTGTTTTCAATATTATGCTTACTTGGTTTTTTTGTTGGTGGTTTATGTTTATGTTTTCATGATCCTTGGGATTTTGTGCTAGCATCAAAGTATACTCTGTTTCCTCTCATTTTATGGGCACCTGCAACTTGAATTTTGGCAATTGAAGCTTGTTTCAACATATGCTTTCAGCTTGGATTGTTTTCGGATGGATGAGTATGTTCGCCTCTGAGAAAGTGAATACTCTTTTCATGCTAGATGGAAGACGCAGTTTTGTGTAGAGGACACTCAGGAAGACTATGATCTACTAATGTTTACCTCTGTCAAAGGACACTCTTTTCTAGGTTTAGAGCTCTATTTTATTCTCGTTTTCAAGGAAACTATCACTGAAGCACATTCATTTTAAGTTTATGTGCACTATTTCTCTAGAATTGTCTCATTTTATGAGGGTCCTAAACTCTTGATGCAAATATTTAGTTGTTGTTGAAATGAGACTCTGCTATTATTGTAATAGTGTTTTTGTGGTTCTGGGATCTTGGGATCATTGGAGAAGCTGGTGCTTTTAGAAGTATATAAATTTGATGTTTAATCTATCAATGTAAATATCCTATTGTAAATCTCTTATTTTGATATGAATATGAAGTATTTTAACTTACCAAAAATTATGGAGCAGAACAATAACTTCATCCTCGCCAGGGATAAAACTTCCAACTAATCACACTATTTAGCATGTTTATAAATTTTAAAACAATATGCAATCTATTTTGGAAAAAAATAGTTGAAAGTTTAGTTGTCTTTGTTTACGCACTTGCAAAGCCATGCAATGATACATTTGTCATTTTTGATATGAAATTATTAGATAACTTAGGGAAAAGTATAGTTAAAGTTAAGGCCTCTTGTATTGTTTATTGAGATAAACTAAGAGAACTTTCATTTTTGAAAAATATCATATGATATATATTATAATTAATTTTTAAATATTTAATATAAAATTTATTATTGATATCAATTTTAAAATATAAAATTAAAAAGCAAAAAAATAAATAATTCATTTTAATATATATATATATATTTTTAATTTTTATAATAAAATTAAAATAATTTATAATTCGATTTATTTGATAAGTTATAAAAATTAAAATTTGAACTCTTCATCCGGTTTGTATCCGGTTTGTATTTTAGGTCTGTATTTCAATGAAAGAAGAGTAAAAATACCAAAAAATTCGCACGAAGACATTTTAGAAATCGAGCAGGACGAAGAAGAAAATCTCTAAGAAGCCCTCGAAACGATGGTCCTCTTGAAAGAGCATGCGAATAGATCGCAGGGATGTTTTCTACAAGAGAAGGTGAATAGATTGCAGGGATGTTTTCTACAGCAACCCAAATCCCGGCTCCCACATCATAGGCGTGTTTTCTGCGCCAGATAAAGCCTTGACCGGATAGAGGTGTGTTTTCTGCGCTAGATAAAGCCCTAGCTGGCCAACAGGCCAAAAAAATCCACTCGATCCTGCACAGTTCTCAGGGCCTGGATGGTGCGATAGAGCTCGGCTTCAAATCCAAATATGATTTTGAGTTCAGGTCTTAGCTGTGCGGGTATCGAGGTGAGTGCTTCGAAAGGCTCTAAAGGTTTGAAAAAAAATGGGATTGTAGAATTGGTACATGGATTTTCGGTAATGATTACAGCGTCAGTGAATGTGTTGTCTCTATACTCGGATTTTGAAGGGAAAATATGGGTCATGGCTGCCAAGCTCAAGGATGAGCAAGAGACTTCAAAATTGAAGGGCGAGGGTGTTGAACCTACAAATCTGGTATCTATTACTTTGATTAAGTGTTGTGTCGTTGATTACAATGGCCTTGTTTACTCAATTCAGCTTTCGCTTCAGGGGCAGGACAATGGGGTTAGGGTTTGGCCCCTGCGGCCTATGGTCAAGGGAAAGCAGAAGAAAATTGTACATGACAGGGTTTCCATGTGCAAAAGGAGCGTAAAGGAGTGTAGATGAAGTGTCGATGAATGGGGGAAAAGTTGGGGATTTGGATTAGAGAAATTCGAAGTTGATTTCTGCGGAAATTGTGACAAAGAGCATCAAGGGCAAGACCAAAACCACTAAATCGTAAGTGGAAGTTGTTTTGAAAAAAATGGATAGTGTCCATGATGATACAATTTTTCCGAGTGGTTGGTGCAATGGCGGTGAAATGGTTGTTACTGATATTGTAAAAGGCGTAGACTTTAGCAAAGCCTGCAAAAAAGAGATCAACAGTTCACCGTCTGCAGATCGTCCAAAGAACATTTTGGTCAGGGGACTCGATTATGGTGAAAGAGGGCTAGATTTCTAGGGGCTTCCTAGAAATGGAGTGAAAAGAGTGTCAATGGAAGTTTTGTTTTAAAAAAAAATGGCAAAATATGGTCAAAGGGGCCCATTGGAATGGAGAAACACTTGGTGTTTTACATTGGGTGTAGAGGTTGCCCTCCTGAAAAGGTGTTCTATAAGGTATTTGATTATATCGTTATCTATATATTTTATGCAATTCCTGAATTTTATGCAATTCTCGAAAACTTTTCTTTTGGGGGTTTTTCTGACTCACCTAGAGGGAATCCCGTGACATGTTTTATTACTAGTGAGTCCCTTTCAAACCCATTTTGCATCCTATTTACATATTTTCACCCATAAATTCCTGCATATAGCTTGGAGTAGAGAAGTGTTGCAGACAGGAAAATAGTCTTACTATCTGGTCTTTCTTTGGGTTTTGTGTCATTTGTGTCTGTAACCTTAATTACGTTAAGCTTTGCGGGTGCTAATAATCACACTATCCAAGAAATAGCTACCACGACTCATTTTCCAAGTCCCATTCTTTTTTTTCTAAGGACAACACTCTGAAATCTTCCTTCGAATCGATGAGTGAATTGGAGGGGAGACTTTGGGCTTTCTAATGGCAGTCTATGAAACATAATGCCCACAATGCGAACAAAACAAAATAATTAACTTTATTCTGAGCTGATGCAATTAAATGTCTCTTGCTCTCCTCTAATGTCTTCCGTTTCAATGATGTTGCGGGTAGATTTGAAGGGACACTACTATGATGCAGGAGATAACCTAAAATTTGGATGGGCCATGTCATTTAGTGTAACGCTCATTTCTTGGGTAGCTTCTCAGTTTTACTTGGTGTTTTACATAAGTGTTTAAGATGTTGTAGCCAATTGGGTAGATGGTATTAGATGCAACTGTACCAATTCTCTAAAATTGCCTGTACAGGTTTGGTCCAAGTAACAAAGGCCTTTCCTAATGTGCACAACAATGGAACCACAGAAAAGGGAATTGAATTCGATTAGTCTAATATTGCTGTTTTTTGTGGATATCGAATTGACTTGCATATTTCATTTTTTTGCTGTCAAATATTTAATAGTGTCTCAGTTCATTTCCACTCTGGAGGCTCTGGCCTTTTTGATGGCAGTCTGTGAAATGTAATGCCCACAATGAGAACAAAACAGAATAATTATCTTTATTTCGAACTGATACTGAGCATACTAATAACAGAAATACTCATTTTTCATGACGTTAACTACTTCCTTCTCAAATTACTAATGCTATAATGTTAACTACAATTAGTTGTATTGTAATAGTTTCAAATAAGTAATTTTTACATGTCGTTTGCACATAGAAGATTGACCACCTACCAAAATTCGTTCATGAGCCCTAGCCACACATGTTGGGCTAGCACCGTGTTTTGGGTAATTTTGTGACCATATGGTACCTATTTTTTTTTGTAATGAAACACATCTATGTTTTTTTCATCACTCTCTGAAATAAACGCTGGATAAGTGGCTTAAGAGAGTTTCGAGATAGAGGATTTTCTTGTAGGAAATGACCTCATTCCAATTCTGGTAGCAGTATCATTACACATTAGTAGTAGCAGATTAATATTGTTGTTGATATCACATTGTTCCTATATGATATTGGTCAATATTGATCTTCTATGGAAACAATCTTACAATCATCTCTCTCCCAACTATGAATTCATGTTAATGCAATCAACATTGGTTTAATGTTAATGCATTGGTGCTGCTAATGGTGACCTCCAGGTTCATGTTGTATTTTTGGATGAGGCTACTTGTAAGCTGTGGGTAACTTTGACCCAAAAAAAAAATGCACTACTTAGTAGCTAGAAGTCATTGAATTGTAGAGTTGATCGTTTTTTTAAGGAATAACAGTTGCAAATGACTTTTTGGATCAAACTGCCGGAAACAGAGCATCAGAAAATAAGTGACTTAAGCAAGTTCTGAGATAAAGGATTTTCTCGTAGACAATGACCTCATTCCAATTCTGGTAGCAATATCATTACACATTAGTAGTAGAAGAATAATATTGTTGTTGATATCACATTGTTCCTATATGATATTGGTCAATATTGATCTGCTATGGAAACAAGCTTACCCTCATCGCTCTCCCAAATGTGAATTCATGTTAATGAAATCAACATTGGTTTAGTGTTAATGTATTGGTGCTGCTAATGGTGACCTCCACGTTCATGTTGTATTTGTGGATGAGGCTACTTGTAGGCCATGGGTAACTTTGACCCCAAAAAAAATAAAATAATGCACTACTTCATAGCCAAAAGTCATTGAATTGTAAAGTCGATTTTTTTTGAAGGAATAGCAGTTGCAAATGACTTTTTGGATCAAACTTCCGAAAACAGAGCACCAGAAAATAAGTGACGTAAGAAAGTTTCGAGATAGAGGATTTTCTCGTAGACAATGACCTCATTCCAATTCTGGTAGCAGTATCATTACACATTAGTAGTAGCAGAATAATATTGTTGTTGATATCACATTGTTCCTATATGATATTAGTCAATATTTATCTACTACAAAAACAATGTTACCCTCATCGCTCTCCCAACTGTGGATTCATGTTAATGAAATCAACATTGGTTTAGTGTTAATGCATTGGTGCTGCTAATTGTGACCTCCATGTTCATGTTGTATTTGTGGATGAGGCTACTTGTAGGCCGTGGGTAACTTGGATGGATATAGCTATATTAATTTATTAAATGCTTCTGTGTTGCTTTGTTCTTTTTAATGTCTAAATGGAAGCTTGATGAAAATAAACCTTTGGGTAGTGCATGCTTATAGATTGTGGAGCCACACGGCAATCAAATGGTCCCCCTTCTGTATGTAAGCGAGGAAGAAAATCAAGCATGGTTTGGCTCTGGTCTCAAGGGAATCTGTCTCTCCTAAGGATAGCCATTCTAGCTAAGATCTTCATAGCCAACTTCGATCTAAAAATTTATTAGTTTTCACAATTGGAATGGATTAGCAGAAACCTTGTGAATGTTTTCTATGAACCATCTTTTCCTCAGAATGCCCAACATTCCTTCCTGCCTACTGGATCAACCATTTTAGGAAAGATGTCTTTCCAAAAAGGAGGGGCAACAGATAGGATATTCTATCAACATCAACCCATGCTCAAAGAACTCTTCAGTCCTGTAATTCCACACAATATTCTTAGCTATGGTGATTTTGTGGCAAACCATGTAAAATATTTTTATTTAATTAGTGCATGAATTACTTGATCCCTAATCACTACACTGTAATTATTTTTTAGTTAGATTAGTATATGATTTACTTGATCCCTAATCACTATATTGTTATAAAGATTCAACCAAAAGAAGAGTTACAATAAATATTTCCTATATGTTTTGTACAATTTTTGGGCTTACGTTAAGATTTATGGCGATGTAGTCTCACAGGCATTTAAATATCTCTCTTTGTATTTGCATCCCTTAAATCCCAAAGGCAATACGCCTTTTCTGATTGCTTTCATATCAGCGGACAGTTCAGTGTTGGGAATAGTTGTATTGTGAGTAAATAGTTCTAATATATGATGCTTTTTAGCAAGAAACCTCATAAATAGTTCTTCGCATGAGTGTGAAGCAATGTTGCTTGCATCTAAAAAGAGTAATGGCCAATATGTCAAGGTAGTCTTGCCTTAGATGAGTGGTATCCTCAACAACAACTTTCATAACTGTCATATATGTCACTCTCATCCTCATCATCATCATCATTATCTGGGCCACTTGCTCCTCTTTCAATGTCAAGTTCTACTTTAGCTTTCTCATTTGGTAATTTTCCATCAATTATGCTTTAGCTTCCTCTTGAAATTGGGGGATCTCTCCCATCTTTAATAATTAAATATCTCCCATTACAGAGTGCCTCATTCACTTCTCTGGATATAAATATATTAAAAAAATTTATTCTTGATCATACAGTGTACAAGGCAGTGCTACCATTCAATCACTATGTAGGAGGACAAGATCCGATTGCATGGACCTACCATCATTAGTTACAGGTTTGTTGAATTCTTCAGTGGAATGTGTTATATGAATGTGAATTAAATAACAATAAAAGAAATCCAACTTGTTTTTGTAATAGTTTCTACCCTCGTTTCTAACTCTGAGGTGTTTTCAAATCACTCCGTAAATTACTCTTTTTCTTATACTTAGAAATGAAATTTAAATATCATTGTTGCTACAATATTCAGTGAAGTTATGGAAAATGGACTGTTATGTCACTAGGGCGGAGTTGCTGCATGAAAAATTTGATAACGGCATACTACAACAAATAACAACAGTCCACATCCATGAAGAACCTTGCACAACTGGCTCAATGTAGGTTTTGTTTTTGAAAACTGAGCGATTAGAGATTCTAGAATATTTCAGAAATTTCATAGATAATTATCCAAGTTAAACAATTGAATTTCTAAAATATATAACTTAGCTCATGTTAGTCAAATCGAGCACTGTTATAATTTGAATCATTGAATGGTCTTATAGTGCTACGCTCAAGTAGATTTGGAAAATACGACTACGAGTTACTTGGAAATTTGGGGAATTATTTGACCATCACCCCTCCCTCTTATGATCTATCTGCTATCCTGTGGATACATATCATTTGAAGAAAAACTCTATGGTGGTTCTCAGAGCTGCTAGTTCCAATCTCTACAGGAGTGGCATTGGGTGTAGCGCATGCTATCATGGAAGCGCTACAAATATGGCATAGTGCTTATTGACATATTACATATTTGAAAGTTAATACCATGGTTCCACACTTTCTGACTTCTTCATGAAGAAAATGGAAATTGTGTTTGTATGAATATCTATTTAATTTGCAGATAATATGCACAGACCCCAAATTATGCAACAAGTCAGGGACAACAATAGTGGTTGTAGACTTCACACAGAATAACCAAACAGATTTTGTAGTATCTCAGAGAAAATTCTCAAGCTTGGCTATCGCAGATAAGGGCTCCCAACTTATCAAGGGTGGGATTATAGATATCGAGTATAAAATGTATACAAAGAATTTGAACCAATACAATATTTTGGAATTGGATGGACAGCCTAGGCCTCTATGGCTATATAAAATTCGACACTTTTACACGATAATGATGAAACTCTTCTAAACATTCACATTTATCTTATCAGAAAAAGAATATCTGTATCTTACAAATAGAGCATAAAATTGGGGCATCTCTCCCATATTTAACAATTAAATATCTCCCATTACAGAGTGCCTCACTCACTTCTCTGAATATGGCTATATTAAAAAAAATTCTTCTTGATCATACCGTGTACAAGGAAGCGCTACCATTCAATCACTATGCAGGAGGACAAGATCCAATCGCTTGGACCTGTCATCATTATTTACAGGTTTGTTGAATTCTTCAGTGGGATGTGTTATCTGAATGTGAATAACAATAAAAGAAATCCAACTTGTGTTTGTAATAGTTTCTACCCTATTTTCTAACTCTGGTGTGTTTTCTAATCACTCTATAAGTTAGCTATTTCCACTTCACAGCTTGACATGGTGTATTTGAAAGATTTACCTTTGGAATTACTCGTAGAGGTTGTTCTCTTTCAACTAAACAGATTCTTATACCTGTCACAGAAACAAACAATAAACATAATGTTGTTAATATTGTCTAGAACCACAAAATTTTGTGGAATTTTTCTAGTCATGTTTTCCTTTTCGTGCTACCTATTCATAAAAATTTTCCATTTTATTGTGCAATTTCTGTACCAAGGAGGCTAGACAAACATAGTTTCTATGGATGTTGCTTAGGTAGATTAGTTGGATGTTGCTCAAGTAGATTAGTCGATTCCATTAATTTGTGAAAGTGCATTTAGAAAACTGATATGCTAATTAGTTTGTCACTTGTGATGTGTTTGTATGTGGATACTTTTGGGTGGCGCTATATGACACACAACCATGGGGCTGTGTGGGACATACATAAGCGACCAGGGGGTGCTCTCCAGTTCTGATTTGTGTGGATAAGATCATTTGCAACAAAAATCTATGGTGGCAATCTAGGAGTTGCTAGTTCCGATCTCTATAGGAATGGCGTTGGGTGTAGTGCATGCTATCAGGAAAGCCCTACAAATATGACATAGTTCTTATTGACATATTGTATATTTAAAAGTTAATACCATGTTTCCATACTTTCAAACTTCTTCATGAAGAAAAGGGAAATGATATTTGTATGAATATATATTGAATTTTCATATTAGATGCACAGACCCCAAATTATGCAACAAGTCAGGGACAATGATAGTGGTTGTGGACTTCACACAGAATAACCAAACAGATTTTGTAGTATCTCAGAGCACATTCTCAAGCCTAGCAATATAAGGGCTCCCAGCTTATCAAGGGTGGGATTATAGATATCGAGTATAAAAGATATATAAATAATTTGAACCAATACAATATTTTGAAATTGTATGGACAACCTAGGCCTCTATGGCTATATAAAATTCACCACTTTTACACGATAATGATGAAAATCTACTAAATTTTCACATTTATCTTATCAGCAAAAGAATATATGTATCTTACAAATAGTGCATAAGTCTCCAAGCATATACATGAGGAACTTGATTGGGTACTGTGACCAGGGTCCCTTGCCAGTACAAGGGCCATAATATGGTTGTTAGAGTGGATGAAAGTAGCGAGTATCCTTACTATATTGATGTGCAATTTCTGTACCAAGGAGGCTAGAGAGACATAGTTTCCATGGATGTTGCTTAGGTAGATTATTCGATGCCATTAATTTGTGAAAGTGCTTTTAGAAAACTGATTTGCTAATTAGTTTGTCACTTGTGATGTGTTTGTAGGTGGATAATTCTGGGTGGCATTATATGACACGCAACCATGGGGCTGTGTGGGACATACAGAAGCCACCAGGAGGTGCTCTCCAGTTCCGATTCATGGTAACCAGCGGGTACGATGGGAAATGGTAGCCAACAAAAGATGAAGAATATTGTATACATAAAATTTATTGAAGATATCAATGCATATGGCATGTGTCTCACTTCAGTCATCTGTGAAATCGGGTTTGAATTTTCTTGGATCCCTAATGAGTTTCCGAAGTGGCTTTCGATTGACAAGGAAACTTATCTAGATAGATTTTCATTGAGGTAAATCAACGGTGCTCCATGATTGCCAAAGATTATATGTTTTAATTAGGTTTATTCTATTTTTCTATGTGGCAGATATACCTTTGTTTTATTTCTCAGATTGTTGGGTTTCAGGTATGAGAAAGAGGAAAGAACATTTAAATACCTTGAGATGCCATGGATATTGCAACTTTTTTGACTTTTGCGAGTGTCAACATAGCCATATGCATATTATTTTTATTTTTGTACTCCATCTTGAGAAAGCAACCCATTTTCTGGTCTTTGTACTACACACTGTTGGGGAATCAGGCAACACAAGGCAAGTGATAATGAATGAAATACTAAGAGTGCACAATTTTTTTTTTTAGGTACGAACTATTTTATTTATTTTATTTCAGTAAGTTTCTCTCTTGCAATGGTTGAGCAATGGTATAAAACCTGCCTTACATAAATTTATTATTTTATTCTTAACAGGAAGAAGGATGGGTGGTTTGTTGTGCCTCCAAGAAATGATTAACTTCCCAGAAAAAAACTAGTGATATGGACTTCTTTGTAACTTCAGCTTGCTATGAAGTCGATTAGAGGCTGATATTTAACATAGATCTGTGCCAAGACACAACTGATTTGAGGCTGTTTTTTAACACAGATTTCAGGCTAATTTTTAACATTGATTTGAGGTTGATATTTAACACAGATCTGTGTTATGATGACACTGAAATTAAGTGTAAATTGGAAATCAATTTTAGATTCGAATGGATATAAATTTTTTCTATTTTTTGTTATCAATGAAGCCAATTCCAATTATACAAAGGTGTTGAAATGGTGGAGCTAACCACTGGATATGAATTTATTTTTTCAGCATTTAATGTGATTCAACCTTTTCGATTTATATGTCAGAGATTAAACTCTCTTGTAAGATGGAGAAATATTGTACATTTTCCTTTGCCTCATAATAGTCATGAAATGAAGTTCCAAATGAGGATTTTGCATGTTCAAATTCAATGACATGAATTTTTTTTTCAGTGAATATAAGTGTGATGCCTTATTAGTTTCAAGGCTGTTTTCTGGAATTGTTAAGTTTTGGAAAATTGTTTTTTCTCTTAGATTTAAAATGACTGCTGTTAGCTTTAAAAAAATGGAATTTATTCTTTTTCTTTCCATAAAAAAACAGAGATTTAAGGTAATTAAAATCACTATTTGGGAACTTGAAATGTTGAAACCACCTTAAAATAACATTGAAAATGATTTTTTTATTTTTTGTTAAATATTGTTTCGTATCGTCTCTAGAGAGACAATAGTTTGAATTATGGACATATAGTCTCTACAGAGATAATACATTTTTGATCTCAGCTATTGTCCATAAAGATACAAATGTTATTGTCTCTACAAAGACAAAAATGAAAGTGTCTCTACAGAGGCAAATTGTAGACAAATGAAATTGTCTCTTAAAATAAAATAATGCCTATGTCTTTATAGAGACAATAATAATATGTGTTCTATATTGTCTTTTTGAGACAATTGTTTGAGACACTAAGTTTGAGATGCCAATTTTGAGACGATTATTTGACACACTAATTTTGAGACAGTAATTTTGAGACACCCGCTTAAAGACAATATTTAAGACGATATACAATTTTGTTTTTGTCTCTAATTAAGATAATTCATTGGAAAATTCTCTTAAATATTGTCTTAAAACACCCCCACATGTAGTAGTGATTCCTTAAAACTTTGATGCGCTCCAGCCATGTCAATAGATGTCATGGGAAAAGCATGGTTCCCCTATTAAGATGATCAAGAATAACCTTCAAGTCACCAAACACCCAGATGTTTTCAATACAAAGTTGTGAGGCGTACCATAATAAACCCCACAATGCCAGAACTTATGCTCTCATATTAGTCCCTTTGCCACCATACCAATAAAACTTATAATGGTAGTTTTGCGAGATCATTAACTAGGCACCACACCCGCATCTAGAATGTTGTAATGCTCCATCAAAGAAGCTTGCTGGGTAGTGTATTTCAATAGGTCTCATGCACTTGGAAAAGTCCACCAGAGGCCTCTGCACAGTTTTCAGCCTTTCCCAGTTTTGTATTATTATGGTAGCAGTCCACTCTGGGCTACATCTCACCTCCTTGAAAATCCATTTATTCCGGCAGCACCAAATGAACCAATGGAATAATGTTGGGATGTTTCTGAGAGTAAGAATTTTATTTTTCCACCATAGAATAAAAACTGTAGTATTCTCCAAAGTAGGCACCTTCATCTTAAAAAACTCACATAGCATATTCAATACTTTCCTGGCAAAGATGCAAGTGTAAAAGAGATGAACATTGTATTCGTCCTTCATCATGCATAGTCTATAGTAGGCCGGTCCTATCTTCCCTTTCCTCTTCCAATTTTCCCAGGTGAGATTATTATCCATCAGTACTAGCCACAGAAAAAGCTTCATTTTTATTTGAGCATTAGTATTCCATAACTCTTAAAGGTTCTGAAATCAGTATGCTGAGTATTATGCATAGATAACTTACTAGTGCATTTTGGTAAATATGACAACTCGTGGGAATGAAGTCATTATAATGGGAAGGAGGTTCATATTTTCGATTCTTTTCATTATAGGAGTCTGTTATTACAGTATTTTACCAAAATAATGTCACATTTACTCTAAACTTTTCCAAATTATTAATTACATCTTATTCTCCATCAATATTCTTTATAAAATGATAAAAAATGGATAATTTGCATATTAAATGGAGTGAAAACATTTTCTTCGGCATTTCATTTGCATTCTTTCTTAAAATGATCACAAAAAACATTAAAATGGTAGAAATCATCATATTTGAAATTTCTATTTTACTGTGGTGATCAATTGGCCTGAAAATTCTAAACTTCCCATAATTTTACATTGTTTCTTTGAGGGCACTTAGTAAATCAACACTAAAATTCTATAATGAGGTATTTAATTAGACTATTAACCCTTTTGCAGGGAATCCAGGTTCATTTTTTGATAAATGAAACTATTAATAAATGTAATATGGAGATTAAGGTAAACACACACCTATGTTATTACAACAAATCAGTTGAAAGACACTTCTCTTTAATGATTAGACAAAATATATCATAAATATTGTCGTGTGGAGCAAGGCCACAGTTCTGAATTTCAAAAAATACATGTATTTTCTATCTTCTCATTATTTAAATAGGGAAATTTTAGACATTCAGAGTTGAGATGTTTTGATATGTTAAATTTCAACTATGCTATGGAGCTTCCATAAAATGTGAGTGGATTATGAGGATAATGGGAATCCAAAGAATTTTTTTTTTGGATGTTGTTGGAAGCCAAGATTAAAAGTCAATCCATGTCGTTGTGAAACCAGCTCCAAAAATAGAAGAAAAGAGATTTCAACACCTTAGAAATAAGCCACTTCGAGGGGGCTACCTCCAATACATTACATGAATGAACAATTCTTGGATGATACAAATGAAAAAAACTCCTTTCTATATATAGGAGTCCATGGGGCCACAATGTAATCCTAGCCGACCTAACAATAATAATTTAAGGGCACAATAATAAAAATATGGGGGTTACAGGGGTACAAAAATAACAATAAGGGGGTTACACTAACAATAATAAGGGACTATACTAGTAATATAAGGACCTAACATGCTCCTCCCCTTCAAAAAGGCGTTGTCCTCAACACTTGAGTAGCTCCGGGTGCTTTTGTATAAAATTCTCATCCTCCCATGTAGAATCATCCGTGGGTAAGTTCTTCCATTTGATGAGATACTCTGAAATTGATCGATTTCGTAGTTTTCGAGTTCTTGTTTCTGTGACTGCTTCAGGTTCCAATATGTTTTTTCCTTCCTCATCAAGTTCTGGAAATATTTTTTGAACTGGAAGTTTGTCCCCTATAACCTTTTTTAAGCATGAAGCATGGAAAATTGAATGCACTTGCGAAGAAGCAGGATGCTCCATTTTGTATGCCATAGTACCAATATTTTGCAAAACCTTGTAAGGACCATAGTATTTTGTTGATAATTATTATCCTTCTTAGCTTGCTTGAGGGACATTTGTTTGTATGGTTGTAGCCATAAAAATACTCAGTCTCCCACATCAAAACTTCTCTCACTATGATGTTGATCTGCTTTTTGTTTCATTCGATTTTGTGCCAAATTTAAGTTATCCTTTAAGAGTTGGAGAACTTCTTATTGATGCTCGATGTGATCCTCCACTGCTTGAAACCTAGAATTTTCCCTTAAATAAGATGTGATGGATGGTGGATGATATCCATAAAGTGCCATAAATGGGGTCATTTTTGCTACAGTATGGAAGGAAGTGTTATACCACCATTCAGCCAGAGGTAACCACTTGACCCATTGTGCTTTCTTATCAGATACAAAACAAGGAATATATCCTTCCAAACATTTATTCACTATCTTTGTTTGACCATCAGATTGAGGATGATAAGATGAGCTATGAGCTAGTTGAGTACCCAAACAAGAAAATAATTCCGTCCAAAAATTTCTTGTAAAAATGGGATCTCTATCACTTACAATAATCTTTGGGTTTCCATGTAGCTTTTGAATTGTTTCCATAAATGCAGTAGAAAATTTACTTGCTTTAAATGGATGAGATAATGCACAAAAGTGTGCATACTTGGTAAGTCTATCAAGTACCACCATGATGACACTCCTTCCTTCGCACTTAGGTAAACCTGTAATAAAATCCATTGAAATATCCTCTGAACATTGACTTGGAATGGATAAAGGTTGTAGAAGACCCGGGGTCTTAATTGTCTCCACTTTATTTTGTTGGAAAACCAAACATTCTGCCACAAACTTTTAAATATCAAATTTAAGGCTATCCCAAAAAAATTCTTTTTGCACCCTGTGGTAAGTTTTTAAAAATCCCAAGTGTCCTCCTAAAAGAGAAGTGTGCAATTCCAAAAGAATATTTTGTTTTAGTTGGGAATTCTTGCAAATATATAAGCGATCTTTGTACCATAAGGAATCAATTTTCCAACTAAATGTATTATATGTAATAGGATCTTGCTGCAACTTTTGAATGAGAGTCCACACTTCTTCATCCTTCTTCAATTCATCCCTTGCTTCGGTTATCCAATCTGGTTGGATAATTGAAATGGCACAAAGCAATGCTTCCACCTTTTCATCCTTTCTTGAGAGTTCTTCTGCAACAACATTTAGCTTCCCTTTTTTGTAGACAATTTCAAAGTCATAACCCAACATCTTTGTGACTCAGTTTTGCTACTCTTCTGAAGATATTCTTTGTTCCAAAAACTGTTTAAGACTATCGTGATCAGTTTTTACCTTGAAGTGTCTTCCCATTAGGTAAGGTATCCATTTCTTTAGTGCATGTAGTATTGCCAACATTTCCTTCTCATAAATAGCCTTTTGTAAATACTTTCCTTTGATTGAACAACTTTCAAAAGCAATGGGTCTTCCTTCTTGCATTAAAACAACACCAATTCCATTTCCCGAGGCATCACATTCCATAATAAACGTTTTTGTGAAGTTTGGCGTAGCTAAGACTGGTGCTAGGCACATTGCCTCTTTAAAATGTTCAAAGGCCTTAGTTGCTTTAGGAGTCCATGAATGCATATTTCTTCAATAACGTTGTTAGATGTGTTGCTATTCTCCCATAATTCTTAACAAAATTGCGATAATGCCCTGTTAACCCGAGAAATCCGTGCAACTGCTTTATGGTTGTGGGGACTTTCCATTCCTTAATGGCTTTAATTTTGTTAGGGTCTACCTTAACACTCTCGTGAGATACAATATGACCCAAATATTCCGCCTCTTGTACTCCAAAGAAACATTTTTAATTTTTTTTCATATAATTGTTTCTCCTCCAACAGTTTGAGCACCCTGTCAACATGTAGAATATGATTCTTCCAAGACCTGCTGTAAATTAGTATATCATCAAAAAATACTAGCACAAATTTTCTGAGGAATGGTTTGAAAATGGAATTCATCAACCCTTGAAATGTAGAAGGTGCATTGGTAAGGCCAAAAGGCATGACCAAAAATTCATAATGACCCTCGTGGGTTCGAAATTCTGTTTTCAGAATATCTTCAGTCTTCATTCTAATTTGATGATATCTTGAATGAAGATCCAACTTGGTAAAATAAATTTCTCCATGTAATTCATCCAATAATTCATCAATAACAGGAATGAGAAATTTATCTCTAATAGTGAGCTTATTGAGCTCCCTATAATTCGGACACATGTGCCATGATCCATCTTTCTTGTGCACGGATATTACTGGAGCAGGGAAAGAAATTTGACTAGGTTGAATTATACCTACCTCTAACATTTCTTCAATCATATGTTCAATTTCGCTCTTTTGGACATAAAGATATATGTAAGGCTTGATGTTTAGAGGAACACTTCCTGGAATAAAATGAATGGCATGATCATGATCAAAAATAGGTGGGAGTCCTTTGGGAGTATCAAACACCTTGGAATGATTTTACAAGACTTTTTGGATATCTGGAGAAATAGATGATTTTTGATGTTGGAACTTCTAGTGAGCATAATTGTGCAATTACGCCTCGTTGTTATTTCTTCAGAAGCTTTGTCATGACATTAGAGCTTATTATCTTTCCTGGAGTCCCTGCGATACCTTGTAATTCAATTTCCTTTCCTTCCAAAAAAAATTTCAGGAAAGTTCTTGAAAATTAAAAGCTACCGTCCCCAAAGATTGTAACCATTGTACTCCTAGTACAACATCAGCACCTCCCATTGGGATTGAAATAATTGGACTATTCAATACATATTCCCCCATGGCTAGCTTGATATTATTTCATTTTCCAGTGAAATTTATAGTTCCTCCATTTGCAACCATCATTTGACATTCTGGTGCTGGGAAAGGAAACAATTCAATTCCTTGGCTACCTTACAATGAATAAAATTATGGGTACTACCCGAATCAATCAATGCTATTACCTTTTTATTCTTGATATGTCCTTATATCTTGAGAGTTTGAGGAGTGGTAATTCCTGCCAATGCATTACATGATATGTTAGGACTCATTTCTTCTTCTTCTAGGGTTCCTTCCTGGTGTATATCCTTTACTTTTGAAGTTTCTTCTTCATTTTCTTCTTCCTCTTCACAATCTATGTAAAAAGTGCACTTATAACCTTTAGTGTATTTTCTATCACAACTGTAGCAAAGCCCTTTTTCTCTTTTTTCTTCCAATTTTTGTGGTGTCAGCCTTGTAGGTTGTGGAAGTCTAGGAGTAGCAACACTTCCATCTTTATAGATGTGAGTGGTAGGCTTCCTTGTCGCCATAATTTTAAATTCAATTTTTCTTGTCAACCTGAATGCCTTCTCCAATGAATCAGGTTCCCAAACACGAACTTCATGTTGGATGTTATCCTTTAAAGTCCCTATGAAGACATCAATCTTGTGTTCCTCTGGAATATAAGTTACCCTTATATTCAATTTTTGGAAGTCCTCAATGTGCTTCGCCATTGAACCCTTTTGTTTTAGATTTATCGATTGGCTAAAGAAGGTGTTGCTCTTTGTATCCTCATAATGTACTATCATTTCCTCCGTAAAAATTGACCAAGTGACAATTTTTTTACAGGAGCAAAGCCATCGATACCATACAAAGGTATTTTGTTCTAAATGTAAAGTTTTAATGCGTACCTTTTGTGTGTTTTGCACATTATTGAGATCAAAATATTGCTCCATCTATAGTATCCATGTTAAGGGATCCTTGCCATCAAACTTCCTCATATCCATCTTTGGAATATGGTGGTTTTTCAATCCAACAATAGATTTTATGAAATCACAATTAACATGTATTTTATTCTCATCATGAGTTTCCTCTACTATATTTTTTCCATTAGCAAACATTTCTTGTATCAAATTTTCCAAATCATTCTTCATGTTTTCGATGTTGTCTTTCATTTTTTCATCCATATTAGCTTCCATGCCATCCATATTAGCTTCCATTCCCACTTCCATGCCATCAATATTAGCTTCCAAACCATTCATATTAGCTTCCATGCCTTTCTTCAAACCATCCATCTTAGTTTCCATGTCTTTCTTCAAAACTTCCATTTCATTTTTTGTTGCTCTTTGCGATAGTGAATTTTGGTGCACTTGCTCTTGTAATTTTGATATCTTATGTTGTGTTTATTCGTCTTCAGGAGTCATAGTAGAGCCTTCTGAAGGCTTAATTGGTGTTAAATTATTTTTAGGGAGAATTTTAGAACCCAATACTGATATCTATTCTTCAATATTCCCTCGTAATAAATTCAAGCTATTTTGTTTTTAAACAAGAATTGTGTAATTCAAAAAAAAATACACACCTTTTTCTTGCTTTTTAGGAGCTCGATATTGAAACTAAACTATCTCTATGATTTCAAATTTTAAATATATAAAATTTGGCTCTGTGGTAGCCCTCTGAATCCTCTTTCAAATGCCACAGATCTGACCTATTTTGGATTCTTCAAGAAAAACTTATGTCCAATCTCCCATAATAACCTAATTATGGTCTAGTTCAGTAGAGAAAATTTGTACGACTTGCCACGTGTCACTGTTTTCTCCTTTATATTTTACATTTATAGACAGGAAACTATAGTTCGTGTAATTTCAGCCACTTTTTAAAGAATTCTAATCCGATGCTCAGAGAGAGAGTTATGAATATTTTCCCACGATCACCTCTTTGAGATGAAATTCGTGAACCTGAAAAATACCTAACTTCCATAGATCATATCTCCGAAAATGTTGCGAACCAAGCTCTGGAATTTTGCGATGATGTTCCTCAGGAATTTTTCTTGGCGCTCTAAAATTTTCAACTTCTGAAACTTTGTAGAAAAAACATTATAGCGAAAATTCCATGATGACCTGTTTGGTGCAGCGAAACCCTAGAATCCAAACCTCTGATACCAAATGTTGTGAAACCAACTCAAAAAATAGAAGAAAAGAGATATCAATGCCTTATAAATAAGCCACTTCAAGGGGGAAAGCTCCAATACATTACATGAATGAACAATTCTTGGATGATACAAATGAAAAAACCTCCTTTCTATATATAGGAGTCCATGGTGCCACAATGTAATCCTAGTAGGGCCGCAATGTAATCCTAGCCGACCTAACAATAATAATTTAAGGGCACAATAATAACAATATGGGGGTTATAGGGGTACAAAAATAACAATAAGGGGGTTACACTCACAACAATAAGGGACTATACTAGTAATATAAGGACCTAACACATGTGGTGGTCCCTATGCTTACATGTGACTATCGTATAGTGCCATGTAAAACTACTACATATATGGCATGTCGAAATTTCCTTCTAGATGGCGCGACTATACAAATCATTGTCATAACCTGTCACTCCAACATGTTGTGATGACCTACCATGTTAGGACCTTATTGGGTTCCAGCAATATCAAGAGGAAAGTCCAATATTGGAGGTCCCAACCTTATGATACTTGATACATACTCTAACTTCCTAACATCTTATTGACCCCCAAGGCTCAAAAACTTGATCACTCAGTAGATAATAGACAAAACGTCGATATACCATGGCAAGTTGTTGCAAAAATTCCCATTAGTTAATACACATATCAAGTTTTATTAACATCAAGTTTTGTTGGAAGTCCTGCTCATCTCAATCAACTAATGTCTTGACCCATAAAAGCCAATGCCATGGTCACTTGAAGGTTGATACACCATGGGAATCTAATACAGAATTTTCCATTCACCAACAAACATATTGGGATACATTAGCATTTAGGGGTTTGTGTGAGGGTTACTTGATGGATATACCGACACTCGGGGCCTTATCTCTCAAAATCCCAATAGCATGGATATCAATACTCTATAGGAACTTTATGAGAACTTATCTCTTAATCAAAAAATATTTATTGGGGCTTTTCAATATAGAGAACTTGGTTCAATGTTGTAACATGGTTGATACTCCAATGTCTTGATGTCCCAATAAATTGGCACACAAATACTTTGAAGGTCATTCACATAAGGCCCGCTCACTGATATCTAATAATGGGTCATCCATTGATGATCTAATATTCTTTAACAGATAGATGTATCGATATTTTTCAGTATCAAGGGTTCATGATACAAGGTCATTCTATTTATTCTCAACACTCCACCCCCAACATTCGATATCATCACAGCCTAAGGGCTTTTCATCTAAGCTATTGGTCACAACCTCCTATGGAACCATATGGCCAAGGTTGGGGCTAAAGCCTCAAGTCCTCAAATTTCTACAACTTTTAATAAATGTAATTATGGAGATTAAGGTAAAATCACACATATGTTATTATAACAAATCAGTTGAAAGACAGTCCTCTTTAATGATTAGACAAAATATATCATAAATATTACCATGTGGAGCAAGGCCACACTTCCAATTTTCAAAAAATACATGTATTTTCTATCTTCTCATTATTTAAAAAGGAAGATTTTAGAATTTTAGAGTTGAGGTGTTTTTGATATGTTAAATCTCAACTATGTTGTGGAGCTTCCATAAAATGTGAGTGGATTATGAGGATAATGGGCTTCCAAAGCATTTTGTTTTGGATGTTGTTGGAAGCCAATATTAAAATTCAATCCATGTGGTGGTCCCTATGCTTACATGTGACTATCGTATAATGCCATGTAAAACTACTACATATATGTCATGTCGCACTTTCCTTCCACATGGAACGATTATACAAATCCTTGTCATAACCTACCACTCAACCATGTCGTGACGACCTGCCATGTTAGAACCTTATTGGGTTCCAAAAATATCAAGAGGAATGTCCAATAGTGGAGGTCCCAACCTTTTGATACCTGATACATACTCTAACTTCCAAACATCTAATTGACCCCTAAGGCTCAAAAACTTGATCACTAAGTAACTAATAGACAAAAATGTTGATATACCATGGCAAGTTGTTGAAAAAATTCCCATTAGTTAATAGACATATCAAGTTTCATTAAAAACAAGGTTGGTTGGAAGTCCCACTCCTCTCAATCACCTGATGTCTCGATCCATAAAGCCCAACCCCATGGTCACTTTAAGGTCGATAAACCATGGGCATCTCATACATATTTCTCCATTCACCAACAAAATTTGGGATTCATTAGCATTAAGGGGTTTGTGTGAGGGTTTCTTGATGGATCTCCCAACACTTAGGGCCCAATCTCTCAAAATCCTAATGGCATGGATCTCAATACTCTATAGGAACTTGATGAGAACTCATTTTTTAATCAAAATTTTTTTATTAGGGCTTGTCAATATCGAGAACTTGGTTCAATGTTGTAACATGGTTGATACTCCAATGTATTGATGTCCCAATAAGTTGGCACACCAATACTTCGAAGTTCATTCGCATAAGGCCCACGCAATGATATCTGATAATGGGTCATCCATTGACGATATAATATTATTTAACTAATAGATGCATCGATATTTTTCAGTATAAAGGATTCATGATCATAGAAGGCCATTCAATTTATTCTCAACACCCCACACCCAACATTCAATATCATCACAACCTAAGTGCCTTTCACCTAAGTTCTTGATCACAACCTCTTTTGGAACCATATGACCAAGGTTGGGGCTAAAGCCTCTAGTCCTCAAATTTCTACAACTTTTAATGTGAAATCCTTGAAATTCCATGCACCATACTCAAATTTATGTAACTTCCTTAAGACTTCCTAGGCATGTTTCTCAAGTTTGAAATTATTTTTGATAGGGAAAGGACATACCATAATATTTTTGAAAGCTCAAAATTCTTCTCCAACATATGAAGGAATATTGAAAGATTATATCCAACTTAACATATTTTCAAAAATCTAGAATTTGGTCAGTGACGAAATCCACAACTTCACCTAGCTGAAATGAGATAATCTCATTCCTTTGGGACTGCAAATTAAAACTTTCCACTTAAAATACTTCTAATCAAAGACAATTTCCAAGCTTATCACTAGAGAAACAGAGTCCCCCTAAGAAGACAAGAACCTTAAAATTTTATTATCAAGATAGGGATACAACCACTCTTGTTCTTATCCCATAAATGGCTTCATAAAGGCCTTTCACATTACTGAATACATCAACAGTTGGGTCACATAAACAAAGATTTTTTTTTTTTTTTAAATTATTAGTACATTAAACCTATAACATTAACAAGACCCACTTCATTCCTTCTCTTTTGAGCCCATTCATTCCAAATGTTGAACCTCGGATTTGATACCATTTTTAGCATACCCATCCCCTTGAAATCATGTTTAAGGAAGCAACCTATTTAAAACTGATTTCCTACGTCACCTTAAGGATGTGGGACTGTAAATTGTTTTTCTTTCAACAACCAAAAATATCATTTTTGAGGCCACCATCTTCTTTTTCTCTTCGAGAGCTTTCCAATGATGTAAAATTTTCTTGAGCTTTGGGAACAATATTTTTCCCATATTAACATATGTCCCCCAATTTTCATGTCAACATATGTATCCTTTCTATGTCGTAGACACATGGTAGTCCCGAAGTCAACGTGTCTCTATTATATAATTCCATTTCATCTTGTCATGTAGATGACATGTCACACTTTGCTTCCACATGTCACGAGCATATAAAGCCACACCAAAACCTATCATGTCAACGTGTTGCAGAAACCTTCCATGTTAGAACCTTATTATGTTTTGGCAATGTTGAGAGGGAAGTTTGATAGCCAAAATACTAACCTCTCGATACCTAATACTTATACTTCCTGACATATAATCACCTAAAGGCCCAAAATCCCAATCACTTCATTGTCAATAGCTAAAAGGATGATACACCAAAATGAGTTTTCAGGAAAATTCTCATTAGTCAATAGACCTATTAGGTACTATTAGCATGAGGGTTGGTTCAAAGTCCCACACATCTTGATCATTAAATATCCAACACCCAATACCTTGCAACCTCCCCATTTCCCAAAAGTCAATACACCATACGTGTTTGATAGGAATCTCTTCATCCACCAATGGACATATTTTCATCTATCAAAATTGAGGGATTTTCACAAGGGTAATTTGATGGATTTGTTGACACCCATGGCTTGATCTCTCGAAAGCTCGATAACATGGCTATCAATTCTCCATAGGCACTTGACAAGAATTTCTCTATCTATTGAAAGACATTTATCAAGTCTTGCAGGTATCCCAACATGGTTTGATGGTACAACATGGTAGATACTTCAATGTCTCAATGCGCTAATAACTCATTGCACCAATACTTCGAATTAAAAAGAAAGAATGATTTCTATTTATTCAAAATTTGTACATAACAAAAATCAAAATATATACCTAACAAATTCATGGGTGTAAAGGGTGGAAAATAATTGTGAGAAAAAATATATATATTCTAAAAATATTTAACAACAATGAATCTCAAATAAAAATTAAATATTATTTTTACTTTATTATTAATTTAATTTTAAAATAATATTTATGAAATAAAAAAATATTTATGAAATATCAAATGAAATCTTTTGTTTATGGAAAAATGTACTCTTTTCTTTTAATTATTTAATTCATATAAATATAAATATTCTACCTATTCTAAATTCCAATTTAATTGTTTAACTTATATACTAAATATATATTTAATGATTATCAAATTTATATATTGTATAATTCAAATATAGTATAGATTTTTCATACTATTAATCTTTTTTATATTATCAACATTTGCTAAATGAAGTTTAATAAGATAGAATATAATCTAAATTATAATATAATGTGAAAAGTTTCAAATTTCAAACACCATAACCTAACAATAATATTTATTATTATTATTATTATTTAAAAATTAAAAAATGTATGTGTATTGCAGTTTATTTATACCATTTAAAAATGTATTGCATTGTAGTTTATTTATATTATATAATGTTATGGTTAAAACTAATATGCTCTAGTTTTTATGCATTATGCATCGTTGAAATGTTATGAAAATTTTAATTTACACTTTTGATGTGTGATAATATTGGTAGTTATTAACACTTAGATCTATGCAATTCTAATTTAATTGCCGATATATGGATTGGGCGTCATTCAAAATGCATAAAAATAACTTTTAGTTAACATTTTGAAGTATTATTAGATATAATAATTTTGAACCATATAAAATTTAGTAAATCAGATCATCTACATTTAAAAAAACAAAAAAATTAATTTAAAAAACCCTTTATAAAAATTAAAGTGTAAACTAGTTTAAGAAAATACTTTAATTATTAGATATAACAATTTTGAATAAGATCTAGTAAATTGGATCATTTACATATTTAAAAAAAAAAAACCCAAAAATATGTAAATTAATTTTAAAATACTTATAAAAATTAAATTGTAAACTAGTTTAAGAAAATACTTCAAGATAATACTATTGATGAAGACATTTTTGAAGCATAATTGAATATAGTAACTTTGAATAAGGTATAAAGTCTAGAGCCCAAATATATATAAATTAATTCATAAAAATACTTTGAGAGAATATTATTCATGATTTTTTAAATAAAATAAAATAATTTAATAGGCAACAAAATCCTATTTTATGACCAAATTTGTTTTATTCTCTTTTTATTTCGTAAGTAAACTTGGTTATATTATTAGTAAGTCAATATCCTTAAATCTGAAAACCAAAGGAAACATTCTTAAATCTTTTTAGTTCTTGCTATTATTAAATACACTTTTAAACGCTTCCTTTACACGTCACTTTATCCATGCTTATGTGTTACCTTCATAAAAATTCAAATATATAATTCAGTTAAATACCTATAAAATTATGGAAATTGAATTTAATGGATTTTCTTACTCCATGTCCAAAAAATTAATTGTACATGACATTCTTCTTATTTTATATTTATATTTTCTTAAATTACATAGAAAATGTAGGAAACCATTGAGTTGTTCCTGTATTAAATATTATAAATGGAAATTTTAAAATAGATTAATTATAATGAGAAACCACGCCTAGAGTACTTTTAAGGTTGGGTGCTCAAATGAATATTTCAACAAGAAGTTGTTTAGTGAATCATATGCATTATTGATGGAATTGTATTTTTGGGATATTTTTATTAGAATTTAATGAGTTTTTAGTTTTGCAAATTATTGAGGTAACAATTGAAGCTAGTGGAATTTATCCTATGTATCTATCTTATATGAACTCATAGTTCTCAATATTTAATATCATTATATTAGTCACTCGTTTTAATTATAAAAAATGTTTTAATAAATAACATTTATCTTACATTTCCTCATACTCTTATATCACATGTTCTTGCCATGCATCTATTCAATATAACTATTTTAAAATGAGATTTTGAAATATTATTTATTCATCTAAAAACAAATTTCTAATTTTGAATATCACAGCCACTCTAAGTGATATTTTCTCCATCCTCATGCTTGGGATATGCATGTACTAAAAAAATATGCATTGGTGGAAAAAAAAGCAAAAATAAATAGAGGATAGAGGATATGAGTAGGTTGTTCGTGTCAGTCTTGTCATACTGCTATCAGTGATCAAATTTACTCTTTTGCATTTGCATAGTAGGAGTTCCATATTATAAATTTTCATCATTCCATTAGGTCATGGATTCATTGATGGTAGTTGTCTTTCATCAGTTTTCCTCTCATGTGAAAACTTGCTGATTCTCCTCTCTATGGTCTTCAGTCATGATTCAATTTCACTCTACAGTTAATTTTATTAGGTCATAGGGTTGGTCTCATTAGGTTCTAGGGTTCCACCATGGTCAAATTAATGATGAAAATGTCAATAAAAGCAAAAAAGATATGAGGATGCCTAATAAACTCAAAGCACAATATGTGGATAAGTCAAATGGTTGTTCTTTTCAGTTTGATGTAATTTTCACCTCAAAACACGTTTTGAGGTGTAAACAGAGTACTTTGTTTTTATTATCATCTTTTACGTAATTTTATGTCTTCATATGTAATAAGTTGAACTTTAGAGAGCTGCTATCTCCATAAATCCACTGTCAGTCCTTTGCAGCCCACCACTAAAGGGTCAAAGGGGATTTTTCTCTGCCTGGTTTTCAAAGGTGTTATTCACATGATATTTACTACAAAACACGTTGTAAATATGTCCATCAGAATGAGCCCGGAAAGAGCTTTCCAATGGTATATCATACTCCCAAAACTGACTTTTGGATTAGAAGATATGCCCAAATGAATAAAATCGCCAAAGCACCATTTTTCATTATTATTAACCCTTCAAACTCTAATGTTTTGTTTCATTGCCGCATCCTACAACTCCAATGCGATCGCATCGCATCGAAAAATTCGATGGGCTGCTGATTGCAACTCTTCTGATTGAACACTTCTGATGCGATTGACCCACCCCCGATTGCATCCAGACCATCGATCTTCTCAACGCTCCGACGGCCCACAGTCCATCGCATCGCATTATCGGTACTCCGCATATTTAAACCATTCTGTTGTTTCCCCGCCGATATACACTTCCCCCGATTGCATTCAGACCATCGATTTTCTCAACAATCCGACGGCCCACATACCATCGCATCGCAAGCTTCGCAGTTCTTAAACATTCGACCCCGCTCTTACAACATCGCCGATGCGATGAATCGCATTGCGCAATCAGAGATTCCCATAATGTTTAACTTCAAACATGCTCCCCTTCCACTGCGATTTGATTTTGCGATTTTCCCTAGGTCCCACCTAAAAGCCCTTCCGCCTTTTCAAAAGAAAAGGGTTTTTCTCCGTGTAAAAGAGGAAATTTCATTTCATATTTGTTTTAAAAAGAATTTCTTCCGCCCTCCTCTACAACTCCCTAATCCTTGGTCTATACTCCATCGCACATCGCATATCGCGATTTATATCCACCATATATTATCATCACTCTTCCGTTGCGATTTGCGATTGCGATTTCTCCCGGTCCCACCAAAGCTTCCCGCCCCTTCCACACGTTCCACTTCTCCTCTGCGCCATTTTACACTATCACATCACATCGCTCCATTATGCAATGCGCCCTCCCCCCTTCCGATGCGATTTGCGATTGCGATTCGGGTCCACTAGCCTTCCTTTCTCTCTTTTTAATATAAAAAGGGATTTTTTGTTAAACGGGTCAATGTGACTTTAGTTGGTTGCAAAGGCATTTTTCTTCGGCAAAAGGGTTTTTCTTCAAGATTAAAGGAAAATAAATTCTATTTTGGGCCGTGAGCTAATTACAAACGCAGAATTATTTTGGCCTCTTCAACAACGATTAAAAAGGGATTATCTCTACAAATTTATTCTTCTCATTTGTTGGATGTAACAGCAAAATCTTTCAGATGGTCAGAATATATTGTTTCCCCCCTTTTAGGGGGCATATTGTTGGTTTATTTTCTATGTTCAGATTTCTGTTCCAAAGCTGTTGAAACAGCTCTTCCTTCTGCAGATGCGTCCCCTCAAATTCTTTTTATTTAATGTAATTTCTGAGTCACTTGAAGAGGGAAAAAAGATGAAATAAGTTGGAATCATTGAGGACGCTCTGCGCTCCATTTTGTAATAGTTTGGCAGGGAATTAATAAAGAAATGTAGCACTGATTTATGGGATCCCCGTGGTATGGATTTTAGCACTATTCTTTCCTTTGTGAGCATTTGTTAATTGTTATGTTCGCCATTCATTCATTCATATTTATGTTTGGATGTTTTCAAGATAGATAGGTAGAATCCATTGTATAATGCTTTGCCTTGGGAAAATCACTCAACACTTTATGTTTTCTACTGTTTGAAGAGGATCCATCTCCTATGCCCTTTTCAGCTTCTCACCAGTCTTAAGCATTCCATCATTATTAAAGACAATGTTGTTAAAATTCCCGTCTACCTTGCCCCATAGAATACCTTGTATCTTTGATTTAATTCCCCAGATTCAAACTGCCCAGCCCCATCTGATCCATAAAATCTAGAAGATTGATAAAACATTTCGAGCTACTATACCTAGCCTAAAATAAATTTGTAGTTATATTTCATTGAACATTTTTTACAGAGAGAGCCCTCTCCTGACCTTGTAGGGCTAGCTACAAGGCTGAGTGTGGTTTGAGGTTACCCTGATTTGTCTTCTTTCAGTGTAAGGTTAAAATTAGGTGCTAACATAGGTGAGAGTGCATTTCTTGAGATTAACCATTTACTTATGATATACAACTAATCAATTAAATATGAAGGAAAACCGATATTTTTCCTTGTATTGCATGCCAATTTACGATTAGTCAAAATTTATTCAAAACTAAATAAAAGAAGCTTGAGCCATAGTAGAACTATAAAGTTATAAATAAGAATAATTTTTATGTTGAATCTTTATACAATATTCCACATAAATAATTTTCTAGCAAAATTTATCCTACATCACACCTAAGTGCCATGAGATATAATTAATGTTTTTAGGTTTTTAGGGACATTTATCCTACAATCACTTTCTCCTTCACTACAACTAGTGGGTGCTCTTGGTAAAATTATTGTTAATATAGTGCCTCTTGTAGCTCGTAGATCAATGATATTGAGTAGTTGTTGGTAATTCAAACATTCATAAACTATGGGAGAAAATTATGATAGACATAGATGGATTGTATATTAATAGTTGTTGATCCTTCCATATAGACCTATAAATTTTAGGAATTTACTTATATATCTTGTACATTATAATATGATGACACTAACATCTTGCATGATTTAAAAAATAAGCCTTGTGAATATGACAGAGTTCATTCTTGGGTTTAGTTTCATGTGATAAATACCAAAAAGAAAAAAAATAAACTAAAGCTTACAAAAATAAACTAAAGCTTACAAAAATAAACTAAAGCTTACTTATATTCATAGGAAAAGGAGAAAGCTTGTACTACATGGATGAAGCCAATAAATGTCTTTCGTTTACAAAATTGGACTTTGTTACATTCTTATAATACTAGTGAAACCCCCATGTTATTATTTTTATGTCACATACAATCCCACTATTGTTATTGTTGTGCCCTTAGATTATTATTGTTGTGTAGGCCCTAATTATATTTTGACCCTTTAGAGTCCTATATATACCATCAGAGGTATTTTCATTTGAATCATCCAAGAAATTTTCATTTATTTGATGTAAAAGGAGGTTCCCCCCTCAAAGTGTCTTATTATCAAGCCATTGATCTATTTCTTCTTATGTTTTTGTATTATTTTGATTTAGGTACATAACATTTAGTATTATAGCTCTTTGGATACTAGGGTTTTGATACCTCAAACAATTCATCTTGTAATTTTTGCTATAAATTTGTTTTGTGAGGCTTCAGAAGGTGGAACTTCGACCATGCCGAGTTGAAATATTGATGATCATGTAAAAATTTCAGATCTTAGTTTGCTATATTTTTAGACATGTGGTTGTTAGAAATTATGGAAAAAATAATAAACAGTTTACTGAGAGAAATAAACATAAAAGGCCAGCAACAAATCATTAACATAAACACATATGTTTATCTGGAAAAACCCCAAATCTGGGGCAAAACCAAACCAATGAAATTTCATTAACCATTGGCCAAAACCCTGGCCAATTCGGCCAAGTGAGCCTTCACCGCTCACCTCTAGGCATACACTACAATGAAGTATTCCCAGCCTTTTATAGGCTCCATTACATGAAATACCATGGGCTGAAAACCATGGGTGCACAATACCATGTGCCCCAAAACCACTACTATTTACCCTAGTCAACATTGACTCTATCTGAGTCAAGTTTACCTAACAATTCCCCCCTTAAACTTGACTTGGGGATTATTGACTAAATCCAGTCAAAATTGCTAAGTGAGACAACCCCGCTCACTCTAGCTCTTCCCCCTCAATTTTATTTTTTTATTTTTTTTATTTTTACCCAGGGTAATTGTTAACTTGACATCCCCCCTATCACCTAGGTCTAACCCAGACTTTACCAGTGATTACCCAGGGGTACGCATGCCATACCAGGTCTTACATCAGTATGCCCATTTACATGTAATAAAATTAACTCCATTATAATATATATATATATATATATATATATATATATATATATATTTGTTTCATTGTTACTGTCTTTGTACACATGAAATCAATGTCCATATAAAAAGAACACATCCACCGGAATACATGGGTTACCAGCCTCTGTAACCACTAGTCCTCTAGGAGTTCTCTTCATATACATGGTTCATCAATTAATTAATCCACATGCACATATCCTCTCTCATTTTGATAGACTTTGCTCTCCTAGCACAACAAAATTCAATGGCTTCCATTTTAAAAATGTGGTGACTTCATCTCTGTGAGATTACCATTGGCATATGTTTGTTGGGATCCAACTGTAAAAGAATATAAGACTCCTGCCAGAACATCATCATCATTGTCATTGACAATGATGTCCAATTGTTTTCTACACAACACTTAGATCTCAACTTCGCGAACAACGCCTCATCGTAGGGCTCTACCTGCTCACAGTGCTTCATGGATTTTTCCATAACACGTCGGCTTCTACAGGTAAATACATAACTCATACACGCTTGTGATCCTTTCATTGGAGTAGCTGCTTGACCTGCAAGCCATCCCAGGATTTGAATCCTCTTAGATCTCGCTGTAAAATGCGTCCACATGTCGCTGCCAACATTCATGCCGCAAGTCCCTTCACGACTTCCTCAACATGAAAAAAACTCTCTTACGCGACTCTAATCTTCACCTGCAGCAATGTCGACCCTTGCACCGTCCATGTGCTCTTCCACGACCTTGATCTCTGCCTGTAGTAGCATTATCCTTCACTGTGGATCCTTTTCATGGCAGTAACCCTGATTTTCTTCCATTACAACCCACTGGCATATCTTTGATATATCATGATCTCTAACATAGATCTCGATCCCTTTAACTCTTGCGCCTTTCGCATATCTAGCCCACATTGAATCCAACATGATGTGCTCTCGCTGCCATTCATTCTAATCTCCTTAAACACACCTAGCGGGACCTGGGCAGCGAAGGCGTTGATCTTGTAGGGTGGCACATCCCATTGGATGGTGGTGATTTTTGTGCAGTCGAGGCGGAACTCCGATGGCAAACCCATCTCGAGTAGCTCCTATTACATTTATTTAGTGCTATGATCAGAAAGCACTTCTCTACTTTCTACTGCTTAATTCGCTATATCTGGCATTGCGCCCTCCGATGATTGCAGACCGCCAATATTTCCTTTGTTGGGTTCCTACCTCACCACCACAAAATAAACTACTGAACAACTACTAAGTAGCTTTGCGTACTTAAATTTTCTGGCTGTCGATACTTCTCATTTGATCTAGAAGCTCTAGAAGTCCAATGAATAACAGAGCCCGAGCCCTGCCACATCCACCACACTTTCCCTGTCTGCCTCAATCTTCAGGAAATTATTATGGTGGCTCCCAAGGACAATCGTGTAGCTAGGCACGTTGTCCCTCCTATAGTGGTAGTGCTTGCTACCCGCCTCCTCCTCTTTTGTGCAGTTTCATGGTTGCCCCATGTTTGACTCCCTCTCATCCATAGCTCTGCCCAGATCTGATTAGATATGACTTCTTCACATGCGACTTGTTTGCTTTCGATTATAGATCCACACCAAATATAACTCCTACAAAAAATCATATCTCCATTCACAGGCCAATAAAACCCTTGGCTACAAAAGCGTCCCTTTGAAGCCAAAGATGGATTTGATACTATTTTTTAGAAATTACAGCAAAAATAATAAACAATTTACTAAGAGAAATAAACATAAAAGGCCGGCAACAAATCATTAACATAAACACATATGTTTATCCAGGAAAACCCCAAATCCAGGGCAAAACACAACCAATGAAATTTCATTAACCATTGACCAAAACCCTGGCCAATCTGGCCAAGTGAGCCCTCACCACTAACCTCCAGGCCTACATTACAATGAAGTATTCCCAGATTTTTATAGGCTCCATTACATGCAATACCATGGGCTGAAAACCATGGGTGCACAATACCATGTGCCCCAAAACCACTACTATTTACCCTAGTCAACATTGACTCTATCCTGAGTCAAGTTTACCTAACAATGGTCTAGGAATCTAGGGTTTCATAATGATCCTAAATTTTGTCTCAAATATAGTTATCTGGTATGTATGTGTGTGCCACTAACGCAATGGGTCACTTTGGTGTTTTGGGGGTGATGTGGAATAAAAAATTATTATCATTGAAGGAATTTATATCATGTGCACGCATCATTTTGACTGGTCATTTGATGGACTCATGTCACATTTTAACACATATGCACCATATGATGGACGTGATCACTTTTGGGACATTGTATCTAGCTTGGGTCTGTTGGGATTGAAATCAATAATTGTTGTTGTGGATCTCAACATTTCTATGGGACCTAGGGAAATTTTGGGAGATAATCCTAAGGGAGGATAATTTGGCTTCCTTTTTCAAGGATTTTTTGGATGCAAATGATCTTATATATGTCGCTTCAATATCCATTTCCGCCACATGGAGGAATGGGTGTACTGCTACAGAGGGCATGCCCAAGAGACTGGATAGATTTATTTTGAGTCACTCACTTTAAATGACCTGGCATGGATTAGATCCCATATCACCCCTTTGTTTATTTTTGATCATGAGTCGATCATGGTATCCTGGGAGGGGGTTGGTATGAGATGATACTACTTGTTCAAATTTAACTCAAAATCGTTGAAACTGAATGAAATTGAGACTAAGTCGTCTAATTTATTGAAGAGGGAGTTCACATCTTCCTCGATGGACTACATGTCCTCCATATATGATAAATTAAAAGACCTAGAAAATGAAGTTTGCATATGGTCCAAAGGTAAGAGTGAGGCCGAATATAAATCTCTGTTCGACATTAAGAATATCCTTCGATATTACAATGAACCTAAAGACCCTCTCTTTTTCTCCAGGAAACATTGATCCAAAATTATTGAATTGGAGGAAAAAATGAGAAGCCTTACTGCTGTCTCAGGATCAAGACATTTTCTTAACATTTTGAGCTATATGGGTCATGAAGGGGATAAAAATTCCATATTTTTTCACCTGCATTTTAATATTAGGAAACAAGCCAACACCATTAGGGATATTTGGGATGATGATGGGAAAGGTCATAACACTCAATCTACAATAAAACATGCAACTATCCGACACTTTAGTGAGATTTTCAAGGACCATGAACAATAATTTTCTTCACAAATGGATTATATTACACTTGTTCCTTAGATGTTTACAGAGAGAGATAATGAATTGTTGGGATTGTTGATAACTAGGGAAGATTTGAAAATTGTATTAAAGGTAAATGCAAAGGAAAAGAGCCCTGGTCCAGATGGTTGGGGGGTAGAAATATTCCTTCCTTTCATAGAGATGATGATTCTGATCCTTCTAGAGGTTGATAAAGAATCGAGGACTAGTATAAAATTATGAAATTAGTGACTAGGTGACTAAAAAAGTTAGTCACCATAATTATTTCAAGTGAATTACTACTAAATTTGATAAATTTTAGGTGACCGAAATAAAAATGACTAACTTAAATGACTAATTTAGTGTAGGGATAAAATATACGACTAGATAATAAGTGACTAAAATAAAAACGACTAACTTAAATGACTAATTTAGTTGAGGACTAAAATATAAGACTAGATAATAAGTGACAAAATAAAAAATGATTAACGGAAACAAACACTATAGTCAAAGAATAGAAATATGACAAACTAACTAGTGCAACAAGTATATGAGTTAGTAATTTATGTTAGTCATTTTTAATTTTTTCATTCCGGATTTATGCTAGTCATTTTTATTGATTCTAAGGCATCCTTAGGTCATGACTTGATATGTATGATCCATGTCTATATGATATATCCAATGGGTATTATTTTTATTGTGATCACTTAATCATTGTATTGTAAGTCTCTATGCTTTAGCTATATGTTCTAATTTGAGTTGTTCCATGGCGTTTCATAATTTACTCAGAGAAGTGTGTCATATTGATGGTTTGGGTATATAATTGGTGTTCTGAGTAGGTGCTACACATCCATCTTATTGTGCCCCTTATTTCCGTTATTCAAATTTTATCCCATGTCTCTCTTAACAACACATGTGGAGGTCTTCTAAACTATGGTTAGCTTCTAATAGGGTATTTTTGAGCTCCACATGAAGTTCCTAGAAAATAATGGGTTACCTACAACTACTTGAGTTTATTGCTAACATTATTCATAGATTTGAAGATATTTTCTACCTCTTTAAGGGTTAGTGGATATTTTAGTTATGTGTAAACCTCATGATTCTTTTTCCTCTTTATATGAACACACTTACCTATATAAAAAAATTCTCCTATAATTTTGAGTAATAGCCTTAAGCCAACATTATCATTGGTAGACCTTCAACATCATTAGATATAATTTATATCTCAACCAACCTCCTCTCAAATGACAAAACCAACCAAAAAAATGAAAAAAAAAAACCAGCAAACAAAAAAGGGGACAACGAACTTAACTAAAATGGAGGAAAAAAAACTTAACATAATTCCCATAGCAATTACCTCATAAAAAATTATTAATTATTAACTAAAATGGAGGAAAAAAAACTTAACATAATTCCCATAGCAATTACCTCATAAAAAATTATTAATTATTAAAATCTATTTTCCCTCAATTCTAAAATCGAAATTGACTAATTAAAATATAATTTCCCGCTACTTTTCTTCCCTACCAATTTGTTTGATACTCTTTCTCTATTTCTCTGGTCATCATTTTCTTATGCCTCGCTTGCTCTTGGAAACAATCGATACACCTCAACCGACAAATCTTTGCAGTGATGGCGGTGTTCGAGAAGCTGAACAACATGCACCCTCACCTTGGTTTGAAGTATCGAGAGTAGGAAGATGCTCTATTCTGTTGCCTGCAATTGTATGTTATGTCCTGCTTGCCTGCAATTGTCCCTTGTTGTTGTTATAGACCAAGTGGTCTAGGAACTCTACTCCCTGGTGGAGGAAGGTCACATGGAGCCTCTGCAGGCCTTTCAACACCTCCACGCAGTGCTTGATGCTGCACCACTGTATTTTGTTCAAAAATACATTAAGGCCATTTGTTTCATTTCTCGTTTTCTCTACAAGCACCAGTCAACACACATTACCACATTTTCATTACCAGATCAGCATCCCTTCCTCAAGGTAAACATAATTTTCTTCAAAATTTTGATTTTTGGTTTGGTATATATATATATTTCAACTGTAATGCCTTTTTAATTATAAATAATGAACCCTAACCATGCACTGACGTAATATTTTCAACTCTATAATCATTTATGATAGTTGAAATTCCTTTATATTTCAACTATAAAAATTGGCTATTTTAGTATTTGAATTCTAAAAAAAATATGTGTGAATAAATATATGTGTGAATTTATGCCTGTGGAATTGAACTCATGATCGCCAATTAGAAAAGCTCTATAGAAAGGCTAGTACCAAACCTGACCCCATATAATTGTTGATTTCCTAGTGAGTGCTTTCTACGAGTTTTGGAAGCATATTTGTATACTTGTGTAGTCGAGCTTGCGACCACCAATTTCCATAGAGATGATCATTCATTGCAAAGGTTGACGTAGTATTAATCTGTTCAACAGGATTCCATTCTAGCCATATTCTGATCCAACCCAATGACACGAGATGGAAGTGGATGAGTCCAGGTGCATATGTCAAGCAATTTTGGAAAAAATATACCTACCAAACCTCACATTTGAGCCAAAGGATGTCTGTTCTATGCAGTTCAGAGCCATACCCTCAGTGCATGTTTCTCAAAGAACTATCATCATTATACTTTGTGACCATGAATTAAGCAAGTGTGGTTTGCAAGCCAATAAGATGAGCATTTTTTTTTAGTTTACTACACTAAGAGAAGGGAGGTGCACTCTATAGAATAGTATGGATCAGATGTGCGAAGGAGAAGGTTTAAAGGTTGAAGCATTGCTTGGGTATGATCATTGAGAACCTCAGTCAAGGTGTAGGAACTCATTACTAGAAAACATTCCTTCAAAGTTTCTTTTGCTGCAGAGGGAAGCTCAACGGGACACTTTGCCACCTCTTTCTTGGAATCTGAAGTGCTTGGAGAGGGGTTAAGATCAACTACATTAATCTTGTTCTACCACAGAGGGATTCTCAATGGGACACTCTGGCACCTCTTGCTTGGAATCTGGAACTTCTTGGAGGGGTTAAGATCAGTTGGACTTGCTCTTTAGGATGTTGTCTTCTTCTTAGAAGATCTGGAAGTCTCATTTTTGGTTGTTTTCTAGTATGAGACTCCTACATGTTGAAATGGGGGATTTGGAGGTTTAATGGTCACCTTATTTTCTTTTTTTTAGGTTTGTATTCTTTACTAGTTTTTCTATTTTGGACATGGAAAAGCAAGGTGACAATGTTTGAGGCAACTTCTACACTTGAAAGAAATTTTTGGAGTCTAGACTCTAGAAGTTGCTCCTATATGTAATTCATAATTTGGAGTTGTATTGAGGTTGGAAATGGTTTGTTTAGGTCCAATTCCATACAAAACCTTGCAATATGCAGTTATTGTGGATGACATTAAGAGTTTGTGTTAATTTTAGTTAACAATGGTATGTTCTATGTTTAGAGAAATTTACTTCCATCTTTCTCATTAGTATTTTTAATTTCCCTTTTAGCAATCACATTAACATTGATAGAAAATGCTGATAGAACATAAATAAAAAGCCAAAAGACTATCCAAGACAAGAGGACACAATAATTTGGCAGATGCTAGGGAAAAACCCCAATGTGCGGAAAACCCTTCGATCAAATCATATTATTATTCTTCAAATTCAATAGAGAGTGAAAGTACAATTTACAGCAGTAAAAAAAATGCCCTAGTTATAAAATTTAATGCTAGTCAAACCAACAATATGCCTCCTAGTGGAACTTGTTATGTTGGAATCGTCTCGCCGAGCACTATCATCCTCATCCATCACATGTCGAAAATCCATCACGGTTTTGGCCCAAATCACGATGGGTGAAAAAACCCAAAGCTTGGATCTCAAGCCCACAAGCCCATTTGTGGCACTTTGACCTCCAACCCTCGAACACTAGGGATTGGATTACCTCCCAAGATTGAAAAAAATAAACTATCCCTCTTAGCGAGGGAGGTACTTCCAAGACTAGGAAGTAACCATCATCATTATGTGATGACAAATCCCATCTCGCATCCATCACTACAACATTCCCTATAGGTGAATCTGAAAATCTCGATAGTGCCTCTCCCTTATCATCCTAAACCTAAGTATCCCAAACCTCCATAGGGCTGCTCCCTCTGAGGCTAGACTCCGTTTGAGCCTATGCAATCTCCACTGGCTCAGTATTCTCGGATCAAATACCACTCCTCCAAATCCCACCAATATTAGACATGCAACACCAGGATCTGATGAATAATTTAGCCTGCCAACCTGTAGTCCATCACATGAATCCATCTCGATCATCCTAATCTCTTCCATGCCAAAGAAACCCTCAAGTTGTACCAACCAACATCAACAGAATTCCATGATCAACAATATGCCCTACAACATGCTGTTGTTCACTAGGCACACCACCATTCCACCAGAACTCCCAACCCATCTCTCCATGTAACCTATCAAGAACACATCTCCATGTCTTCAGTTGAACCCTCTGCTCCATGATCTAGACACCCACCCTTGCTTCATTGTGAAAACTCTGATTCACTAACTTCGAAAGTAGCTCAGACATGATCTGATACCATGTTGAATTTCCACAACCTTGGGTCTAGGATAGAGTATTAAAATCTCTAATGCTACCAAACCAAGAATCTAAACAAAACTACTTTTCACAGTAGAATATAAACAACATTAAATCACATGCGCACAAAATATAAACAAATTTTCAAATTTTCAACCCATCTTCGTTATATTAAAAACATATAATACAATACTATAGGGCTCCCTTATCACGGATAATGGCCCTCATACATCCACTAGTACAAGATATAAACAAGATACTCTGACCATCTAGCTCTAGTGAAATCTTTCAGCCCTCTCGGTCATACCCTGTACCTACCCAATCCTTCATCTCTCGATCTACAGTTCCTACCTGTAACAATGCTCCAAGTCCATCTAGCCATTGAATCTCGCCTATCCAGTATGCTCTCTAGTTGTGCCTCAGTCCATCAAGGTGAGAAAACATCAAGAATATTGGCGCCTTATTCACAAATCCACTTGTGAACAACTCTCAATCTACCCACTTCTACTCCTCAACTACTCATGGACTTCAACCCACTATGTTCTTCCTACACTGCAATGATTAAGACCAACATAGGGCACGGAGCACTGCCACCTATCACTACAAGATGTCCATATCCCATAATGAACATGGGCTAGGAGGACTACCCATCATCTGCTCTAAAATTCCTTCTCCAGAGACATGTCTCAGGCTCCATGATCTTACTCCTGGTTGGCCAAAACCTTGAGCTCTGCAACTGTCAGGATTGCAGTCACCTTTTTCCATCAAGGTGCTAAACTCCAGCTCCCACATGGACACTATCACGTTGTCCTCCAGTAGAACATAACTGAGCAATATCATCCACACTTGGTCCTCCCTCATGCTGCCCTCCAACAATCCACAAGAGACCAAGTCCATGCTGTAGCATTTGCACCTAGTTAGGGCATCCCCACACCTGGGAGATCCTTACACATGGGTTTCTAGAAACTTGATCAAAACTTCCTTCACCTTGCAATAGAGGAGATATTATGAAAATCTAGACACCTCAATGTCTCCTCACCTAGGGCACCATCAAACCATCATACAAGGGTCCATCTGAAACATACCTTGTTGTTGTCCTCTTTCCTTCCGATCTAATGTGCCTGTTGTCACCTTGGCTGCTTCGTAGGCCTCCCAACAATACACGTGGGCTCGTCAAAACAACTCCTAGGGCCTCCTCAAGCCGCGCATCAAACTGATCCACACAATAGTTATCACTTTGACCCAATACTTGACAACTCAATAGTTATCTCACTCCAAGTTTGTTGCCTAATAATTGTGGCAACTATCACTAGTTTAGGGCATCTTACAATGTTTCCCTCCTCACTGAATTCAACATGTTGCCCTATCACGATTTAAAACCGATCTACAAGTTAGGATACAACATCTACAATAATGCACTAAAATACATACCTTAAGCTCATTCTTTGTAGGTCTCCTTCACTACTGCAATCTAAGCCTGGCCAGGGCATCACAAAGTCCCTTCTTGTAGCCTTCAATTCTACCCAAAATTTCTCTAGATGAAAGTGGCTTTCCTTTGGAAGTACCCTCCTCCTTAACGCAGTTGTCCTCGGCATGAACCAACCCTAACACTACCTTACACAACCATTTTTAGGTTTTTTTTAGGCTTGTGTCATTCCCACAATAGCCATCTATGGATGCGAATGTCTCTTCAAAGGGTCTAAACACCGTAACATAAGCCAAAAACATACCATAAATTACGTCCTCTGCCTCAGCCCTCTAGCACAGCAAATCAGCCTTCATAAAAGTCACCAAGAGTGTCCTGAATATCCCTCTTCTCGACGATGTCAGCCCTCTTATGCCTACGTCAAAAAACATAAGTTTTCTTCTCCTCCATGAGCTATCTTCTTAAGATGTGTTTCACATAGTGGATGCCTAAAACAAAAGTGCTCACCCTCATTTTATATACATAATGAGGGGCTTCGACGAATTATGAAGAGACACACCTATTGGTATTATTTACATCAAGCCAACATGACTTGACAACCAATAATTAGCTTGTCAACTTCAAAATTTATTTTGTCTCTAACGACAACTCAAAATAGAATGATACTCATTGCGTTGGAATCATCTCACTGAGCACTATCATCCTCATCCATCAAATGTTGAAAATACATCACGGTTATGGCACAAATTATGATGGGTGCAAAAACCCCACGCTTGGATCTCAAGCCCACAAGCCCATTTGTGGTGCTTTGACCTCCAACCCTCCAACACTAGGGCTTGGAGTACCTCTCAGGCTACACAAAAATCAACACTAATAAGATGCAAATTTATTCCCTATGTTCAAGTTTTTCTCTGCCATGTGCATTCTACAATCACAACCTTCCTAGATAACCAAAGTGATCAAGAAAAAAAGGTTGGGAATTTCTCAAAAAAATTATCAAAATTTGGTGAGGGTTTTAAGGTGATGGATCTATAGCCACCATAGCTCCTAGCAATATTTGTCCAAATTTCTATTATGACCCTAATTTTAAAATTCTGCTACAATTTTTCATTTATTGGCACTAATTTAGTAACAATTTGGTCACTTGTCAAAAGGTATATGCTCAAGAGCTAGGTTTCCCCTCCAATAAATTTATCACACTCCTCCATAAGTGGATATCATAGATAAGTGGGTAAGGAATGGTCAAATAATTGTTATGACAACTCCTCAAAGGGTGACCTAAACATGTGTGCCAATAAGATGTGGGGCATTCCTCAAATCATGCCAACCAATCCCATATGTAGTGTATCTACGTAGATAGAACTATAAAGCAGACAATGATTGTAGTCTATATCATGACATACCATAATATGCTTACAATCCTTCAATATGAACAAAGGTGTTTACCTCATGAATATCAAACCATGCTAGAGCATATTCTATCACCCCAAGACCAATTTCAATTCAAGTAACAGTAGGGGGAGAATGCTAGAGTGTTGTACACCATCATGAAGCTATTGAAATAATTATACGAAAATGATGTTGGCTTAGGCCAAAAATGATAGGGAATTTCCTCAATTGATTCATACAACAACATGTATCATTAACTTTATAATGATCATAGGTGATTCACAACTAAGGCAGCTAGGATGAAACGAAAACAATCATCGTCAAGGAAACCTAAACATCAACATCATCAAGCCATCTATGCTTACTTCATCAATAACCTCATCAAATGAAATCACGACTCTAGGGACATCTAAAGGTCAACTTTTAAACCTCCCTTTGTGATGGAAATGACAATATTAGGGAAAATATTCACAAGTGTAGGCCTCCTATAACATGAGAGGTAACAAGCCTCCTATAACATGAGAGGTAACAAGCTAGAGAGCCAAAGTTCTCCAAGTACAGCTTGCATGGGTGCGATATTCTACTAGATTAATTCTCATACTATATGATGGGTAACAGGGCCCACCAATCATGCATTTATTTATCATTTGGGCATGCTCAGTAGCCTGGGAGGATATGATGTCATTTCCCTACCAAATATGTGAGATTTCCACCCATGCTTGGGGACAACTACCTTGAAAATTACTCATACATACATCAGAAATGACATGTGACAATTTCTGTAAGAGTCTAAGACTCAATTATTTATACATAACTATGTTAGATGAACTACTTTTATGATTTTGTGTTCTATTTCTGTCACTAATAAATGATATAGTCCATTCTCATGTATGCATGATAATTTATTTTATCCTTGTCTCTTTTATCTTAGTTGGGACCTAGTTGCATTAAGGATGTGTCCCACAGCCTAAGGGATACATCCACTGATGGATCAATCAGTGGATCTATGCTCATTGTCAGCCCACCCTGAATGGATCCAGCCACCATCATATAAAAATGAAAGTGGGTTGGCTTAGACTTTAGTGTTTCCCTATCCATGAGGTACAAGAAAAATATTGGGGACATCTCCTTTTCTTTTGGGATGTTACCCACATCCTAGAATATTAGTGATGTAATTGCTCCCGAAGATGGGTGGATGTACCTCAACTGTCTTAGGAATGTCTAGTTGCCACCTGTCAAAACTAGTTCCTCTTAAGTGAACTTGAAGAAAAGTGAAAAAAAATCTAGCATTACCTTGGGTCCGCTAGCATGGGATACAAAGGAAGGAAAGAAAGTAGTGGTGTTACTATTATAGCTTTTAGTAAATAAAAAGTATTGGCAACAAAGTATGGATTTCAAGACTATATTCTTCTACTAGTCACCATGCTTAATAATGAAGACCCATTATATAGAGTCACCTTGCTTAATAGTGAAGACCCCATGTTGTGGAGGATTTTTGGGAATCTCACAATACTTTATTAGATGACAATCAAAATATTGTCCACATTGCAGAAACTAAACATTTCAAGTCACTTTCCTAATATTTTTTTTAAGGCAATATATGTTGTTTATGAAGCAATTCTTGAAAACCTTCAACAAAGTCTCAGGTTATTGCAACATTTTTTTATCTCCTAGGCATATAGGATTTGTTATTTAGCACACTCACTAATTTGGCGAGATATTTGTTAAGCACATTTTCTTGTTGCATTATCATTTATATTGAAATATTGGAAGTTGTTGTATTTTAGTTTATCCCAATGGAGTTGCCAAAATTCCTTAAGCTTATCCAACAAATATTTTAGCACTGTACATGATATTTGAAAATGAAGTCATTTTCTTATCTGCTGATTCCACTTTCCTTCTCATTTGTGTGAATAGATTTTTTCGGTTTCTTATGATTAATCATTAACCTATAAATCTAAAAAATATGTATATGCACATTACTTCAATAGTTTTGACAGTAGTAGATGGTATTGGTTGCATATTTTTTAGTTGTAATTTATCATTCGTCTCATTTGATTGTGTGTATTTTGTAGGTTTTTGGCCATGTTTTTCTTGTAATAATGTTTTTGGACATTTTTTCCAGCCGGTGCACTTTTTGAAGGTTTCTCTAACACAGGAACCATCTTAAAGGCACCAAAAGTTGTAGCATTTTGGGTAGCAGTTTTAGTATATTTTGAGGGAATTGAACCAGACAAACATGCTTGTTGGCTATTAGGATGAGGCCATCACCAAAACCTCATCAAATGCAATCACGACTCTAGGGCCATCTAAAGGTCAACCTATAAACCTCCCTTTGTGATGGAAATGACAAAGTAATGAAAATATTCATAAGTGTAGGCCTCATATAACATGAGAGGTAACAAGCCAGAGAGCCAAAATTCTCCAAGTGCAACCTACCTAGGTGAGGTCTTCAACTGAATTAATTCTCCTGCCATATGATGGGTAACAGGGCCCATTAATCATGCATTTATATATTGGTTGGGAATTCCCACTATCCTGGGAGGATATGTTGTCATTACCCTACTGAATATGCGAGATGTGAACCCACACATGGGGACACCTACCCTGAAAATTACTCATACATACATCAAAAATGACATGTGACAGTTTTTGTAACAGTCGAAGATTCAAGTCTTCATACATAATTGTGTTAGATTAAATAATTTTATGACTTTATGTGTTCTATTTATGTCACTGATAAATGATAGAGTCCATTCTCATATATGGATGGGAATTTTTTATCCTTGTCTCTTTTATCTTGGATGGGACCTAGTTGCATTAAGGATGTATCATGTGTCCCACAGTTAAGGGATGCATCCACTGATGGATCAATTATTGGATCTATGCTCATTGTTAGCCCACCCTGAATGGATCTTAGATTTACAAATATTCAAATTTATGTAAGGGTGGATATGTATAATTTTTCAACACTTTCACTTGAGGTTTAAAATCACTTAACTGCATGTATACAGGAGATTGTCTGGAAAAAAACTTTTTCTAAGATTACTCTGTTTTGTAGAAATTTGGAGCACATTAGATCTTAGTTTAGGATGATTCAAAAAGTTTGGATTATTCCTCTCGAGTCTTGGGATGTTTTCTGAACAAGATATTAGTTAATGACTAGCTCATTCCTTGCAATTATATACTTTGTCAAAGTCAGTAAGTTATATTTCACAAATGGCAATGGAATGTCAATCATTTTCAAACCTCGTTGATCATGTTGATTATTTTTTCAGTGTGGAGGTAGGGCTCTTTTATTTCATGCACAATTTTACTTGTAACCATTAGGTACATATTGGGTAAATGAATGCAGAGACTGAACGATAAGATACAGACCCGTTTGCATCTGAAATGCAAGCAATATGTTTGATGAATGACAATTAGGTAATTGAATTAAAGAAGCAACATTCGCTCAGAATTGAACCTGCCTATTCCCAATTATCTCACATTTATGTTGATTCTATCAGTGGGCCATTATGAAGAGGACAACATTTTGTGGTTCATTTTAACATTTGATATACACATTTGTCTAGGGTGATCTTTGCTTCTAAAAGCTGAACTGAACATGGACACCAAGCATCATGTAAATTGCAGGAAAGGGGATTAAGATTACATCTTCAGTCAGAGTTTCCACTGTACTTAACAGATTCGTTGTATTGTGAGGGAATAATCTGTAGTGAAGTTGTGTTGTCTATAGTTGAGTGATTTCTATTTTGGTATCCTAAAGTAGGTATGTTGGGCTATGTTCCTCCATGTTTCTAGGACAAGGGAGCCCGATAGTGGGGAAATGCACATGTAGGATCTATGGGAGCACTCCCAAAATTTATGGAAATTCATGGGGCATAGGGGGATGTTGGTATAATTAGAATAGGAGTCCCTGTCTCTTAATTTATAAAATTAAAAATTAATGATGATAAAATCCGAACAATAACAATTCATCAGAAGAAAATTCGTCATTGTAGCAGCCCAGTTGAAATGCTACAATCGTGCCAATCATAAAATATTGAATCTAAATTATAAATGGGATGTGAAATTATTCTTTTTCCATATGAAGTATGATGAGGTTGGAACCACTCTTAAACATCCTGAAACACTTAACGGTAGTGCTAAAAATTTAAGTAAAATGATAGAAAAGGTAAGATAAAGGAAAAAAATATAAAAATTAAGATAATGAAGAATGTTGGAGAGCTTGGGAAGCAAAGCTTGGCTACCATCCCTGGGGACACGTCCCCATGGAACACTGATACTGGGTTCATACATGAAAACTACATGTTTTGTAAGTAGCACACAATATTGTGAGTACTTTGTCTCATAGAAAAAATGGTAGGGGACTAAAGTGCCTTCAAGTTTAAGTAATCAATTTTGATGCAAAAACAAATTTGGATGTCAGCTTGTGTGTGTTGTGCACAACTTTCACATTTAATTTATACAAGTGGTTGTTACCTATAAAAATATACTTGGGAAATACCATGAGATAAAATTTTATTATAAGAACTATATATGGCCCAATCTATGGTTGGCCACAAACACTTTGATGGTAGCATCCATACCTCCATTTTCACATATTATATAAATATGGATCATATCTAGACTATAATGCTCATTAAACTGAATTTGTCTCCTCATGTGTTGATATTTATAAAGAGTATCGATTCTTTGAAATAAAATTCCACCAATGATATCTTTGATTACAGAGGCATTCTTTTTATTTTAAGCCAATTAATCCCACATATAAAATGAATAAAGCCTACAATTTAAAGATTTTTGCTTGATTACTAATACAAGGCCAGCAGTCAATTTATGCATTTTAGCCTGGAGTCTTATTTTGGAAAGAAGGATAGGTACCTATAGTGGATGGAATCAGTGTCATAAAAATATAAAATCATTTTATACCACACTAATCATTCTTAATCCCATTATATCTGCCAACTTATATTCAAGGTCTCAAGTACTGGAAATATTGTATACCATACTCAGAATTCTTAATCCCATTGTGTCTTCCAACTTATATTCAAGGTCTCAATTACTAGAATATGCATGTATCCTTTAAGCAACATCCCATCACTTCATTACTCTCAAAATTGGAATGTTTGGACTCTGATCCAAGTAGATGTATGTGAAAACAAGATTTATGAATAAGGTGTAAAATATTTTGATGTCTTCTGAATCTTGCATCATATTGCCGCTTGGATAGTTGTAACTTTTTGTCTGCTTAGGGTTTTACATACATGTCTGGTATTGGGTGCCCTTGTAGTGCTCTCATTATTTTATTTCATGTTGCAGGGAAGAATCTTTATGTATATTTTTACAAATTTGTTGCTCATGATGCACTCATCTCAGTTCTTATGATTAAACTAGGAAAATTCATTTAAATTCAAAGAATAGTGTCCATGTAGTGCTGAAATTATGTCATAATGCAACAAATCTTTATGACTCTGTTCACGACACATTCTTTCAGTTGTCAAAAATTTTAGATATGTACTACAGTGGAGAACAAGGAAATATTTATTTTAGTATATGCATCATTTCCAAGAACAAAGAAATTAAATTGTAGTGGATGGACATTATTTCTCAAAATATTCATACGATGTTTGTAGCCATTTCCATATTTTCATGGCTTCTATTTCTTTCCTTTTAAAACACTGAAGCCACCAAGGTCTATAGGACTTTCCCACCTATTCATTGGATTATTGGGGTCCCTGTGCCAGTTTTTCTAGTTTGCTGATGTTCTCAGTTCTAAGAAGCCAAGAAAGAAGTATTAGAGGTTGTATTGAGTTTGCAATGTATGTTTTTGTAGGTAGTCATCTAGGAGTTATAAGGTGATAGTCATAAATTGTATTTTTATTGCATAGTTGAAGTACTCTTTTTCGTTAAGGTAAGTTATTTTAGTCCATCTTCCAATCTTCACTATTATTGCCATTAAATAATTCAAGGAACTTCTCACTATCAAACTAATATAAAAATAATAATATAAAATATTTTATATTATAATGTGATATTTAAGACGTTTACATTGGAAATTTTTGAAATTTGAAATTTTAATTATTTTGTTAATTAATCTCTTTGATAAGATGATCTAATTTGATAAATGCTAATATATTCCAATGGTCATTACTTTATTAATAAATAAAAATAAAAGTGATAACTTCCTTACATATTTAAGGAAATGTTTAAACTTTATTTAAATTAAAATTTTACCAAATTATAATTAAAGTTTACAACCAACGAAACATAGCAAAATATTAAGATTAATGAAAATTATATTTACTCCATTTCTTTATAAAACATGACTAAGGTATTTTTTAAACATTGGCTCCACTCTGGAAAGGAGAATTGGATGACTAAAGACATGTCCATTATCGTATAACCATAAAATTGCATGCATTTATAATATAAGGTTTGGATCACTAAATTCATTAATCCACTTACGTTTTTAGAAACAATAATTGGTTCTGAAACATTTTGGTTTATGGTAGGGCAACGACGTACTTTTAATGGTTTTAATCCAATGGTGAAGCTCCAAGAGCAGATCTGGTGACAACAATTAGCTCGTTGTTATTCGTAAGTTTTCTTAATTCTTTACTGTGGAATTCTTCTATTTAGTTATTCACATATTTTATTCACACTAACACTATTAACCTGTTGTATATTGCTTTAATCACAACACACATTTTCAAAACCATTTGTTTTTTCAGGTAGCTCCTAGGTATAGCTCTTCTATAAAAACTTTGTTGACTATTGAAGAGTGAGATGGGAAAGGAACAAATTGCAGTATAGAAAAGACAATGCGTTCAAATACAATAAACTCTCGAATACAATAAACTCTAACATATATTCGGTGAATCTCTTCAAAACAATGAGAATATTGGTTCACAAATTTTAACATAAAAGAGTACAACCATTATTGGGATTGCTTTGTTATTTTTCTTGATGTTTTAGCTTTATGTTATGATATTCAAGGAAATATTTATGGTTTATTTTTTGTTTTAATTGTTTTTTTACGAATTTAAATTGGCTTTTTAGAATGGTTAACCCAGTTTGTAAAGATGCAAGTACTCATCTCACTAGAACATATGTACATGTTCTGCTAAATGCAAATGACTTATTTCTGGTTGAGCTCGAGCTCACATGCTCATTCTAGAGCCCAGTATAAGGGGGATGTGTAAGTTTTCCCATCCATCCTCCTTCAAAGTAAAAATAAAAATTATGTTTTAAATAGAAAAATAATGTCTGCTACCATAAAAAAAATAAATTAAATATTGTACTTTGCAAAAATATTTCAACAAGAGATTTAAATAAATTATTTGAATATTTATGTTAACTAATATATGTTCATATCAAATTCAACTTCATATATATCTATATATAGAAAAAAAATTGTTAAAATAAAACATTTTAATATTGTATATAAAAAAATATTCAATGTGGGTTATTAATAAAATATTTTAATGAGAATTAATATTGACATATACTCAAAAATGTATTAATAATAAAAAACATTTTAATTTGCATGATAAGATGTCTAGATGTATAACACCATAATTTTCCACAGACATACCAGAGATAGATGAACATCGCACCACATATGAAGCACAAGAAATTATATGCCTCTTCAACTGCTTTTGGCCTAAACCAATGGAACCTTTCAATTAGATTTTCACAACATGGACCATGGTTTGCGAAATCCATCTCTGCTCCAAAGGATTTTTCATCGTCAAATTCTCAACCTCGGAAATCAAAGATATTATACTCCGAGATGGACCGTGGTTCTAGGGCTCTACGTGTCTCTTCATTACACGATGGTTCCCGAAATTTGATGCAAACACTATGTCTGTATCGAGAATTCGAGCTTGGGTCTAGCTACACAACCTCCCCTTGAATTTTTGGAATGAATGTGTGCTAGTAGGCATTGTGAACATCATTGGGAGATACATCAAAAAATATAAACAACGCATGCAAGAGCAGATCTATACTATTGCATGCATTTGTGTGGAAGTTGATCTCAGCAAAGAATTACCGGAAAGCATACAAATTGAAAAATAAACAATAAAGTTGGACAAAACATTTAGATTATGGAAACACTGCATTTAGATGCAGAATATGCAGGTAGACCACACACTTACAAAACACATGCCCAGATGCCAAAAGAGATAACCGGAAAAAAAAGAAAAGAATGGGAAGGCACCTAAAGGGTTGCAATTCCCTACCTGTGATCTAGAGGAGGAATCAGTAGAAGAAGCTTAAGTACCCAATCCAAAAGAGAACGAACAACTAACAACTGGAACGGAAGTACAAAGGAATGAACCTCAAGATCCTTTTGACTTACAAAATCCCCCAGAAAGGCCTGTCAAAGAGCAAATGGATATGGATAACGGAGGGAATAAGCGAGCTCATTATTTAGATACTTCAGACTCATACAAGGAAAATGGGGCACACATAGAAGAAAATCAACTCACCCTTGTCTCCTCCCTACCATCACAAGGTGTATGTCGCAAGGTTGAAAAGAAGAAAGGGAGAAAAACTTGATTTTATCTTCTATTGTATTTTTATGAACTCTTGTATGATTTTTGAACACCAGTCTTGACTGGTTGTTGGTCAATCACTAGCAAATGTAACATGAAATTTTATTTTCATTAATATAATTGTGACTTTTCCTTGGAAAAAAAAAATGTCTAGATGTACATGTCATGTAAAATATTTTAGTGTAATTTAAGTATATATTGTATATCATTTAAAAAAAATTATGTGTATATCATGAAAAATTCAAGATTTTGTACTTAAAATGTTTATTTGGTCCTATATATACTCTATTTATCATTCAAAAATACAATTTATTAAACAATGAAAAATAGCACATTGTATTTTTCACTTTAAAGGTGAAGAAATTTTATCCCTTTGAGTTCATGTTAGATTGTGGGGAACTGGGCCATTTCCTGGCTTAGTGCATTGCACAATTTTTGAGATCGAGGACTAGATTGCGTAGATTCTGGGCTCAATGTTGGGCTTCCATCCATGACTGCGCAATTCTCAAGCTCAAGGATGAGCTTCGAGTCTGGATTGAAATTTACATTATCAAGGCTAGATTTCCCTTATGGATTGCGCAGTTTCTAGAGGCAAGCCCAGAACTGTTGTAAGGTCAAGCCGGGAGGCTAGCTTATGACTTAAAAAGATCAGATAAGTATGAAAATAATCAAGCAGAGGAATAGATGAAAATAATAAATCTTGGTAAAATCATGATTACTTGACGATAGTACACGATAAGCTCTCATGGATAGAAGGGAAGGCTCCAAAATAAAATCATATGAAAAATGTTGGAGGGTGGTTGTAGCCTCTACAACATGTTTTAAAATACATGGGGTATTAATTATCTCAAATTTATTTTGTTGGAAAACCAAACATTCTGCCACAAACATCCAAATATCATATTTAAGTCCATCCCCACAAAATCCCTTCTTGATGCCGTGGTAATTTTTTAAAAGCCTTGAGTGCCCTCTTATAGGGGATGTGTTCAATTCCAAAATAACCTTTTGTTTGAGTTGGGAGTTCTTACATAGATATAAGTGATCTTTGTACCATAATGGATAATTTTTTTAGATAAATTTATCATATGCACTAAGATCTTGTTGCAAATTTTTAATGAATGTCGACACCTCTTTGTCATTCTTCCATTCATCCATCGCTCCAATTATGTAATCAAGTTGGATAATATAAATTTCAAAGAGAAAATCCTCCCCATCCCTATCCTTTCTTGAGAGTGCATATGCCACAACATTTTACTTCTCTTTGTTGTAGATGGTTTCAAAGTCATAACCCAACATCTTTGCGACCCATTTTTTTTTTCTCTTATGAAGTTAATCATTGTTCCAAGAATTATTTAAGACTATCATGATTTTTTTTACCTTTAATTTCCTTCCCATTAGGCGAGGGCCTCATTTCTTTAGGCATATAGTATTTCCAACATTTCCTTATCATAAATAAGTTTATGTGAATTCTTTCCCTTGTTTGGAATGAATTTTAAAAACAACGAGACTTCCTTCTTGCACTAAAATAGCACAAATTCCATTTTGTGAGGCATCACATTCCACAATAAAGTATTTTGTGAAGTTTGGTGTAGCTAAGACTAGAGCTCAACACATTTCCTCTTAAATATGTTCAAAGGCCTTAGTTTCTTCTAGAGTCCAAGAAAATGCATCTTTTTTTAGTAATGTTGTTAGAGGTATCGCTATTTTTCCATAATTCTTAACAAACTTTCGATAATACCCTATCAACCTGAGAAATCCTCTAAGATTCCATAAGTTTTTGGGGATTTTATATTCCTTGATGGATTTAATTTTGTTAGGTTCTACCTTAACACCCTCATGGGATACAATATGCCCCAAATATTCCACCTCTTCTGCCCAAAAGAAAAAATTGGTGCGTTTTGCATGTAATTTTTTCTCTTCCAATAATTTGAGCATCCCGTCAACAAGTTAAACACGATATTTCCAAGACTTATTGTAGTTAAGTAATCAAAAAATACCAACACAAATTTTCTAAGGAAAGGTTTTAAAATGGAATTCATCAAACCTTTAAATGTGAAGGGTGCATTAGTGAGGCCAAAAGGCATGACCAAAAATTCATAATGACCTTCATGAGTTCTAAATGTTTTTTTCAAAATGTCTTTTGTCATCATTTTCATTTAATGATAACCTGAATGAAGATCGAACTTGGTGAAGTAAATTTTTCCATGTATTTCATCGAATAATTCGTTAATGGAAAGAATTGGAAATTTATCTCTAATAGTGAGCTTTTTGAGCTCTCTATAATCAGTACACATACACCATGATCCATCCTTCTAGTGCACCAATACTAATGCAGAAGATTTCTTTTTTTGGATAGGTTGAATTATACATGCCCATATATCATTCTCACAACCATATGATCAATTTCACTCTTCTAAGCATATATATATATCTATAAGGTATGATGTTTGGAGGAACGTTTCCTAGAATCAAATGAATAGCACCATCATGATCGCTAATAGGTGGAAGTCCTTTGGGAATCTCAAATACCTTGGAATGGTTGTCAAGGACTCTTTAGAGATATGGAGAAATTGATGAATTAGATGTTTGAACATCTAGTGAGAATAATTGTGAAATTAACCATTTTTTCCTTCTTCAAAATATTTTTCATGCTATTAGAGCTGATAATCTTCCCAAGTTTCCCCACGATACCTCTCAATTCAATTTCCTTTACTTCTTAGAAAAAATTCAAAAAAAAATATTTAAAATTAAAATTTATTGTCCCCAAATATTATAACCATTGGACCCCTAATACAACATTCGCAAAACCCATTTGAATTAAAAGAATTGGACTATTCAATACATATTCCCCCATGGTTAGATTGATATTATGGTACCTCAATGAGAAATTTATAGTTCCTCCATCTGCAACCATCACTTGGAATTCTCGTGTTGGATATATAAAGTAATTCAAATCCTTATTTATCATACAATGAATAAAATTATGGGTAGTACTCTAAACAATAAAAAAAATTACATTTTCTTCTTGATATACGCTTTTATCTCGAGAGTTTAAGGAGTGGTAATTCCCAATAATTCATTACAAGATATGGTCGAATTTGTCTTCTTTTTCAACCCTTGGGTTGGTTATCGGTGTATATATTCTTCTTTTGATGTTTCTTATTCCTTTTCTTCTTATATATGTAAAATAATTTCTTCTCAACATACTTACGACATTTAGTGTATTTTCTATAAAAATTGTAACAAAGGCCTATTTCTCTTGTTTCCTCTAGTGGTTTTGATGTCAACCTTGTAGGTTTCGGGATGCTAGGATTGACAACACTTCCACATTTATATTTTTGAGTATCCCTCCTTTCTTACATAATTTTTCTTTCAATATTTTTCACCGCCTTTAATGCATTCTCCAATGACTTGGGGTCCCAAAGGAAAAACTCATGTTGGATGTTATCCCTTAAACTCCCTATGAAGAAATTAGGTAGATGTTCCTCCAGAATATCAATTACCTTGATATTCAATCTTTATAATTTCTCAATTTTCTCTACCACTAAACCATTTTGTTTGAGATTTATCAATTAGCTAAAGAAGGTATTTCTCTTTGTATCCCATAATGTGATATCAATTCCCCGTGAAAATTGTCCAAATGACTAGCGATTTATGAGAAAAATTTCATTGACACCACACAAACTAATTTGGTTCTAATATATATATATATATAGAATGCATACCTTTTGTGTGTTGAACATGGTGTAGATCAATGAACTACTCCATAAGTAGTACCCATGTTACTATATTCTCGCCATCAAACTTTCTCATATCGATCTTTGGAATGTGGTTGGCATTCAACCCAAATTTGAAGTCTCTAAAATCATGATTCAGATTCCTTTTGTTCTCATCATGTATTTCATGGAACACCTTCTCACCACTATGAAGCATTTATTGTAGCAACTTTATCGAACATTCCTTAAAACCTTCCTTGTCCCATTTTCAACCATTCTTCAAACCTTCCATGTACCCTTTATTTCTACTTTTAAACCATCTATATTAACATTCATCATTTCTTCCAGTTCATTTTTTGTTGCACTTTGTGAGAGAGAAATTTGTTGCCCTTGATCAAGTAATTTTTATATATCATGTTCCATTTCTTCCCCTTCTTCATACGTCATAATAGAGCTTTCTGGGGGCGGGTGTATAATTTTTTTTTTTGTGATTCATTTTGGAACCACATAATGATATCCATGATTCATTATGCTCTTTGAATCACTTCAAAATAATTTTTCCAATAAAAATTATATAATTTTAAGATACACATATTTTTAATTGTTAAGAGCATGATTTTGAGCTTATTGATCTTCCTGACCTTGAAAGTATTGTATCTCTATGATTTTGGCCCCACAAGATTTGAAATTTCATCTTGGGGTAACTCTCTATGTCTTCTTTCCAACCCCACAAGTTAAACCACGATTGGATTCTTCAAGATAAAATTATGCCAAATCTCTCATGGTGACTTGATTATGCACACGTTTAGTATAGAAAAATTGTACGAGATGCCACATGTCAGTTTTTAACCTTCAGCCCTAAAAATCATACCTAAAAAACTAAAGTGTGTGCAATTTTAGTCACTTGTTTATGTAATTCAAATATGATACTCAAATAGAAAGTTATGATTATTTTACATGGGATGCCTATACATATATATGTATATACGTTTGTATATTTTAGAGGAAAAAACACTTCATTTTCATTGAAATAAAAAGAGAGTACAAAAGCATGGATCAACTACTTTTTTTACAATCACTTGTCACATGAGAGACTAATGAAAACAATATATGTATTTTGTATTTTCCTGCCTATCTATTTACTTCCCTTATATATTCTATTATGTCAAGTATTGATCTTGTTTGCATATGTAACCATTTTATGATCCCAATTGTTGATCCAAAAAAACAAAATTGTTACATATTATGTTCTTATCATCGAGTCTCTAAAACAATTATAACAGGGTCCACAAGAAATTAAAAAAAAATATAACCAAATTCCTCTCTTAAGAATAATTAATGCTTCCAACATTAATCATGAAATCTTGTTTGAAAGCTGTAAATTAGAACTTACCAGACTCCTTGGAAACACCTCGCTGGGATAGGAGATCTGCAGTCATATTTTGTTCCTTGTGAATATGACCAAATTTAATATGTTGGAAATTAATTACCATATTATGGATACGCTTCATCCAATTTGATAATATGGGAGGGTTAAATAGAATATAATCTTTGACTCAGTTAATGATGCACATAGCATCTCAATAAAACTGTAAATTGTCCAACCCCAACCATTAGAGGAAATCTTAGCCTAAAAGGGCCTATGAAAATTCACGTAATTTGCATGTCATAATATGTTAACCATTCAAAATCCTTTAAATTTAAAAAGATTTATATGATTATTTTAACTATTATTTTAATATTTTTACTTAGGAGGCCACTTTTAGGTTGAAATTTCCTCTAATTCATTTTGCAGTTATGAGTAATCCCTATAAAGCAATAATCTTTTCTCTATTTTTAGAGCCATAACCACCCTCCCAAAAAATATGGGAATTGTTACTTGGCTCGAATACTATGAAAGATCCACATACACAATTTCTCTACGAACATGCCCCATCAAAATATCCCACAGGAAAGTCCTTCCAAATTTCTTTGAACATGATTTGTCTTTTGCTCATTTTCCTCTTAGTTAGACCAATTCCACTAAAATATGCCACTATCTTGATCACATCTTCCCCAACCATTTCCATTTTTTGTTCAAATATCAAAGAATTCTCGGTGTGCCAAATGGACCAATCACTAGTACAAAGAGGCTAATTAGTTACTAAAAAAATGACTAAAATTTGCATATAAATGACTAATTTTTGGTCGGTGACCAATATTAACTAATTTACAGTATCTTATAATGCGACCAACTTTTAGTTGTTTTTAGCTTAGTCATTAATTGCTTGTATCAAATTTATTTTCTAGTAGTATATTTAGCCATTAATTTGATCATTAATTTAGTCATTAATTGCCACAATTAATGACCAAATATACAACAAAATATATTACTAAATGATCACCCGAGAAAACCAATTAATGACCAAATAAATATGACCAAAATGTTGGTCGTGTTATAGGATACCGTAAATTAGTTACTAATAGTCATATATATATGAAAATTTTAGTCACCGTTTCAAATGAATTAATGACCAAAGAAATATGAGTAAATTTTGGTCATGTCATAAGATACTGTAAATTAGCTACTGATAGTTATATATATGGAAATTTTAGTCATCATTTTAAGCCAATTAATGACCAAAGAAATATGACTAAATTTTGGTCATCTTATAAGATACTGTAAATTAGCTACTAATAGTCGTATATATGCAAAAATTTAGTCGTCATTTCTAATCCCAATTTTATCATTTTTAGTAATCATTTACCTTTTTTTGGTGGTTTCTTATTCATTATAAATTACTATTGTAGTAGTTTATATTCATTTCATTTAATTTCATTAACAGTCATTATAAGCAACTAATTGAGGCGTATATTCATTTTATTTCTGTTTATCATTAAGAAACAGAAACTAATAGACTTCTAATTTAGTAGTTTTATATTGATTTTATGTATTCATTATTAATCAACATAAATTAATTAGTATGATTTTGCAGCTAAATTAAAAAAAAATGGCATACAATGTACATGTTCGGCTAATATGAAAACACAAAGTTACATATGTTAATTGCAATACTAAATAATATCAAATGAAACTATAAATAATTTCAACAATAATTTCAACCAAATGCAACTATAAATTATATTATATAAAATATCAAGTATTACAATATGAGTTTCCAACTTAATATTGGTTGGAGTACAATTTAAACATGAAATATTGTTTCGTCACTTCAAAACATTATCATTATGTTGCCAAGGCATTGCAGGTGAATTCACCAACTCTAAAAAATTGACCATCAATCTCTGTATGTGTGTCTTATGTGGGATATTGGCTATACAGGTAACACTAGACCAGTTCTCTTCTCTTTCTCTTTGATTTGTATTTTGTCGCTCCAGTGTTATTGTTGTCCTATTTCTTCAATTCATGCTTCTTACCATAAATATTGAGTTCCTTTTCTGAAAAAGAAAGAAGATACAATGCAAAGTAGAAGACATGGAAGACAATGAACATTGACATATAAACTAAATTATGCTATAATGGATTTATACGATATATACCTCAACATCAACAATATTGTCAATATCATTTTTCCCATAAAAGCAATAAACTCGAACAAATTTTCTTCACTTGGGCAATAGTGGCTACTATGTGGCCAGATTTCCTGTATAAACAAAGAAAATAAAATGTCACCATAGAAAATAACACATTAGTAAAATTAGTATTGAACCTTCAAGGAAATATTAGGCACAATCATGCCAACTAAGTTACAATCATGCAAACAAACTCCTAGAAAATGTCAAAGCTAAGTCTAGAATAAAATGAAATGAAGTAAAAAGTATACAATAATAGGATAGCCTTGTATACATGTATATAACCGAATAATGTAGAAGGCTAAGTGAATAATTCTAGGTCTAGAGGTAGATGATGTCAAGAATGCCCAAGTATGAGATGGGAAATGTGGATAGAGACCAATAGCAAGACCGATGGACGCATAGGAGATTGTCGTACTCTCTATGTCTATGATGGGTTGTGTCGAACACCTTGATCTGGGTTCAAGTCTGATGAGGTTATTACCTCTAAACTAACTTCAGGTTAGTATGTGACTCTCTTGAGTCTATTGAGGTTTTACCCTCTAGCCTGACTTCGGGTCAACAGAGTGTGATGTCTTTGTGACTCACTCTCGATTGTTTTCCCTTAGAGCTAGAAAAGAATATTACAACAAGGTAATGCAGGATTGCAAGATGGAAATGATGATAGTACATGATGTTACTAATGACAGGATGGCACAGGTGGACGGATGGAGTTCTCCCTAGTTGAGAGGGAGTGTTAATTTTGGGCAACTAGGTCCAAAATCAATGTTGCACTGCTTATATGATAATGATTCTATTTTTGTTAGATTCCTATTTTGGAGAGGTGAAATATTGATCTAAAGGTCATCTTGCTTGGATGAGTAAAACATATATTTTGATTCTATTTTCCACACATATGCAAGGTCGGATAGATTTGTAATATAGGCTCCCAAGCTCAACAAATGTGTCACACATGCTCATTAATGGATATAAATTGGAGAGAGACGATGTCCATTTCATCGTCAACTCATCGCACACATGCTTCATGTGATCTAATTGGTTTGTACAACCTAGGAGAGGCTTCCTTTCCCTCACATGTGTGAATTTGAACCTGAAGAAGTTGCTGTAATTTTCAGATTGTTTTTAGGGTTTCTGGATAACATTAACCATCGTTGACTTTGGGCCAACTCTTGGACTTTGACTTCGATTTTTGGACATAAATTCTGATTTCTTGAGGCTGCATTGGAGGGAACAAAAATCAAGGAGAAGCATTGAATTTGACTGCTATCTGTTGACTATAGTGTTTAATTTTACATTGACCAGTATGGGTTGACTTTCCTTGAATTTTTCGAGTTGTCTTTAAGGGGTGTGTGTGACACTTGGGGAAAGGCTAATTTGGTTGTTGGAGAAGTTGGTTTGACCAACTCAAGAATTTTCTAGCTAGGGCATCCTCTTGACTGTTGTAACAAACATTTATCTATCCATTTGCTGGACAAGGACAATTACAAATTTTGATACATTATTTCGCTTTTCTTCTGTTGATCTATTTTTATGTTTTATCAGCATTTTACTTTCAATTTTATGCAATTTCTAAATCTGAACAGGGCCTTGAAGAAGATTGAAGTAAAACTGCATTTAATCATAGAACATACCATGGTTTTCTAAATTTTACATGAATAAGTCAACATGGGTGCTAATTCTGTATAATTCCACTAAAAATTTCTTTGCACAACTCAAATTTAAGGCTCTTTAGTCCCCTACTATTTTTGCTAGCAGAAAAACTACTCACTTGATTCTGTGCTACTCATAAAACATGTAGTTTTCATGTATTAATCCTGTATTAGTGTTCCATGGGGACACTTCCCATGGGATGGTAGCCAGGCCTTGCTTCCCATGCTCTCCAACATTCTTTTTCATCTTACTTTTTATATTTTTTTTCCTTTATCCTACCTTTTCTATCATTTTACTTAAATTTTTAACACTACCATGAATTGTTTCAAGATGTTTAAGAGTGCTTCCAACCTCATCATATTTCACATGGAAAAAGAATAATTTCACATCGATTCAGAATTTAGATTTAGGATTTTAGGATTGGAAGGATTGTAGCATTTCAGCTGGGCTTCTACAGTGATGAATTTGCATGTGATGAATTGTTATTGTTGGGATTGAGGAATTGCTCCATGAACGCGCAAGAAACTCCATTGGATCGAAATGAGTTTCAAGAATTGGATTGAATATAATATTGTTGGGACTGGAAAAGAACATTACAGGCCTATCTTATTCTATTTTTTTTAATGTTTGTACAAAGTTTCCCTTTTGGTATATATTTGATTGTGCCATGATAAAAAATTGCAAAGCAAATGAGAGCATAAACATGTTATCAGAACATAAATGAAATTTCGGTTTATCACAAGCCAAAAATTATGAAACAAACATATAGTTAGGAGTTCCTTGAATTATGTAATAGTAATAATATTTAATATTGGAAGATGCACCAATCTAACTTACCTTAAGGGAAAAGAGTAATTCAACTATGCAATAAAAACACAACTGAGGACTATCACCTTACAACTTTGAGATGGCTACCTACAACAACATACATTGCAAACTCAAGATAACATATGATGCTACTTTCTTAGCTTCTGAGAACTAAGAACTTCAAAAAACTAGAAAATCTAGCACAAGGATCCTCAATAAGCCAATGAATAGGTGGAAAGTCCTATGGACCTTATTGGCCTAAATGGGTTAAAAGGAAAAAAGACAGAAGCCATAAAAATACGAAAATGGCTACAAACATCATATAAATCTTTTGAGAAATAATGTACATCCACTACAATTGAAGTTCTTGATTCTTGGCAATGTTGCATGTACTAAAATAAATATTACCTTGTTCTCCACTATAGTACATATCTCATTTTACTTAAATTTTTAACACTACCATGAATTGTTTCAGGATGTTTAAGAGTGCTTCCAACCTCATCAGAATTTAGATGGAAAAAGAATAATTTCACATCCCATTAAGAATTCAGATTTAGGATTTTAGGATTGGAAGGATTGTAGCATTTCAACTGGGCTACTACAATGATGAATTTGCATGTGATGAATTTTATTGTTGGAATTGAGGAATTTCTCCATGAACGTGCAAGAAACTCCATTAGATCGAAATGAGTCTCAAGAATTGGATTGAATAGAATATTGTTGGGTCTGGAAAAACACATTACATGCATATCTTATTCTATGTTGCTTAATGTTTGTACAAAGTTTCCATTCTAGTATATATTTGATTGTGCCATGATAAAAACATGCAAAGAAAATGAGAGTATAAACATGTTATCAGAACATAGATGCAATTTCAATTTATCACAAGCCAAAAATTATGAAACAAACATATAGTTAGGAGTTCCTTGAATTATGTAATAGAAATAATATTGAATATTGGAAGATGCACCAATCTAACTTACCTTAAGGGAAAAGAGTAATTCAACTATGCAATAAAAACACAACTGAGGACTATCACCTTACAACTTGGAGATGGCTACCTACAACAACACACATTGCAAACTCAAGACAACCTCTGATGCTACTTTCTTAGCTTTTGAGAACTGAGAACATCATAATACTAGAAAAACTAGCACACGGATCCTCAATAAGCCAATGAATAGCTGGGCAAGTCGTGTGGACCTTATTGGCCTGAATGGGTTAAAAGTAAAAAAGACATAAGCCATGAAAATACGAAAATGGCTACAAACATCATATCAATATTTTGAGAAATAATGTACATCCATTACAATTGAAGTTCTTGGTTCTTGGCAATGCTGCATGTACTAAAATAAATATTACCTTGTTCTCCACTATAGTACAGATCTCAGTCTTTTTGACAATTGAAATAATGTGGAGTGAACAAAATCATAAAGCTATGTTGCATTTCAACATTATTGCAGCATTACATAGACATTATTATTTGAATTTAAATAAATTTTCCTAGTTTAATAAAAAGAACTAAGATGAGTGCATCATGAGAATCAACTTTGTAAAAATATATATAGAGATTCCTCCTTGCAACATGAAATTAAATGATGAGAGCACCACAAGGGAGCCTAATACCAGACTTTCACATAAAAACCTAGGCAGACAAAAAGCTACAACAATCCAAGTCGAAATATGATGCAAGATTCAGAAGACATCAAAATATTTTACACCTTATTCATAAATCCTGTTTTCACATACATGTACTTGGATCAGAGTCCAAATATTCCAATTCTGAGACTAATGAAGTGATGGGTTGTTTCTTAAAGTATATGGGCAGATTCCAGTACTTGAGACCTTGAATATAAGTTGGTAGACACAATGTGATTAAGAATTTTTTACAATGGTATAAAATATTCCCAATATTTGAGACCTTGAATATAAGTTGGCAGGCATAATGGGATTAAGAATTTTGAGTATGGTATAAAATATTCCCAGTGCTTGAGACCTTGAATATAAATTGGTAGAAATAATGGGATTTAGAATGGTGAGTATGGTATAAAATTATTTTAAATTGTTATGACATTGATTGCATCCACTATAGGTATGTATCCTTCTTTCCGAAATAAGATTCTAGACTGAAATGGAGGGATTGACTGTCGGTCTTGCAGCAGTAATCAAGAAAAAAACTTTAAACTCTAGTTGTCATTCCTTTTATATGTGGGATTAATTGGCTTAAAATAAAAATAATGCCTTTGTAATCAAAGCTTTCATTGATGGCATTTTATTTCAAACAATCTATACTCTTTCTAAATATCAACACATGAGGAGAGAAATTCAATTTAATGAGCATTATATTATGCATCTTATTCATATTTGTATAATATGTGAAAATAGAGGTCCGCATGCTACCATCAAAGTGTTTGTGTCCAACCATAGATGGGTCCATATATAGTTCTTATAATAAAATTTTATAAGATATATTTTTATAGGTAACAACCACTTATATAACTTAAATGTGAAAGTGGTGCACAACACACATGAGCTTACCTTAAATTTTTTTTTTTGCATCAAATTTGATTACCTAAACTTGATTCTCTAAGAAGTGTCAAATCAAATAATGTCAGTTCCATATGTTAATAGAAAGTCACACTTTCCTGAAAATTTACAATTGTATGCTTTCATCTATAGCTTATATTTCCTGAAGCTCTCAATTTGGATAATGTACATTAATGAATAAGTCAAAATGGTTGTCAATTCTGCATAATGCCACTAAAACTTTCTTTGCACGACTCAAATTTAAGGCTCTTTAGTCTCTTGCTATCTTTGCTAGCAGCCAAACTACTCACAGGATTGTGTGTTACTCAAAAAACATGTAGTTTTCATGTATGAACCATGTATCAGTATTCCATGAGGACACCTCCCCTGGGATGGTAGCAAGGCCTTGCTTCCCATGCTCTCCAACATTCTGCGTTATCTTAATTTTTATGTTGCTTTTCCTTTATCTTACCTTTTCTATCATTTTACTTAAATTTTTAACACTACCGTGAGCTATTTCAGAATGTTGAAGAGTGGTTCCAACTCATCATAATTCATTTGGAAAAGTAATAATTTCATATCCCATTCAGAATTTAGATTCAGGATTATAGGATTGGCAGGATTGTAGCATTTCAGCTGGGCCGCTACAATGGTGAATTTTCATGCGATGAATTTTTATTGCTGGGAATGAGGAATTGCTCCATGAGCGTGCAAAAAAATCCATTGGATCGAAATGAGTTTCAAGAATTGGATTAAATAGAATATTGTTGTGTCTGGAAAAGAACATTGCAGGAATACCTTCTTCTATGTTGCTTAATTTCTGTACAAAGTTTCCCTTCTAGTATATATTTTAATCTGCCATGATAACAACCTACAAATAAAATGAGAGTATATACATGTTATCAGAACATAGATTCAATTTGAGATGATCAGAAGTCAAAAATTCTGAAACAAACATACAGTTAGGAGTTCCTTGAATTATGTAATAGAAATAACATTGAATATTGGAAGATGGACTAATCTAACTTACCTTAAGTGAAAAGAGTAATTCGAATGTGCAATAAAAATACAATTGAGGATTATCACCTTATAACTTTGAGATGGCTACCTACAACAACATACATTTAAAACTCAAGACAACCTCTAATATTACTTTCTTGGCTTCCTAGAATGGAGAACATCAACAAACTAGAAAAACTAGCACATGGATCCTCAATAAGCCAATGAATAGGTGGGAAAACCCTATGGAACTTATTGCCCTGAATGAGTTAGAAGGAAAAAATGACAGAAGCCATGAAAATATGAAAATGGCTACAAACATCATATTAATCTTTTGAGAATAATGTCCACCCACTACAATTGAAGTTCTTGGTTCTTAGCAATGATGCGTATACTGAAAAAAATATTACGTTGTTCTCCACTTTAGTACAGATCTCAGCTTTTTGACAACTGAAAGAATGTGAAGTGAACATAGTCATAAAGATCTATTTCATTTCGACATTATTGAAACACTAAATGGACACTATTCTTTGAATTTAAATAAATTGGCATTGTTTAATCATAAGAACTGACATGAGTGCATCATGAGCAACAACTTTGTAAAAATAAATATAGACATTCTTCCCGGGAACATGAAATGAAATGATGAGAGCACTACAAGGGAACCCAATACTAGACTTGCACGTAAAACCTTAGGTAGACAAAAAAATGCAACAATCCAAGTGGAAATATGATGCAATATTTAGAATCCATCAGGATATTTTACACCTTATTTAAAAATATTTCATTCGACATACATGTACTTGGATGAGAGTCCAAACATTCCAATTCTAAGACTAATCAAGTGATGGGTTGTTTCTTAAAGTATACAAGGAGATTTCAGTACTTGAGACCTTGAATATAAGTTGGCAGACACAAAGGGATTAAGAATGTCGAGTATGGTATAAAATCTTTCTAGTACTTGAGACCTTGAATACAAGTTGGCAAAGATAATGGGATTAATAATTCCGAGTATGGTGTAAAAAGATTTTATATTGTTATGAAATGGATTTCATCTACTATAGGTACATATGCTTATTTCCAAAATAATATTCCAAGCTAAAGTGCAGGAATTGATTGTCGGTCTTGCTGCAGTAATCAAGAAAAAAAACGTTAAATTGTAGTTGTCATTCCTTTTAGATGTGGGATTAATTGGATTAAAATAAAAAGAATTCCTCTGTAATCCAAGCTATCATTGATGGAATTTTATTTCAAAAACTCTATACTATTTATAAATATCAACACACGAGGAGAGAAATTCAATTTAATAAGCATTATAGTTTAGATCTAATCCATATTTGGATAATATGCGAAAATGGAGGTCGGCATGCTACCATCAATGTGTTTGTGGCCAACCGTAAATGGGGCCATATATAGTTCTTATAATAAAATTTCATCTCATGGTATTGCCCAGGTAGAATTTTATAGGTAACAACCACTTATATAAATTAAATGTGAAAGTGGTGTACAACACACACGAGCTCACCTTCAACCTTGTTTTTTGCATCAACTTTGACTACTTAAACTTGATTCTCTAAGAAGTGTTAAATCAAAGAATTTGAGTTCCATATGTTAATAGAAAGACATAATTTCCAAAAAGTTTACATTTGTATGCTATCATTTGTAGCTTATATTGCTTGAAGCTATAAATTTAGCTAATACATAACCATGAATAAGTCGACATAACTATAAATTCTGCACAATGCCACTAATACTTGCTTTGTACCACTCAACTTTAAGGCTCTTTAGTCTCCTACTATTTTTGCTAGTAGAGAAATTACATGCAGGATTATGTGTTACTTACAAAACATGTAGTTTTCATATCTGAACCTAGTATCATTGTTCCATGGGGACACATAACTTAGGATGGTAGCCAGGCCTTACGTCCTACGCTCTCCAACATTTTTTGTTATCTTACTTTTTATATTCGTTTTCCTTTATATTACCTTTTCTACCATTTTACCTAAATTTTTAACACTAGCATTAATTGTTTCAGGATGTTTAAGAGTGGTTCCAACCTCATCAAACTTCATGTGGAAAAATAATAATTTCACATCCCATTTGGAATTTAGATTCAAGATTTTAGGATTGGCAGGATTGTACCATTCCGACTATGTCGCTACAATGACGAATTTGCATGCGATGAATTGTTTTTGTTGGGATTTAGAAATTTCTCCATGAACGTGCAATAAATTCCATTGGTTTGAAAGGAGTTTCAAGAATTGGATTGAATAACATATTGTTGGGACTGGTGTTGGGGCCCTTGTTTTGAAAATGAAACGGTTTTGAGTTGTGGATAACAGGTGGTGAAGCGCAACCACGATAGACAGGGAGTTGTCACGGTTGTGGAGAGCTGGAGATCAGGTGGCGGGGCAGTTGCGGAAACTAGCACAGATGGCAGGAAGGAGCAACAAGGACAAGCAACAGAACTCCCAATGGTTAGGGAGATGCGGCAAACAACAAAGCCGAAAAGGAGGGAAAATTAACAGTCACATTGGCAAAGGAACAAATAGGAAATATGCCAACATAGACAGGAGGTTGGTATAATAGATGGTTGAGGAAGAGAGCCATAGGAGAGCTTTGTTTGGTTCTGTTATATTCTGTTTTTTTCGGTTCTATTCTATTATGTTCTATAATGCTGTAATCAGTCCTTCTGTAATCAACTTTGAGGAGTAATGTAACTGTTCACTATTTTTAGTGAAATATACTTCCACTTGGGTTTCATGTCCTAAGTTTTGTGATAAGCATTTGGTTATGATGAATGTATTGGAAGCTTTTAAATTTTTATTTTTCATCCTAAATATGCTCATGAGTAGTATCTTGTGCAAAGTACCAAAATATGTTTGCAATACCTTTTTTTGTTTATTTTGCTCTATATTTGTAATTAGTCGATATGTTATCTGTTCCTAACCTTACGAAGGTCACGTCACGCCTCGGGTGAGACTCTCTGCTCCTCGAAGTACAGTGAAAATGTCGGCGTTGTGCTAGACTACTGCGGAAACCTTGTTGGCCTGTCTCCTGAACCCGGGTCTTACTCAGAGACCTTATTTATCGCCAACAAATGGTTCCATTGCCAAGACCTAAAATTTAATTTAGGAGTTATATCATGGTATCATGGATATTTGAAAGGGAAATGTGAAGCTAGTGGGATAACCACTTAGATCAATTCATAACGCTGCAAGATGAGTTGAGACAACAGAGGGAGAAAACTGTTAAGGATCGGGTTCTATTCTCTAAATCTGCAAGCGATCTCTACGAAATTTTCTGGGGAAACTTTCCAGAGGAACTCTTTAATTGGTTTCAAAGACTACAAGTCAAGACAATCCAAGGAAGCTCACGTAATATCTATCTCAAGTGGTTTCACATGGATCTGCTAGCCCTCCATCAGTTAGATATTAATTTGACCCGAGTTATAGATTTATGGGTGCAATCTACCTTGGAAGGATACATAATGGAATTTTTAGCTGACTGTTACCAATCCTTTTCAAAATCAGAAGATGCTTTTAGATCCAGATTATGAGGAGAGTTGTTGAAGGAGATTCCTTTGTGGATCAAAGCTTTACTGGTGGATGAGGGATTGATGGAATTTCAAAAATCGGAGATGGAGACTTAAACCTCCAGTACTAGGGGAAGGAGTTGAGGGAGAGATGATACAAGTAAGTTGGAAGGGGGAATAGGGATATGAATGCTGATACCTCCAGTAGGTTGATAGAGCGACGAGCACATTGGAGGGCACAGATCATTGAGAAGTGGCGGGAAAGAGTGATGAAGCAGTTGGAGAAGTAGGAAAGTAGTCAACAGAACAAGGAGAAGGCACTACAGATGAAAAAGGAGATGGAAGTTCAGACACAATCCCAAGGAATAGGAGGGACCATCAAGGAAGTTAGGCAAGTGTGTAGGAGCCAAACCCCAAGAGAAAAGGGACAAAAGTCCAACATGGAGGACATGCGCCCTGAGGAGATGTCAGATGTGGAGTTGCATGTTGCGATGGAGAAAATATTCCGAGAGGGGTCGGCACCCATAACTCAAGGTAAATCTATTCCCCAAAGTTCAAGTAGCTCTAGTCCTGACCTTCCCCTGGTACTCTATCAGCCACTAGGTGAAATTTTTGTTAAGTTATGAGAATTGAGTAAGTTGAATAGTGTTCAGTATACAACAATAATACATACTAGCAATAGTGCTAGTAATACAATTTCACAGCCTAGAAATAGAGGTTTTATTCTAGTATCACCCACACAAAGAAGCATGGCGGGATCATTTATCTGATACGCAGAGTTATCTGGGAAGGAAATGATGATGTGGAGCATTACTGGTATCTCTGTGAAGCCATATGGAGGGCTCGACAGACACCATAGGCTATTAAGTTGATCATGTTTCAAACTACTCTCAAGGAGAGATCTATTCACTAGTTTATTAAGTGGTTCGAAGCTCATCCAAACCCAGTGATAGATGATGTAAAGAGAGAATTTGTTAAAGAATTCAAGTTACCTCATATAGATCAGCAGGGTTTGTCAGAGATGTGGGAGATTAAACAATGAGAAGGTGAAACCGCATGGGATCTGATGAGAAGGTTCAAGGATGCAGTTGGAAAACTGAGTTACCCAATCGATCCAAATCATCAGAGCGATTGGTTTATCAAAGCCCTTCTTCCATTGACAAGAACTACACTAACACAACATAAGATCGATACATTACAAGATGCATTGGAGCAAGCCATGAAGATAGAGGCCATGGCTGGGTATCCGCAGGAGTTAAAAGGAGGAGCATCAGCTCAAGACCCTTCCATATTGGGGTTACAACATCAGATAGTTAGTCTAATGGAAAATTTGAAGGACATCCAGCCAATGCAACTTGCAAGACCCAATGTATGGTGTACGCACTGTCTGATGGAGGGACACGTGGTCACCGAATTTCCAAGGTTGCAGGGGGCAGAATGTGGGGACTTCAGTAGTAGGGACACAAGGAAATCCACCAGTAGGGGGAGTTGCATAGATAAACACTGAAGCGATATATCCACTGCAACCCCAATACCCAGGGTTTCCTACGCAACAGAATCAGGCCGCAACTCAATACTGCGAAATATGAAAAAGCATTGGTCATCCACCCCGCCTATGCCCAATTTTGAAAAAATACTCTAACGTTCCAAACAACATATATTGTGAGTTCTGTGCTTCCACAATGCACAACACAGAGCAATGCAGAGCCCTAGATGCACTGGTGGAATGATTGGACATGCCATCATATATAGTGAATGAGCCTCCTAGGGGACGAGGAGGAGGCATGAGAGGAGGCAGATTTGGAGGCACTACAAGAAGAAAGCACATTGGTGAGGGGCGAAAATGGTCACCAGAAGCTCATTGGTGAGGGTCAAAAGAGCCTTCGTCACCAAAAACTGAACGTCACCAAAGGTGGCGTCGCCGAAAGTATAGGTGTTGTGGTGACATTCAAGGTCCGTCACCAATAATGATTTATAGTGACAAATAGTGACCGTCACCATTTCATATGAGCAATGGTGACGGACAATAGCCTCCATCACCAAAAAACTGAACGTCACCAAAGGTGGCATCGCCGAAAGTATGTGTTGTGGTGACATTCAAGGTCCGTCACGAATATTAATTACAATGACGGATAGTGACCGTCACCATTTCATATGAACAACAACGATTTTTTGTGATGGACCTTTCATGGTCGTCACTATTGGTGCATATATATGGTGACGTTCATTGACCGTCACCATAAACTCATTGGTGACATCAAGGTCCGTCACGAATAATGACTATAATGACAAACATTGACCCTCACCATTTCATATCAACAACAACGATTTATGGTGACGGACCTTTAATGGTCGTCACTATTGATGCGTATATATGGTGGCGTTTGTTGACCGTCACTATTTCATATTTTGGTGAGGGTTGAAAAATGTCACCATAAGCTCATTGGTGATGGTCAAAAGAGCATCCGTCACCAAAAACTAATCTTCGTCATTCCCTATATATGAATATCAGGGCACGATGGAATCGAACCACCAACCTCCTTCTTGTAAAGCAGGTGCTCTTCCATTGAGCTAGCACCCTTTAAAGAATTAGACTTTAAACTAGCAATTGCCCCTAAAGGTGCAAAGATACACCAAATGAATAAGAACCAGGAAAACTGAAAGAATTCAGTGTCCTTGCTCCTATTTTTATTCTACAACACTCTACAAAGTATGATCTTGATCTATGACGTATTTGTGCCAAGTGGTTCTAATTTAATAGTAAATGTTATATTCAGATAAAATAAATGAATAACTGAGAGGCCTTACGGGCTAATTTTTAATCCTTACACCAAAATATCTTAATATTCAAGTCTATGGAACAACTTGTTCAAAGTTCAAACTGAAGTAGATTTTAAATGGAAAGCCTAAACCAGCTAAGTAGTTTACAAGTTAACATTTTGGATATAAATTCTGTTCAATTTATATGACAAGTTATGCCATAACTTTAAGTCAGCAATGACAAATAAATATAGTCATGGCAAGAAAAATTCTCTTGTTTTTTCTAATGAGGGTGCATGTAACTTTATAAAGGTTGTATGAGAGTATCAAACCATAAACAGTTTCACTAAAACATGGAAATGACAAAGTCTTGTTAAGCAACAAAATTTTAGTTGAATATATGAAAAGTATCGAGCTAAATGATATAATTAAACTAAAAGTAACTATAAAAAAAATGAAATTTCCATCATATACCATCTGGCTTGGTTAGTTCTTCAGAAAGAGAAAGTGCAATTGCATGATCCAACTCCTAATCTTGATTTTTTAATGGACCATCCTGAACAAAAATGTCCACATACAACAATCAATGTTATTGTATTGGTAAGACTTTTGATATAATATATCTAAGCATGTACTATGTAGGAGAATAAATGGTAGTTGAATTACTTCTCTACTCGCATGTACTACCTTTGGTAGTTGAATTACCTAGAAATAAAAATCCTTATTAGAAGATAACGCAAATAAAAGCAGAAAATTTTGAATATGGATGGCCATCTTGATTTTATAGAGTTATACTTCAATACTAAAGGACTAGGAATGCTGCAATGAAATAGATGGATGGAGTGTAATAAAAAGAATTTGGATAATTTAGGTTGCACATATCTTTAAATGTAACCACTTTTTCCTTTTGGATTCCCCGTCTTTAATATGAAAATAAAATTTTCGATTCAACCAAAGAGCACAATATTTTGAAGTCTTAGTTGCCTAAAATAGGGTAAGGACAACATTTGGAAATGGGGATGACTTTTGAAATGACCACTTTCAAAACCTTTGGAAACAGAGCAACGAGCACTTCCACACACAGGTCCAAAAGTCATGACTTAGGAGCATGAGCACACCTAATTCAAGGATGATTAAATATGAAACGAATTGGGTTGCAATTATACTCAATTAAACGTAAAGAAATGATTAAAATCTATATAAATGACTTAGAAGTAAAACATGACAACTTTGGAATATGGTAGAATGTTGGCATAAAAATTTTGTTCATTATACATTCTCTTTCGTTCAGTTTTGATGCTTTACTTCCAAATTAGGTGTTTTATTTGTTGGAGATAGCAATCCTTACATCTAGGTCGAGCCATTAATGATGCCCACAATGAAGGGGCATGTAGCTCAGTAGTACAGCAGCACACTGGCCAAGAGAAAATCTGGGGTAAATCTTACTATGTATAATTTTCAAGACGAGGATAGAGCTAGTTTTGCTTGAGGTTAGCCAGGGTACCTTAGCCAAAGTGTGGCCTAACGAGGGTATTGGAAATAGAAATACACACATCCATGTTGAACCCTTAAGGGCATCCCTCATGAAGGGGCAAGTGGCTCAGTATTAGAGCAATCCCACCAGCCGAGGACTTAAAAGTTTCAGAAATGTTTCAAGTAACAGACATTGTTAATTAGCCTATTATGCTAGACCAAACGGTGGACAAAATGCATTGGAAAGTGTTTGCATGGGCCAAGTGGCTCAGTGTTTGAGTAATCCAACCAACCAAGGACTTAAAAGTTTAGGAAATGTTTCAAGTAACATACAATTGTTAATTAGCCTATTGTGCTAGGCCAAACGGTGGACGACTTGCATTGGAAAGTGTTTGTTGACCAATATTGAGGCCCCATCGAGGTTCGAAAATCAGTTAACCCACCTCATGAAAGGGAAAGCGGCTCAGTGTTAGAGCAATCCAATCCACTAGGGACTTTAAAGTTTTAGAAATGTTTCAATTAATAGAGAATAGTTAATTATACAGTGATATGTGGTTTAACGGTAAGTTTCACTGGGTGAAACTAATGAGACCATGGTTCAAATCCCATTGAGTATATGGCCTCACTGGGTGAAACTAACGAGACCGCGGTTCAAATCCCATTGAGTATATGGCCTACTATGATCTCGCCTCAAGGAGTAGACTCCCCATTTCCTAAAGTCTCCACTCTTGCTAAATCATAAGATCTGGTATATATGGCTTATATCTGGCTTACAGGTTGCTGGATATACTCTTAGTGTTATAAGGCTCTTGCTAAATCATACTACTTGGTATATCTGGCTTACAAGTTGCTAGATATACTCTTGGTGTTATAAGGCAGCCACAAAGGTTGATCCTGGACCTCCCCCAGATTAGTCCAAGGAAGAAAGTTTTTGCTGAGAAATATTGAGGCCCCACCCAGGTTTGAAACTCAGTTAACACACCTAGCGTGTCTGTGGGCAGTTGCATAATGCATTAGGTTCAGGAGTATAGGGTTAGTCCCTCAGACATGACCCTGGGCCTCCTCAGAGACAGGCAGTAAGTTTAGGAATTCTCCTAATACCCAAAAAATAAAAAATAAAGGAAAAAGAAGGAAATTATCCTAATACTAAAAAATAAAAATAAAAAATGATAGTAGTTAATTATCGATTCTCGTGATAAAAAAAAGAAACGAAAAGAAAACAGACAATAGTTAATTAGTAGTTTCCAACTTTTCACTAGCATGTCGTAACATTTTTTGATGTATATGTAGAAAGACTTTGACTTCAGGATGACTCAGGGGTTGCTATGTCAAAGTTTACTTGCATGCAAAAAACTGTTCTGATGTCAACTGACATGGATAAAACATGATCATAAAGAGATAAAATCTGATAAAACTTCAACAAAAAGCATGGATGAAGTTCACACTCGACAACAAGACTGACGTGGGCAGAAAAATCTAAAGAAAACTTTTTAAAGTTCCATATTTCCACTCCTTAATGATAGGTTTAATAAAATAATCAGTTCTTAATGAAGGTGCTACCTCCCCATTAATTTAAAATCTTCTGTTCCCACATTTTAAGAGTAAAAGATAGCATCTCAAGGCACTGGGGCTGTTATAAGTGAAATTGTAAGTAGATAGATTGTGATGTTCGGAATTTGTAAGTGAATGGTGTGGACTTCTTAAGCCATGGGTGGTTATTAAGCATGGATTTAAGCTTGAACCCTGGGGTTTGCCAATTCATAATTAAGATAAAATCTATTCAATGGTTAGAAATTGAAAATTCAGAAGTTGCGTGAAGAGAAACACAGAAGCAGCACCTGGAAAATAGTCTTGGAGAAGAAAGTGTACCCAAAACAGAATGAGCATCGACTCATGCTCAAATTCCAAAGGCCAAAATTATAACTAGTATGTATGGTAGAAGCTGGGAGAACCTGATAAGACTGACCATCCTGGGCAGAAAATGGTTTAGGAGACACCTTGGAGAAGCCAATTGAAGAACCAGTAGGAGAATAGGACATCATTATCTTATACAGGTTTGCAATAGGATATGTATTCCCTGATCCAAACTCTGAATCATGGCTCTTCACCTGCGAACAACTTGTGGGTATTGACCTAGAGGTAGAATGAAATCGGTGTGTCAAGATTTAGAAGTATTTCATGCTACCACAGCAGACCACAACAGTCAACAAGAGTGCCATGAAAGAAGTGGCTCCTAGGAACCTCACAGAAAACAATATTTATGTGAGGCGGTCATCTAGATCAAGGGTCATCATTCAATAATCAATATGGAAACAGGTGTTGACATTTTCTAATGGAATCCTCTTTGGATTCAGTAGTTAGGAAGGAAGAAAAAGGTTTCATCAAGAATTCTAACTTATAGAATTTTGGGATTAGAATATGATGACATATTGATGAAGCAAATCAAGAAAATGAAACTCTTTCATTCTAAGGAAACCTGCTGCAGGATGACTCAAAAGGAAAATAATGAGGTACATGTATATATATGTTGACACTGGATGCTATGAAGTCATGCCATGTGGTTGCAGGTAGTATACTTCTATCTTTAGAAGTATAATCAAAATAGAAAGCAAAAACTCTTATGATGCACAAGTTGCCAAAAGGGCATGATCTACACTAGATGAAATCGACATAATATGTCCTCATATGGAATATGAGGCCGTTGTACATTATCAAGGAACTATGCAATGGAAGTTCCTAGGAATGAAATAAAACCGTGGAGAAAGAGAAAGGAATATCATGGGAAGTACAACCATGGAAAGAAGCAATCAACATCCAAGAAAGCCAAGAAGACTTGAATAGGAGATCTCTAGGGAATATATGTGGACTCTAATAGAAGTATGGAAAATATAGAGACCCTTGACAATACATATCTTTAGGAGATAAAAAATGATGTCGATGCCTACAAGAAGGATGTCATGGTGAAAGATCATCACTAAGGTAAATTTTGATTTAAGTATTCATATTTATAATTGAATAATATCTGATGAGCTTATTCAGAGCAGCCAAAGGGAAGTATATGTCTTCCACAAGTTGATAACCATAGTGCAGGATGTAAGATCCTTGGAAGAAGTATGGTTCGAAGGAAAGTAGCATGATATGAAGGTAGACTAGATGAAAAATTGATGGATCACTTTCGGACAAAAATCAAAAGTGATGGGTGATTTGAGCCCTAATGAATATATCCCAAAGATGAAGACTCCTCAACAACGAAGAAATTCATGACATCAAAGAAAGTAGTTCTTCATGAGCAACTCGGTGTTTTCATCATTGCTGCTACAGGTCCCTGATTAAGAGGGGGGCTGGTAATAAGTTTATTACCTGGTAGAAACTTGGAAGCAAGTCCCTAGGAGCCTTGAGAAGTCCTTGGCTAAGAGGGAGCCTTGACAAGTCCTTGGATAAGAGGGATCTTGAGAAAATTCCTTGATAGGAATGGGTATGTCCTACCTAATTAAGAGGGAGAGATAGACGTATCATTTTGGTCTTCACCTGGAAGACATAATGTGGGATTGGATAATCCTCTGGCATATGATACTCTTTTGGGGATGTATTAGGGTATCCAAGGTTAGAGTAGTCGTGAAAGGACGGGTATTCTTTGAGGATTAGCTATCCCCAAAAGAATAGTCCTATGAGGTCATAGTCGGTGAACACGCGGGTTGAGTATGTACCTTGGAGACAATGATGAAGATGTCTGTAATCATTGGTCTCGCCAGCATTGTAGTTCATGGTCTCGTGAAGAGATGGAGTTGTTAATCAAGGCCTTGCACTGTGACAATGTTCATTAATAATATGCTATAACAGATGGATTACCAATCGGATTTTTCTTATGAGATTCTTCAGATTGAGAGTGACTATGTACCATTATGAATACCTCCCTAGTTAAGAGGGAATGTTGGAACGTGTAACTAAGTTCGTTCTTCATAATGACTTTTAATTATGAATTTATTTAATGAAGAAGAAACAGATAGTGTCTGGCTTTAGTTAAAGATGGTGAATATTCTCCTTGATGAAATCGGCTTACACACAAACCTCATGTTGGCCTACAAGCTAAAGCCAGACACTATATAAAGGATGATGCAGCCTCATTATGGTGTAAGAAATTTTGGATCATGTCTATGATAGAAGAGCGAAGTTTGGGTCTACATTGATGCGAGAATAGGAGGCTAGTCTGGGAAGAAAAGAAGAGGTATACTTACCTTTGTTCTTGGTCTATACCACCTCGCACATTTCAGACAGAAGGCTATCAAAGCAAAAGATAAGTCTCTCTTCCAGTGCATAGAACAATGCATGAAGAAGGTAATACAACGATAAAAGGATCTATGATTAGTTCAAGAAAGGAGGTTTGCTATCGAAGGAGGAAAGTCTTATCATATCTTTGTTTTGGTCTGCAAGTTTATCTCGCATATCTTAGGGAGTTTGAAGGTAATCACAATAAAGAGGAAGGCTACAACATCATGAAGAAAGGCTCGATCTTGAGTTTCAAAGATGCCCAAAGAATGTTGGAAGTAGGCCGAGAAGAAGACTTTAGGAAGCTAAGGATAAGATCAAAGGAAGCCAAGAAGAATCACGCAGTTTGGGGCTGCTAGACTAGGGACCAAGCTTCCCTAGTAAAGGTGCAGTGCAGTGTAGAAAGAAGAGATTAGCTAGAGAAGCCAAGAAGAGGAGTGACAAGGGTCTTGGAGGCATACTGGTGTTAAGGGTCTATTTCATGGTTATGGTACTCATCAATGGAAGATCTATAAGAAGAATTTGTTTTGGGTTTTCCTCTCCAAGAGGGAGAGGTTTTGGCCCTAGCTTGAAGAGCCTAAACTTTGTGTCTCTTGTGTTTTGATAATTGACTTGATGAAAGACATAATAAGCTAACAAAGATAAGATCTAAGTAAAAGAAGCATAACAAGTTCACAATTAATTATTATGAAAGAGAAATTGAATTAAACACCCTAATTTCTCAACAAGGTTGATATGCTCTTTACTATCGTTACCTACCCCTTAGAGTAACTATGAGGGCTCGAGGGAAAATACAGATAATCATTCCAACAGTTCTGTCCAAGAATGCTTGAAGCAGAAGAAGATTCAAAGCTCTTGTTACTTCAATATGAAGGCTCTGATGCTAGTACAATTTTCAAGCAGGAAAATTTTCTCTACAAGGGTGAGAATTTTTCACAAGAGGAGCTGCACAACATCGAACTGATGATACAGAGCAACCTATATAAATACCTTTGAAAATTGCTTGAGGGGGGTGAGAATTTTGAGGAGGAAATATTAGCAGATATGGATGGTTCCAGTGTACATGAACAAGTTTCTGCCTCAGATGAAAGTGATGATAAAGAAGTTGCTCAATGTACTTACTCTCTCCATCCAAAATTGAAACATTTTTCCAATTGGCTTCTGGAAATTATGGCAATGGGGGATTTAGATGGTTTTTTCCCAGCTGCAACACGTGAGTATGCCCCAATAGTTTATGAAATGTGGAGGGAGCCTGCAATTCAGGCTACGTATGCAAGAAGAAATGAGCTGCATGTCCTCCTTGATGTTGCTGGTCACTTCTAGGAACGGGTTGTTGAGGTATCAAGTAATGCATACAATTCATCAAAATCTCAAATTTTATATGCTGGAGTGACTCAAGGTAATGGGTTAGCATTTATAGAATTTTCAACTGATGATCGTAGTCCAATGTCAGAACCTTATAATGAAAACTTTGATTGTCCAACTCCAACTTTGAAGTATCAGCTTATTAGAGTAAATAATAAAGGATTAAATGAAGGCTGTAAGTGGCTGGAAATATTTGAGAATGTACGAGCTGTAATCTTCTGTGTTGCTATAAGTGAATATGTCAAAAAGTGGGTTGAGAAATAAGATGACCTTCAGTAAATAACTTTTTGAGAATGTTGTGGAGAATTCATGTTTCAGAGATACACCATTCATTCTATTACTAAATAAATATGACATTTTTGAGGATAAAATTAATAGAGTGCCACTTACTGTATGTGAGTAGTTTAAGGATTTCAGTCCAGTGGAAGCACACCACAACAATCGGTCACTAGATCATCAAGCTTACTATTATTTAGCAATGAAATTCAAGGATATCTATGCATCTCTAAGCAGCCATAAGTTGTTTATATGGAAAATGAAGGCACGAAATCGTAGCACAATGAATGAAGCCTTCAAATATATTCATGAAATTTAAAAGTGGGCTGCATATGTGCAAGAAAAGATCTTGCAATACACAAATGTGTAATTGCCTGATCTTTTCAAATTCAAGTTCTGACAGAGCCTCCAAAAGTCTTGCATCCTTCTACCTAACTGCAATTTCATTCAATCTCAAAACCTCAGCTAATTGTATTGCAACCCTTCTATTTTCTTTCCAAGTTTCTTCATTTTGATTGAGTGCATCATTCGTTTCCCTAGATACTTCATCCAATTGCTTGGCAATGTTTTCTTTTTCTCTGCAAGCTTCTACCAGTTGATAAAGAACCTCATCTCTTTGCCTCGTGAATTCGTCACTTTTCTTTAGTTCTCTATTTAAAATCACCTTCAAGTGATTTAGCGTTGTCTCCAAACATGCTTTTTCTATTTGAGCTGCCTTTCTTGCTTGCCTTTCACTTTCAAGCTCCAATATAGCCTCCTTCAGTCATTTCTGTTTTCTCTTAATTCCTTCATCTGATTGTTTCAAGCTTAAAGCTTCATCTAATTGTTTTGCAATATTTGTTTCTACCCTCCAAGTCTCTGAGATTTGATGGAGGGCCTCTTCCTGTTCCCTTGCAATTTCACCACTTCGATTGATTTCTTTATCTGCAACCATCTTCAAGTACTTAAATGAAATATCTGGGTACACCTTTCCCATTTCACCTGCCATCCTCACTTGTTTTACAGATTGAAGTTCCAATATATGTCCCTTAATAATTTCTACAGATGTTTCAAAAGAAATGTTTGGCAATATGACTTGAATGGCCATTAATTCTTTTTTGTAAAAGAAGTCTGGACTCCTTGTAAAAAATATCTCTATATCCGACTTTTCCATTTCTCTTACAATACTTTCATGCATTTCACATTCAGATTCCACAATATCTGTCTTAATGTTTTTTGCATAAGAGTCAGAAAAAACATTTGGTGATATGACTTGAATGGCCATTAAAACCCTCCTATAGTGAATGTCTGGAATAGATCTTATGTGGTTTAATGTCCTCTTGGAACCATATTTTTCTGTTTTTGCAGCATTCTTTGCTTGTCTTTCAGACTCAAGCTCCAAAATGGGGTTCTTAAGTACTGCCTCCCATTTTATAATTGCAAGTTCCTTCGAGTTTAATGTTTCATTTAATTGTTCAGCAAATTTTGTTTCTACTCTCCATGTTTGTCTGTTTAGAGGGAATATGTCATTCATTTCCCTTGGAAATTCACCACTTTTACTGATTTATTCATATGCAATCACCTTCAAGCATTTAAATGAAGTCCCTAAATACACCTTTTCCATTGCACCTCCCATCCTTGCTTGACATCCTGATTCAGGTTCCAAAATATCCACCTTAAAGTTTTCTGCAGAGGCTACAGTGGAAATGTTTGGTAATGTGACCGTTAACTCCCCCACATTAAGAATGTCTAGACTGCTTCTAAATATTTTCCTTGAATCTGCCTTTGCCATTTTACCTGCCATCATGGCTTGGCTTCCTGCTTGCAAATAATGTCTGGAATGACCATTAAGTGATTCGATGTCATCTCCAAACCTATGTTTTCTGCTTCAGTAGACTTCCTTGCTTGTATTTGAGATTCAAGCTTAGAAGTATCCCTCTTGACACACTTCTAAACATGTATAGAAACATCAACTTTGAAAAGTTCAGATTATGGTATTTCATGCTAGACAACAATTGTGAACGTTTCAATGCCTTTGGTTGAACTTGTGAAGTTTCCAACATGCAAGAAACAAATTGGATAGACATTATGATTTGAAGTTACAAAATCTCAAAGATCGAAATTATATGGGAAAGAGGATCCTCATATTATCCTCGCGTCAACCTATTGAAGATCAAATATGAACCCTTTGCATGAGCCCTTCTTCATTTCATTGGTGGTAACAGTTTGGATTTTGCACAACTGTAAGCTAGACTCTGAAGACACCATGAATGTAATGGAACTTGAAGTTCCAAAGAAAATGGATTTGAAGACTTCAAGAACCTATCGAAATGTATGTGAATTTGATTCCCGAGAGATTCCTTCAGTGGGTTTGATCAAGAACCTCCAAGTCCATCCAACAGCTTACCCTAATGTCTTCATCATTATAGACATAGTAGTGTTGGACATTCGTGCAACAAGGGAATGTTGTTGTCACGCAAATGGGCATCAAATATGGACACATACAAATGAATTTCTCATATACTACCATCCTAACTCCTTTTGTTGAGACAATTATATTGTACAAAGAACCTTTCAGTGAAAACCATGTTGAAGCCCAAGGAAACTTGAGAACTATTTCACTTGTTTGGAGGAAAGCATGGGATCATACACTGTACTTGCAGTAGAGCTAGCACCAAGGACAAACACGGGAAGAATGTGGAAGATGAACTTCGATTTTGAAAGTTCAAAACAAGGTAATGGGGCAAGTATAATCCTAACCTCTCTTGATAAGGTATTGATTTATTTAGCTATAGATTGGAATTCGAAGCTACTAACAACATTGCCAAGTATGAGGCACTTTTTCTTGGTATAACTACATCTAGAGATCTAGGAAATAAAATTTTAGAAGTAATAGGTGGTTTTGACCTCATTGTATGCCAAGTGAAAGGGTTGCATGCTTGGAAAAATGAAAGGCTGAAAAGATATGGACAAGCAGTACCAATTGCCATAGAGAAATTTGATATCTTGGGATTAGAAGTGGTGCCCAAGGCCATGACTGAAAAAGCCGATGCTTTAGTAGTTTCAACCACCTTATTCAACCTTGTCCAAAGCTAGACCAAGGTGGCCGAATTGAGACGATTTACACACCTTCAATTCCAGACAACATCAAGCATTGGTAAGTTTTTGAAGGTGATGCAGAAATAGTTGGGTTCCTCGACAACACAAAATAATTTGAAATGTATGAGATTGACATGAGGGAAGATGATTCAATAGAAGAACGACCAACCAACAAAATCCCTTCAGGTATGGTTCCTTTGGAAGTAAGCTTCAATAGAGACAACATGTTTACAGGTAGAATTGAGACAATAAAACCAAATGAGTATGAAGATACCAATGTAGGGATAGAGACAAATCCAATCTTGAGAAAGCTTCAATAGAGACAATGCTTTTACAGGTAGAATTGAGACAATACAAACAAATGAGTATGAAGATACCAATGTAGGGATAGAGACAAACCAATCTTGATCAAGATTGGAAAATTAATCACTTCGAAAGAGAATGAGAAGATTAGGTCATTGATCAAAACATACAAGGACGTTAAAAGACATGACAAGAAATTAGAAAGAGTTGCAGTTTTTCTTTGGCAAAGTAAACTTCATCTGAAGATTCATTTCGAATGTAGCAAAGATCACAAAACCCCTTAAAGAATTGATAAAGAAAGATGCAGTTTTTATATGGGATGATGCAAGCCATACAACATTCCATAATGTCAAAGATTTTATAATTAATTCTCCAGTTTTGATGAGCCCTAACTTTGAAAAATATTTTCTTGCTTTTTCTTTTGCTTCTAATTATACTATTGCAGGAGTTTTGCTTCAAAAGAATGAATAGGGAAATGAACTGCCAATTGCGTTTGTGAGTAAAATGCTAAGGGATGCAGAATTGAACTATGCCATCATGGAGAAGCAGGCCTATGCTTTGGTAAAATCACTAAAGAATTTTAGAACCTACATTGGGTTTTCAAAGATTATAACATTTGTTCCTCATCCAACAATGAAGGATATCTTCTCACAACATGTTTGCTTGGGATCAAGGGTTAAGTGGGTTTCTAAGATTCGATAATATGATTTAGAGATAAGACCCACAAAAAACAATAAGGGTCATAGATTAACAAAGCTTTTGACGAAGGGAAATGAAGAAAATCTTGGAATCAACTTGGTTCATTCAGTTACATCAACTGGCATACAGAGATCATCTACTACCTTAAGAATGTGATGAGACCCAAACACCTTCCCGAGAACAAGAAAAGGGCCTTGAGGTTAAAATATTCAAGATACTGCTTCATAGAGCAAGTTTTGGGATGGATAAATCACAATGGTTTTGTTTTGGATCTGTTAGCCTGAATGAAGAAACAAGCTTGACCAATGAGATCCATCTAGTTTTGAGAGAGAACATCACATAGCAAAGAAAATTTTACATAAGATCCTTAGGGGTGGCTACGATTGGCCAACTATATTGACAAATGTGCGCAGATTTGTCAGAGAATGCTAACCATGACATTTCTTCATAGGAAAATAGAAGTTAGCAACAAGTCCTCTCCAACCAATTGTAGTTGAAGCACCATTTCAACCAGTGTTCTGTACTCTTGAAATGGATTTGCTGATGATGATTTAAACATCACTCGGTCTTCCTTAGAACAAAGGTTTGATTACTTTTTCAGCCCTTCATTTCAAAGTTTTATCTCTTACATTTAAGGTTTGGTTGAGATATCATTTCAGAAACAGAATGATGATGATCCTATGAATATATTGATATGTATGATGTCCCTATCTGTTGAAGAACTGTGCCCTATATTGTGGGGTCCTATGACAATTCTTTGAGGTAATTGCAATAATAGAAATGAAAAGCCTTAAAAGTAGAAAGTGATGAAGCTACCAAGGACCACAGATCAACCTCTTTGAAGTGTTTAACGAGGGTGATTTCCTGAGACTATACAAAGCTACTTCTAGAATAACTGAAGGCCCTGATCAGTGAGTTTTTTTTGAGAAAATCAAATTCCTATCTCGAGAAAGATTCTAAAGAAAGAAGGACATAACAGGAATAGCAGAATTGTAACCTTTTGAAAGTTTTTGATCTATCAGTAAAAGAAAATGCAGCTCCTTTTGAATTTGGCGTCTTGGACAAGGGCTATAGCACTCTTGAAGTGCTCATTCATGAAGAACCATTAGAAGAAGAAGCCACTGCTAATACATTTATGTGGTAGAAAATTTGAGCAGCTACGATCTGGTCTCATATATGTATCCTATCCCTATCTTCTAAAGAAACCAACCTATATAGGCCGATCTTATTGTTGCTCCTTGAAGAAAAGGTCCTGAATGTGTTGATTGGTAATAAGGCCGAGAGCATGCGTTGAAAGAGTCTCAGAGGATTCATTCATGTGTGAAATCATACAATGAGAACAATCCTATTACAACATATTGCACATGGAGTTGAGTTGGTATAAACCTATAATTTTTTATACAGTGCAAACCTGAGATATAGAGACCAAGATCCTCTATAAAATTCCATATCTTATGCAGCGAGAAGGATCATCTAACCAAGAGGGAGCTAGTGCCTTGGTTTGATCAAGCCTTAGCAAAGAAAGGATTTCTGTGTCTCAGTGAAGATGTCATTGAAGAGGGTATTAGAAATTTTCCAGACCCTCCTCTATTATCAGGTATAGTTCTTTATTAAGATCTATGTTAATGAGTCTTGTGTCACCTATCCAAGTTGAGCTGAGACTTGTATCCAAATAATATCTCTGACGAATATAAGAAGACATGTTATGACACCGTTCTAAGGCTTTCTAACCAGGATTGCAATAAAGAGGTAACTTATATTATTCTTGGCTAAGATAGGTTTTCAGATGATGAGATTTAAATGGACTACATCGATTGGTTGATGATCTTGATATAAGTAGTCCAAGAGCTACTCTACATATTACTAAATTTACAGGTGATTGAATTATCATAATATGTGCCATCCTAAGTTATAGTATGACATCTGAGGATATTTTGAGATGTACTAAGGATATTTTATCGAAATGCTACAGGAGATCGGAATCTATTCTGCTGAGATCATTCATAGTTTGATTGAATCGAAAGAAATACAATATGCTGAAGTTATGGTTATAGGTTAAGGTATGATAACTAAAATAAGGGTATGTATGAATCAGCTCACTTAGACCCTTCACGAGATGAGGTATATACTATAGTTGAAATCAGCATACCATGCCTCATTTAAAATATGTCTCGCTGAGAATATTCATACTAAAACATGTCTGAAGGTGACAAGTCCAAGGATGTTTTACTATATAAGATTAATAGGATGAAAATATTATACTGAATCCTTATATTCAATACATTACTCAGATGTTGGTACAACTATAGTATAGCCCGGATAATTAATTGAATCATTGTGTTAAAGACAACATAAATAATACAATTCAGCCAGATTGTATGAAAAAACCATATCTTCAAGTTACACCACTATCACATCACACAAATCACAATGTCACCTCTAGTATTGGACTAATGATGAATACCTTTGTTGGAAAAACTACTTGTTCCAAGGTGAAATGTCTTACATTATTGTAGGTTGCTTTCTTTAAATGTTGATGACACTTTGATCTGCAATCCAAGATTGTAGTGATGCACAGGCTTGCTACTCAAGCATGGTAAAAGACACAATACGAAGCCTTTGTTAAGGAGTTTGAATACCCTAACTTCTTTACTAAAGACAAGCCCTAACCATAGGCTTAACGAAGATCTAAATACAAACTTTAACAAGGTTAAACATACCCAGAATGATAACTAAAATAAGGGTATGTATGAATCAACTCACCGAGACCCTTCACTAGATGAGGTATATACTATAGTTGTAATCAGCATACCATGCCTCATTGAAAATATGTCTTGCTGAGAATCTTCATACTAAAACTTGTCTGACGGTGACAAGTCCAAGGATGTTTTACCATATAAGATTAACAGGATGCAGATCTCATATTGAATCCTTATATTCAATACAATACTAGGATGTTGGTATAGCCATAGTATAGCTCGGATAATTAATTGAATCATTGTGTTAAAGACAACATAAAGAATACAGATCATCCAGATTGGAATAAAAGCAAAAGCCCAGACTTTGGAGTAAGATTGGAATATTACCTGATTTACTACAAGGATATGTCCATGATATGATCCTCTCATGAATTGTTGGTTACTAATGATGAAGCTCTTTTAAAGCTACCTTCTGGATTTAAAGAAAATAAATAAGATACTAATGATTACATTTTGAGTAAAGGTATTTCTTATCCCTCCCCGCAAGTATAGCAAAAGACATTTCTTTTTTTCGAAGTGCACTTCTAGAATCATACAATGCTTGATTGCATTAATAAATTATCTTCAAATTTAAATGGATCTCATGCTAAGAAAATTTCTAGATGGATACTTTGGGGTAAAGTCTAATCATATGAAATATTGTAGAATCATATATGGGAAGACAAGCTTAGGATTATGGTCTCCCTGAGTAAGAAGGAGTAAGAATAGTTAAGTATTTTCTTTACCAAGATTTGGAATCCTAAAATGCAGAGGTCCAAGGATTGCTCAGTGCTGCTAAGATATCTGCTGCTCAAATGTCGAGTTGTAAGTCAGTATGTCTGTTGAAGCTTTTTAGTAAGTTGTGTGCCTTCATATATACATCTATATGCTGCTAGGTGGAGCAATGAGGCTCCTATTGACGTACCAGTCATCAATACAATCATAAAGAACTAGTCTTGGTTTTTAGAAAGCAGTCTGGCACTATTCCCTACGTAAAGTGATCCTTGATTGAAGATTGAGCTCTGGGAGCTCCTAGGGGCTCGGGGTACGTATTGAGCCATGAGCGACCATAGGGTGACTGATTCACCTTCCCTTGTGATACCCCATGGTGGTTGACATGTGTGTAGGGTGAGGGGTTCACCTTCCCCTACGATTGCGGACACATGTGTGTAGGGTGAGTGGTTCACCTTCCCCTACGAGTGATGAGATATGCATAGGATGAGTGGTTCACCTTGTCCTATGGCATATGAGCAGGATGAGGATTTCTAGCATAGAATTGTACGCCTCTGTGTGGTGCATGAATTTTGGTTTATGAGTTGCCCATGTGAAGAAAGGCAGTGATTGTTTTGGATTTGTACACGATTTCTGAACTTGTACAACATGGTGTGTTTTCAACTCTCCCTTTTGAATAAACATGTGGAAAACATTAGTACTTTCAGAAATCAACCCAAATCTTGAAGTTGTTTGAATGTTCCTTTGTTTGTTTGAGGCCCCATTGCACACAACATTATGGCAAGAACAAGCCATTAAAGTAGATATTTTGAAAGGTGAATTGATGCCCATTTTTACCAGGTGGAAGTTGGTGGAAAGTAGGAGACGCTATCGAAGATGAAATTCGGGCCGTCACTTTCATATTTGCACTACGAAAAATATGGACGGTTATAGCTCCCGATAAGATCGTATTATTTGCTGTATTTTTTGCTCTACAAAAGTAGTACTGGATACCGGATTTGGCCTTCCTTCCTATTTAACGATTTCTCATGTGGGCCACATCTTGATCCACTCGCAACCATGTTTAGCGCAGAGAAGTTGAAAATTTTTGGGGTGTGTGCAATTGGGCTTCCACAATAATTCACAATAGTGGCTCTCAGAAGAATCCATGCTTCTTTCTCAGGATCAACTGTAGGTGACGACGTCGTCAGGACCTCCTACTGACATAGACATAGGTGTCAAAAACTTCTTTCAAATATTTTCGGAACCATCACCCTTGCCCAATTATGGATTTTGATGTGACAACAGAGATTTTTTAGGAACTATTTAGGAGATTGGAAAACCTTGAATCCTCTAACCAGGCACTAATAAGAGAGGTCGATGAACTTAGGAATAGAGTAGTTGTAATGGAAGGCGAGAATGGTTCACTGAAGCAGCTGTTGAGGGAAAACAAGGAGAAAACAGTTCACCACCACCCCTATAATGAAAATCTACACGCTGAACTTCTTGATATGAAAAAAAAACAGGAGGAGATCAAAGCTCAGCAAGCGGCCTTTAAACAAGAAACAAAAACACACATCAGCTCATGGGCACAGGTTTCTAGAGGGAGGGATACCCCCCTCGCTCCCCCTCTAGCCGTAGTTGAGGAGGTGGTACAATCTAAACTCATGGAAGAATGCACTAGACAAGCGCAAGAATTGAACCTCAAAGTGAGAGGACTTCCTTTGCCTCTCACATCCTCATACCCCATGGTGGTTGGGACCCTGTTCCTCAATGAAAAACTAGATCTTTAGGACGTAACCATTGATAGAGCTTTTCTTGGGTACGATTCCACTCTCTTTCTCTGGCGGCAGATCGCTTTCGGGCTCTTAGAGCTAAGAGAAATCTATTATCACTTCCTAGTAAGATCTTCCTTGATGAAGATCTCACTAAAACATAGGTTGCTGAGCTCAAACGCTCTAGGGATTTGGTTACAGTAGCACGTCAGGAAGGGAAATGGGCAATTATCAGGAACCTCAAAGCAGTGATTCGGGACACTTTTCCACCTAGATGGAAGCTCCGTTCTGGGTCCTCCAAATGACTGGCTCGTTGGGGGAGGCAACAAGGGGCATCAATTTCTGTCAATTGTTGGAATGGGAATGGGTCATTTTGGGCATCGCCATGTCTATTATATGATTCTCTTCAATTTTTGGATATCTTATTCATCACCGAGATGCATGGGAGCCATGTTCGACCTCTCCCAGACATTACAGGTTACCATAAGTTCTCAACTTGTAGGCAGGAGATGAGGGGTTCTGGTGGTATCAAGGTTCTGGGGGAGTTGCTTGCTTCATCAGAGTTTCCTTTCAAAGAAATATTTCTTCGGTGGTTGTGGATGAGTTTGTGAGGTTATTGTGGGTTCAGGTTCAAGCATAGTGTTAAAAAATAGTCGATTCAAACCGAAACCGGTCAAACCATTGGCTAGTCCAAACCAGTTGAAAAACTCGGTCAGCAACTGCATATAGCCTGAAAATCCGGTTAACCGGTGCTGACCGGCCGGTTCCGTCCTTAACCGATCGGTCAACACCTAAGTTGTTGTAGGGAGCCACATACGGCCAACAAGGATGTTTAGGGCTGATTTGGAGGGAAGGGGAGGGTTGTTTCCCTCCAAAAACACCCTCCCCAATCCTTTATAAGCAGGGGCAACCTCTCCTTTGTCTCACACCGTCTCATTTACCATTTGTGAGTTTGATGGAGAGCTTGGAGAGTGTTGAGTGTTTGTTGGAGCAGTGATCTTTGAGGCTTGGAGTTGGAGTTGGAGCTATCTTAGAGACCCTCTCCAATCCTTTATAAGCAGGGGCAACCTCTCATTTGTCTCACACCATCTCATTTGGAGATTTTGTGTGTTTGATTGAGAGCTTGGAGAGTTGAGTTTTTGCTGGAGTAGTGGAAAAACATAGAGTTTGAGGCTTGATTCTTGAGCTAAGTAGTAGCCATCATGCCTCCAAAAGGCAAGGATACCGCATGGGCTCATTGTGATATGATTGATGGCAAAATGGTTTGCAAATAATTCCAAAAATCTATTGCAGGAGGGGGTATTTACAGGTTCAAGCAACACTTTGCTGGGATAGGAGGCCATGTAAAGCCATGTGGAGCACCAAATGAAGTAATAGGGAATATTAGGGTAGAATACCTTCAGAATTTTGAGACTCAAGTCACTGAACTAATAGAGAAGTTTGTGACTGGAGCAGTTGCAAATTTTCGCAGTCGAGAGTCGGGAGACTCAAGTTCAACCAACTGAGTTTTAACTTTGATCATGATTAGAAGTTTCAACTTTCAAGTGATAATTTTGATCATTAATTAGAATTTAGTAATATCATATATGTATATTTGTAGTAGATTGTCACTGTACTATATAGGCCAATGTCCTCAATGCTCATAGCTTGTAGCATTGTTTTTGGACTTTATGGGTCATTTGGAGCCCCATTGCTTATGTTTTTTTTCGATGATATGTATTTCACTCGGTGCCATAATGCCATTTTGATATTTTCACCTTTACATGGTATATAAATGAGAAAACTTTGAATATTTTGTCTCTATTGGCTTGGAATCATGGTTGCAAATCTTAAAAATAGTTTTTTTATTAAAAAATAATTATTTAATGTATTTTTTTAAAAACTCGTTCATTTAGACCTGACCAATACTGGTTAGACTAGTTCCAGTCTAGTTACCGATTCATTAGGTCCACTGGTCTGGTTACCGGTTCATTAGGTCCACCGGTCCAGTCACCGGTTCCGGTTTTTAATACTATGGGTTCGAGGGGTCTCTCCTCTCCCCAAGGACATTTACCTTGTTGTTTGTTACTTCCCTCTTGCTTCTTCATCATATGCCATTCATAATGGACCTAACGGGGACCCCTTTGTCGATTTGTATGTCGACATAGCCCAGTATTCAGTAGTTGGGGAGGTTATTCTTCTAGGTGACTTCAACTCCCGCACTAGAGCCCTCCAGATCCCTCTTCACAATCAGTTTGAGGAAGTGTACTGCATCCAAGAGATGGATCAAGAGTTAGTGGGATTTCATAGGATGTTTTATGATGCATTGGGGCCCCTTACTGCCTATGGTCGACATATTTTATACTTGGACGAATTTTAGGAGCTGTGGATTATTAATGGCCTCTTGCATTTTCCAAACTCTCACTTTTTCAAATGGAGGACTCATGGTAGAGGAGCAAGCATTTTTGATTATGTCCTCTCTAGCCAGAACCTCCTCCCCTTCATTCATCACTTTTTTGTTTCCCCCATCCCCTTAGCTGACCATGCTCTTCTTTCTTTCTCTCTCCGTGCTGACAACCCCCCCATTCTCACCCCACCTCCCCCCAAGGGCTCACCACGTACTACTTTTCGTTTTGATGAGGGTGAAGTCCTGAAGGAATAAGTTGATCCACTGAAGACGAATTTGTGAAATTCTCTGTGTTTTGATGATATATTTCTCACAAAGGATGAGAACCTCTTTAGTGTAAGAGGGAGTTGATTGAAAGTGTTACATGAGCCTGATAAAATACTTGTTGAGAATGTGGCATGATGGATTGTGAGCCCATGGCTACTTTCTTGATGAAGAAAAAGTTGCAAGAATATGTTGTTGAGCAAAGAAATAGCATTGATAGGTTTTTGGTGTTTGCTTTTGTTAAAAGCTTTGGTTAAAGCTGGACAAATAGCTAGATGTTACTAATAAAAGAAGTATTGAAATCCACCATGGCTACCTTTCTTCTTTTGAGTAGGTTGAAGATTATGTAAGAAGCCTAGAATGACTAAGGATCCCTTTGAGAGGGAGCATTGGTTTGATAGCATCATCGGGTTACTGTAAGACCTATGTGGTCAGGGAATTTGGTTCTAAAGCTTGCAATCATGAGGTACAAATTTCATCTCTCCTTGAGAGGATATTAACAGTGTACAAATTTCATCTCTCCCTAAGAAGAGATTAATTGTGTACAAATTTCATCTCTCCCTAAGAGGAGATTGATGGTGTACTATTTTCATATCTCTTCAGAGGAGATTGATGGTGTACTATGTTAATCTCTCCTAAGAGGAGATTGATGGTGCATTGTTTTCATCTCTTTTGAGAGTAGATTGATGGTGTATTGTTTTTTTTTCATCTCTCCTCTTGTGAGCCCCATGGTGTATGGTGTAATGGTGTAATGGAGATGGTGCATCGAGATCTCCTCATCTACTACCTTTATATGCTCCAGACATAGTGGTTCCATTGGAAATATTATATCAGACATTTTCTCATCGAGTGACAAGTACTCTTAAGAGGGAAAAGTGGTCAATATGGCCTAAGTTTCCTATCAGGATCAGATACTATGTATTTGATCGCACCAACCAAGCCATGAAGGAGGCCAATGAAATTGAATCATATCATTTTGGAGAGATAAGATTCAGGAAACATGATCCTGAAGATTTGGTTATTAGTCACTCTATTGCTGTCAACCAGATGTGGTCTTATACTCATGAGAGGGATACTAATGAGGAAATATTCAAGATACTTATTTATCCATTGAGGTTAAAGAAAAGCTAAATCAAGGACCTTAGAAGAAGGCCGAACAGACCCATGCTTCACCTATTTTCAACCTCCAGGAAGAAGTTGAAAAGCTCCAGAGGGTGTTGGAACAGGTGAAGGAGATGAAGGAAGCATTGGAGAAAGAAGCAGATAGACTCAAGAGGAGGATTGAAGAAGAGCAAGTAGCGAAGGAGGAAAAAGAACCGAGAAGGAAAGCAAAGAAAGATGACTTGGTGGAACAATTGGCTTTGGAAAATGAACAAAGAATCAAGCAGCAGGAAAAACAAAGGAAAAGATATGAAGAGCTTCAGAGGAAAATAGATGAGGAACTCCAAAAGAAGAAGGAATAAGATATGTGGGAAGATAAAATGATTGAACACCTTGGCATTCCATCATCTCCAAAGATAAACCCCACTCCTCTGTCTCTAGTTGAACCATGTAGGATTGAAGAAATGGAGAAGGAGCAATTTTTCCCCATGACCATGGTTGACCCAGTAGTAGTATTGAAAAAATTCAATTATGAATACAAGAAGAACAAACTCAGTAGGAGAGTTTCCAAAATGATAAGGTTGGGAGAGTGATTTTCACTGAGGAGGTTCTCATTCATGAAACAATAGTTGATCCAGAGATGACTGTAGGTGCCAGTATTACCATGGCCCAAGAAACAGGTGATAATGTTGCCACGCTGAAGAGAAAGGTATATGTTGCTTAGTTGGAACTCAGTGCTGCTAAGCAAAGAATTGCAGAGCTAGAATTCCAGCAGCACGGTGAACTAGACTCAGTTAAAGAGTTCAAAGGGAAATCACTTGAGATCCAAGAGGAACTGAGTACGGTTCAAAAATAATTCTACAGGAGCATTCAGGGCATCAAAGATAAAACTCCTAAGTTTTATGATTATATAAAGAGGATGGTGCCTGTCAAGGAAGAGGGGGTAGACATTCCTCAGCTCCGTGACTTGGAGAAAATAATCTGTTTTTATGAAGCTTGTAAATGTCTCGACAGGGCTAGAGCCTTAGAGGAAAAGGCTGAGGAAGCTTTCAAAATTTTCTTCAAGTTTGGAGGAGAGGTTGATGTAGTCTTAAATAACTGTAAGTTTCCAATGTTCCAGTCAACCTTTAGTCCTGTACCTTTGGAGTAGTGCATAGAATAAAAGGAGAGAGTGATAGACAGCTGCAAGCAGGAGATCTAGGCATTAAAAGTTATCACCAGGGACAACAAAATTTATATGAAGATTTTCAGAATACAATTCTGATCCAAATTAAAAGGAAGGTGTCTTTGTTTCTAACAAGGTTTTCATAGGTACAAGGCTATGGTAGTAAGCGAAGAATGTTGAGTAGTTGATCTAGGACCTGGGTTAATCTAACAATTTTTTTTCCCTTTATCTCATATAATTTTATAAAATTAATTTCATATAATTTTATAAAAAAATTGGCAGGATGAGAAGTTTATATTTCACTCAAAGCCTAAAAGATATTAAATTTTTGGCACTGTGCTCAAATGGATTTAAAATTCATAAGGTCACAACTCCACTAACATTTACAAGCAACCTCATAACATAAATAAGCAAAGAGAGACGGAATCAAAGAAACCCATCATATACATACTTAAGTGTCTTGTCACAGCTTCCAGTTGTAAGCAAGTTCATTGCCAGAATCCATGCAATTTCCTTAAAGGTGCATCATGCATAGCCACAGTCACTGGCTGGCCCCTAGTCAGCAATGGCCACATTTTAGCTTGTTTATCACAGCCAATAGAGAAAATAGTAGTGCCATCGTCCTTCCATGTCGAGTAGAGAACCTGCATACGAAGCATTACATAATAAAAAAAACTTAGAAGCACACTCTGAAACTTTAGTTATGGTTCTTGCCATACTTAATACAGCCCTGGTTCCTGCAAGCATATTACAACTTCTGGATAAAATTCAAAAGAAAAAATAACAGGTACTAGAATTCCAACCACAATCTGAAGCACCTCACTAGTTGGTCATGTGACATTGCTGCTTTTGGCATGCCAGCCCCAGTTTGAAGGACCTTCCAACATCTAACATGGCAATCTAAGTTCCAAAATATAACAGAAGATCAAAACAAAACACCATTCAAAATAATATCACTATCCCCAAAATCTCAGATGAACAAGTCCGCATTACAATAAATGGAGATAGTTGAGAACACGATGAAGTGCAGCAAAATGCCTGAATTCACACTTACGGCAGCCTAAAATCCCTCCTTTCTGCCTGTTTAAAGGTCCTTGGAAACCATCACTGCACAGAATCTCTAAAAGCTTTGTTTTCGCAAAAATGTTTAATGGCCAAAACTGCTGAACCCTCAAATCTCCAATAACCCTGTGCTCATGCCTTAGCTTTCCCTCCAATTGATAAGCCACCAAAGTTCAAATGGTTAACACACTCAGCAAAGTTCAAATTTTATAATTTTTTGACATATGTTTTGTAATATTAAAAATAAATACAAGAAGTTGTAAAATTTTATTGCTTAAAAATGTTAGAGCATTACTCTATATTTTTTAAGCATATATTTTTTCTCATTAAAAAAATAGCTATTGAGGTTAATCTAGGTAAATAGAGCTAATATTTGTAATATAGTAGTAATAATATATTTTTAAGACCTTAGTGAGACCTTAATTGTTTGTAGGACTCTTATTGTGATCTTACCTTATTGTGATCTCATTGTTTGTAGAACTTTTATTGTGATCTTATTGTTTGTAGGACAAAGGACTTGAGTCTGCTAAACTCTACAAAGGTGTACATACTCTACCTCTTTAAATTTGAACTTATGACATCTTATGAGGAAGCACATGTTCTTAACCATAACAAGGTTGACAATTTGCTCCAATATTCAAATATTAGGACCCATGGTCATCCAAAGGTAGAAGCTTCTACTAAAAAAAAATCCGTAGATAGACTTGAGATTTGAAGGGGATTTTATTATGAAAAAACATAAATGGAAACATAGAAAAGATATTTCAAAGAGTAGATAGAGGAGTAGAACAAAATCCAAATTCTATTAATGGATGAAATAGAAAATAACTATAAATTGCAAAGTGATACACACTAAGCAGAATGGAGGTAGCTTCTTTATGAAGAGAGATGTGTCAACTACTCTTAATCAAAAGAAAACATTAGAAGATGTCAAAACTACCTTTGAACATAAAGTATGATGTCCTAAGATCCAAAAACTCTAAAATCCAAAACCCTAGCCCTAGGAAATGGCGTGCCAAAAATAACGTGGGCCCAAAGAGACTAATTGATATATCAACTTCGTGGGGCTACAACGTTTGCATGTAAACTCCATTTAGGAAATTTGTTGGACCAATACAATCCATACTATGTGTCTTTAGCCTATGACAAATGCCAAAAATGCAAGGGAAATGCCCAAAAAAGGCACCAGAAGTTTGAGACCTAAAACATTATAATATAACTACCAAGACGTGGAATAATGTTGAATCAATGTAAGAAGTGGGTGGTCACTAGTATTCTATTGAATCAATTGTCCCCCCTTATGAATAAGTGGTCCATTTTGTTTCAAGTTCCTTCATCAAGTGGGGAAAGTTTTGTTGAATATGGCTCCTAGTGAAACATGTGCGCCAAAGTAGGAACATGAGGTGCCTATGAGAGGTGGAAAATATGGTTGAAGTAGCTCCGCAATAAGTATAAGGTTAAATCCAAAGAAAAGGGAATTTTTTATTTAGAAGCATCTTCACCCACAACCTTTGTGTTGGTGTAAGGCCTATATCATAATGGAGAGTCGGGGGGAACTTCCAATGGGATCTTAAGAGGTATTCTTTATAAAAATTCAACCATACCTTATTTCCCACCCTAAACTTATGTGGCACTTTAATCCAGGTGGATATTTGGTGGCCACCCACATCTTCCACTAACTCAATGGTTCTTTATCTTCTTATTAGTTTTTCTATGGTTTCTTGGGTCTTGAACTTCTACGGTCATTTGTAGGCCCTAAATGATGTTTTTTGGCCATTTATGGGTCCAGAGGTTTTTATGTCATTCCCTAGGGTTAACCAAAATTTTTAATCCTAAATATAGTTCTTTCAGATGGACTAATTGTGTTCCCCAAACAGAGATTTTATGCAAAAGTTGCACCACTAGGAAGTTGATTCTAGGGTTATGGTTTTAAACCTCTGGGGTTCTTTCTTTTATGTTAAAACATATGATGAAACTAACATAAACAATGAAAAAACTATGCATTCATGACCTACAAGCACCTTCATCACAACATGTTTGTAAAATTGAACAACCTGTATCGGGAAAGCTTGAGCAAGATTAGAGCTTAGAAACAAAGCATGAAGAATGAGGAACCATGTTTACGTCTTCAGGGAAAATGTAGATGCGGGCAGGGAGGAAAACCTTGCTCTCTCTGGCTGGAAAAGGTAAATGTTAGTGTTGGATTTTTGTTAAAACAATCTTAGCCTTTGCCTCTCATTCTATGGAAGGGACTATGCTATTTCAAGTGTATAATTTTTATTAATATTGTATCACCATATTTTATGGAAAGTTATTTGAAAAAGGTCATTTTTTAGTAATTGTTTTTATTTTATTCTATAATCAAAATAGAGTGAGAGCTAATTCATTAATTTTATTTAAGTAAAATTAAATTATTTGAAATGATTCATTCGCAAGCCATTAAGGGGTGGACTTTCACTATTGCAAGATATTTTTTTTATTGCTTAGTTAACTTATTTCCTTGTGTACAAGGAAAATAAGATTTTAGTCAATCAGAAACAATTCTAAATCTTATTATATGACCAAATTCAATTCTTTATTGCCAAAACATGTTCTCGATGAGGTTTCAATATGGTTATGCTTGATGTCAATTCAATTTATCTATTTTAAAGAAAACCCACACTATCACCAAATTTAATTCTTTAATGCCAAAACATGTTCTCGATGAGGTTTCAATATGGTTATGCTTAATGTCAATTCAATTTATCTATTTTAAAGGCAACCCATGCTATCCAAATTTAAATGGAGCTCGAGGTATAGTTTTTATAAATAGAAAAAAAAATATTCATTTCAATTTCATATATATGAAGCATTAGAAAAGGATAAAAAAGAAATTAGGATGTCAATTAGGTTTAGCTTGGGTGGTTAAGAGGAGTTGTTATCGTCATTGTCTAAGGTCAATATTACTTGTGATGTGTTTATTTCTTATGTAGGATTTGCATTATCTTTTGAATTTCCAACTCAACCTTTTGAATTCATCCATTCTACCATGACTCATTTCCATTTAGTTTGCATTCAAATCATTCTTATGTTATTATCAATTTTATCTTAAGAAAAGTATGGAATGTGTTGGTTGCATCTTGGTGCTACAAAATATGGTCTTATGGGTGTATTTATTATATGGTGAACAATAGATTATATGTGTTGTGTATGGAAATAATTTTGTTTCTTATAGTCCTTAGTATGTTGAACTATTTTTAGTTGTTCTTAGGTGTGATAAAAATGAATTTAGACACCACCTCTATTTTAGAATACAAGTTTTCTAATATACAAAATCCCTCGATTCTCCAACATGGTATTAAAGAAAATGGTTTGAGATGTAGCATGTTGCCTACAAGTCTCATGCAAGTTGTAGATGCTCTTAAAAAGTCAGATTTGTTGAGCGGATTGGTTCAAGGTTTCTAATTACAAACTAATCTAGGATCAAATCAGTGGGTCAAATTATGAGTTTCAAGCTAGAACTTATAAATTTTAATGGACACAATTATGGAATTTTGGCACAAGATATGGTAACATTGTTGAAGAATGAAGAGTTATAGGACTTTACGAAAATGATGGTTCTTATCCAAGGGATAACTAATAAAAGTTTCTCATCAACAGGAAAAAGGATGAGGCTCTAGGAGTCATAATGTTGAAGAATGTAACTAGGTTCAGTCTTCATTATTAATGTATTTTTCAAAATAACTTATTATTATTTGACTTATTAAAGCATGGGTTTCATGCTTGGGTCCTATTTAGATTAATGTCCCAATTGTGGACATCTAGGTTAGTTGTTACAAATTTAAATTGATCCAATTTTTGGGCTTTTAAATCATGTAACATTAGGTTGTTAAAAGGATCCTCCATCAAGTCATCTTCTTCAAGTTCATCATCCTCGAAATCTACTTCAAGTACAACCCTCATGTCAAGTGATACAAGTCATCAAAGTTGCATCCTTAAGTCGGCTTCAATCAGACTTCAAGTCAACTCAAATCAAGACACAACACTTTACATTGTCATGTCGGCTCAATAACTATGGAAAAAAACTATATATACAAGGGTATAATTTTCATTTCTACCACAGAAGTTTGGAAATATCTGAAGTTTCAGGGCACAGATACAGTTCGGATCATGATCATAGGTTCGATGTTGGAGGATAAGGTCTCGAACATATTAAAAAATTTTGGTAACCATTTATGCTATGAATCAGGTAACTTCCATGTTATGATGTTGCAGCAAAACAGTGCCTCGGTTTCAAACAGATCTACCACAGAATCAGTGTTATGTTATGATACTCAATTCAATGAATATGCTCAGTTATCTTAGTTATGGTGCTCAATGCTATGATGATGCTCCGTGATCTCAGTAATGAGGAATAATGAGTTAGTTGTTAAATGGGCTAGGGGTTAAGGGAATATTATGCATTTAGAGGTTAAGGGGTTAATATTATGCATCTAGAGGTTTATGGTTTAGGGGGTTAAATGGGTTAGGGGTTGGTAATTAGGGTTTAATGGGTTAGGGGCTAAGGGGTTATAGGTTTAGGGTTTAGGGGGTTAAATGGGTTAGGGGATTTAGCAGTTAAGGATTTTAGGGGTTAGAATTTAAGGGCTAATGGGGTTAGGTTTTAGGGGGTTAGAATTTAAGGGCTAATGGGGTTAGGTTTTAGGGGGTTAGATGGGTTAGGGGTCAGGAATTAGGGTTTAAGGGTTTAAAGGTTTAGGGTTTAAAGGGTTAGGGGTTAAGGGTTTATAGGTTTAGGGTTTATAGGGTTAAATGGGTTAGGGGTTTACTAAGGGTTTAGGGGGTTAAATAGGTTAGGGGTTAAGGGTTTAGAGGTTTATGGTTTAGGGGTTAAATGGGTTAGGGGTTTAGAGGTTTAGGGGGTTAAATGGGTTAGGGGTTGGGAATTAGTGTTTAAGGGGTTAGGGGTTAAGATGATAGTTTCATTGGTCTCTGTTTGTGCACAATAGTTGCTTATTATTTGCGTCTAAATGTAGAAATTTTGTAAGTATTGTTGCTTGTTGCCATGTCTTCTTTATTTATTAATTTATAGTATTTGTTAGCCATTTCTTTACATTTATTGATGAAAATGTCTATTGCAATCAAACCAAATGTATGTTCAATCTCCATTTTCAAACTCAGCCACAGTGTTGTCAAACAATTTAAGTCTGGAGAATGGCCATCTGATGAAGTCTTAATAACCAGACCGCACCTCATGACTATTCCAGAAAATCTTAAGTTCGAGTGTCCCACATTCATGAGAAATTTGGCTCTTATACTCTTGCTCCACCTGACTGTGTCCTGGAAATACCCTTTTTATTGCAAAAACATCCTAATGTTGTCGAACTTGTCCCTTAATAGACCAAGGAAACATAAGTGACTAAGAGGAATCGAAAGCACTACAAAGTTGAAGAGATTACAAAAGACTAATATGGTTTAAAGGATAAGCTTGAAGAATGTAGCAGTGTTGAAGCAACTAAAAGTTCTCCCAAAAAAATAGTTGATAATGCGAAACCTTCTTCTATACCAGTCAAGCAAGACTACATTCATGTGAGAGCAAGAAGAGGCCAAGCGACTGATAGGCATAGCCTGGAATATAGGGTATGGTTCCCTCTTTTTGATTAAATATTTGATCTACATTTTGTCTATCGAAGATTAACCATTTTAACCTTGCCAACAAGGCGGAATTAACCCAATCATAGGTCCCAATATGTCATGATATATATTAACTCTAGATATATATGAGAAGGAATAATAAAGACATAGATTAATAGAGGTGGCGAGACAAGGGGAGTCACAAGGGAGATATGGAGATAAACTGAAGGAGAGGGGAGAGAAGGAATGGAGAGAGAGAGAGAGGGAGAGGAGTGAAAGAGGTAGATAAGGGTAAGAGAGGGAGATAGTGACACAAAGATGGAAGGGGGGCATAAAGAAGGATAGAGGGAGGGATATATTGAGAGGATTGGAGGGTAGAGAGAGAGAGAGAGAGAGAGAGAGAGAGAGAGAGAGAGAGAGAGAGAGAGGTAGGAGAGAAAGGGAGAGAGAAGAATGACAAGAGATAGGACTTAAGAGAGAGGAACCAGTATCATAGAAGAACGAATATGTGACCAAATTACTCTATATGGAGATGGGAGATAGGGGCACCCTACCTACCTACCTACTAAATGTCTAAACCAAATGTGGTGTAAACATTTGTAATGGTGGTCAATTATACGAGGAGAGGATTTTATGAGGAGGCACTAGATTTTTAATGCATGATATGAAAAAAACAAGTACCGAACCTAACCATTTCCAATGACCACACATATACAACAGTGTGAATACAAAGGGAGTGTGAATTGAGATTGCTAAGTACTGCTCCTATAAAATAAAATAAAATATCAATTAAGTAAAAAGCAGATATAAACTAAACTATACTAGAAATGATTTTTGTATTATAGTAGAATGAAATGGAAGAGATGAGCTGTGATGAAGAAATATGCAAATACTATTGAAAACAAGAGAATACCCTCAGAGAATTAAAAAATCCTAACAGCAAGACTGAACTTTAGTATCTGCCTATCAAAATTTTAGTTTTGTTCGAGCAAAAATTGAAGGATGTAAATTCAAGAGTGAAAACACAACATGTACAATGGATTAAAACAAAAAATATGTTATGCCCACTCTACAAAAATCTGCAACCTGAGATTTCAGGATAAAAAGAGCAGGCTCCAACAACAATTGCATAGAAGCCTTTATTACTCAAATAGAAGAATGTCACAACAAGTTTTCATCTCACAAAAGCTCCTACTACAACCTACAAGCTAACAATACTCACTCTTATTATCTATTTCTACAAATTTATAACTAGTGTGCCCATCATTTTCATTTATAAGTTAAGAGAAGGTGCTGTTAGAAAACAAGCTAATGATAGCATTAGTGGTGCATCTCCCTTGAGCATGAGAAACTCCCTCATAACTTTGCCTTGTATGCAAGGCTTTTCTTTTAGAGTAGTGAATTATCATAGTAGATATAACTCCTCTCCTAAAGGTGCCTCATTCCATAAGTGTGCACTCATGAATGCACCTGAGATGATGGTGTTAATCTCCTCAACTAGTGTGCCATACTTGGTGGGTGTGACCCAACAACTAATTTGTCTATCCTTGAAGGTGTCGTTATAAGCTTCTAGCTATATTTAAGAATCTTTCTGACTGGTGTACCACAATCTAGCTCTGCAATCCTGGTGTTGCTCAACTTCTCAAGGCCGAGGTGAGACCAACTCAGACCAACTAGGTAATATAACACTCTTGAGAACTTTTTTTTTTTTTTCCAATAACCCAAGATTCTCCCCCAACTTGTAAAACTTCCCCTTTGTTAGGAGCTTTGTCAAACTATTAACCATATGCAACTTTGTCAGAATGTGGTCCAACACTACTAACTCCCTAATGATCTTGGAATCTTAGGAAATTGTATTGAATATAAATGTGTTTGAAATGGTCATGACACATTGGATTTTCATAGATCTTGATGTAACTTTGATTCTCAGAAGAGACAATATTGGGCTTCAACAACTCATTGGTTGACTTTATAATCAAGTTGCAAATCTAGATAGCTTCATAATAAGTATATGAAACTGCCATATACTTTGCTTTAGTGGAACTGAATGCAATTGTTGCTTTCTTCTTGTTGATTTAATAAAAATGATTTTTAAAATGATAATGATGATGTTTAAAATGAGCCTTATGATGGTCTATTTATACACATTGATTTTTCACGAGGTGTAGGGATATGTTTATAACATCACTTCCCTTGAAAGCTTTGTCTTGAAAGCACAGTAATTAGAATTTTCTTTAGTTAAGCACATTTTTGTGGTGGAAGGAAGTTTATCAGATATCTATTTATACTTTGTAGAGGTTTGACTTTGTTTGTCCTTGGAGTGTTGGTGAGGTTTCTTTGTATTTTTTGCATCATAGTCTAAATTATTTTGACCTGATTGTTTAACATGAAAGCTTTATGCTTATTGGAAATATATTTTAAATACCTGCATGATCAGGTAACTGTTATGGTTAATTAAATTACTAATTAGGTAGTAAAAAAAGAGGATGATGTTGAGAGGGCTTGCCTGGGTGACTCTAGGAGCAACCCAGAGGTGGTCAGACAAAGCTATTCTAAGTTACAAATCTGAAGAGAAAAAAGTAGTGATGTATATGTGGTTGCTCCACCTAGGCTGTATGGAAAATCTTGGCAGATAGTGTTTACCTTTCCATTTCTTCATGAAAGTAGGTTGTCTGGTCAAAGAATAAGATCACTACATGTAGGTGATGGTTCTGTAATAAGTTCTTAGCCTTATCTTCAGAATGACTAACAGAGAGGATCAAGTTTGAATACAGGATATAATTTGATGAATTTGGAGATTTAGAGTTAAAGAAAAATTTGTGGTGATGTTTGGATGGGTGCTAATTTGTAGGGTTTTCCATTTTTATAATTTTCTTTGTTGTGCTTTCTACCATGCTACCTAGTTGCTTTCCTGTTTCCCTAGCATTTTAACTTTTTCAATGTCTATCTCTCTATTTTTTCTTGCCCCATTTGAAATGTCATCCTTATTTGGTAGGTGTTTTCTTCAATATAGTGTGAATATTTTTCCATCACACAACTTCTGTTGGGTTTGTCTAGGAAAATAACTTGTAAGGCCCATTCATCAGGGTATTTGATGAAATGAAATGATTATCGATGATCACCAACTAATGGTACCTGCAGATATTTACTCTAACAATTCTACAGTTTTCCTGTGCCAACAATTATACAACATTTTAAACTCATGAATTAGTCTCCTCTATTCTCTTAGCTGGTTCTATAAGCACTTATTGTTGTTGTCAAAGCTTTTACTCTCTATTCCCATTGAGCTATTTCAGTTATTTGTGGACATTGATCTATTTTCATTTCATTTCTTCAATTTTTTTGACTGTTATGAGTTTCCTTTGGCCAGTGCCTTCTTTCTTACCTGTGTTTTTTCTGCTTAAGCATTCCAGCCAGCTAGAGCAACAGGGGTAGCAGGAGCCACGCAGTCTAGCCAGAGCCTAGCAGGGGCAGCACAGAGGCAGTAGGAGCCACGCAGGGCTGATGCAGGCCCATTCAGGGCAGCGCAGGGGCAGTGTAAGCCCTTCAGGTGTGATGTAGGCCCCTATTGAGCAGCACAGAGGCTGACGCAGGCCAGTTAGGCTAATGTAAAGGGATTCAGAGCAACATATTACTGTCGTTTTTATTTCTCTATTGGGTGAACCAATTTTGGTGCCTAGGATTGTTGAAATTAGATTCGGCATAATAATGAAAACCCTCCAGAGCTAGCTACACCGGTTATCCCACATTGGGTTTTTTATAGGGATATTTTTCCAGAAAAATCGTATGTCAATTTTTCTATGAGCATGTTATTCAGTATTTGATCTGTATCTGTAGGTTGTTAGTTTTATTTACTATTTACTTCGCTAAGTTATTGAATATTTCAGAAGTAACTTGTAACTTAATTCAAGTAGGAGAATTAAATCAAGATACTACAATAGGGTTTCTTAGATTAAGAAATTTTCACATTCCCTAGGTCTAGCCCCATTAGGTCACCTAGGGAAAAAATTTCCCAGGAATCTAGCTAGAGGAAAACTTCTATCTCCTAGAGGCAGATGCATTGCTGGGTGCCCTCACTCTCCTCAGAACTTGGGCCAATTTCGACAATGGAATCTCTGGATACCTCAAGCCCTAGCTCTAGGATCAAGTTTTGCCTAAGTGTTCCCAAGGATAGAACCTAGTAGGATCAATTTGACCTATCGAAGTAAAAACACTTGTCTGATCCTTTCCCATCACCTTCTATAGGATGGGAACATCATTGGTTGCTAAATTCCATCCCTGAACCTGGGCTGGGTCCACTTGGCCCCGTGTGGTCCCATTTGGTGTCAAAGGCATTTCATCAAGGACCATTTGGGAATCCAAGTTCCCAAAGGATTTTAGGGATTGAGAACTTCCTTCATAAGTCTTATTCTTCTCCCTCAACCCTTCAATCCCCCTCCTCTCTCCCTAGAAGATAATTCCTTTGCTTAAAAGGAAAGCAAGTCCCACTCTTTATTTTATCTTAGGGAAAGGGTTTCGAGGGTCACTTCCCACCTATTCATTGACCTATACTCTACAAGTGACTTCCTAAACTATCGGGACTCCACCCATCGGTGAAATTCCATGAAGAGCAAGGAGCCTTAGCTATGGTGACAATGGGCTAAGCCTCCATCGTTTCCCTTGTCCTAGCTGTTGCCCTCTTAGGAACCCCTTTTAGATCCACTACTAGTTTGAGTGGTAACAAGTTGTTCACAATTCCATTTGTGAACAACTCTTTGGTATGCTCACTTTTTCCATACTACAGCTCCAAGACGAGAATTCCAAGGCTACGGAGGCTACCCTTCTTCTCACTAAATAAATCATCTACAATATAGTGAACTAGGGCTAGTTGGTTGGCCCACTTGACTATTACTTTATTCCTTCAAAGTCTACACATCCTTAGGCCCTATACACCTTCCCTTCTACCAATTTTGTTGTCCTTCACCAGAACAAGAATCAGGGCTTTTCTTTGACAGTAACCTAATGACCCTCCAATTGTACTTGGCCTACCATCAATCTGCCCAACCACAGTCAATTATTTTTACTGATCTAGGGCCCACAATATTGTCTTCATCTAGGGCTCTTCAAATCTGCCACCTAACAATGGTTTGAGTCCTCTCAAGATCATTGTTCTTGTGTATCGACAATTATATCTTTGTTGTCCAATCTATGAAAAAATATGAACTACTCCTCTTATCATACTTCTAACAATCTGTAGATGACTGAACTAGGGTCACAAATCAGCCACTAACAATCCATTTACTAATTTTTTATAGGTTTCTTCAAATATTTGTCTAAAAATTTATGGAAATTCCACTGAAATCAACTCCTCTGCATGTCAATCCATTCTTCATATGGCACATTTCTTCTGCATGCTCAATCTTCTACTCAGGTTCCACCCTCCTTTGGATATGTTGTCTCCACACATACTAAATCTGCAAACCATGTTCCAGATTTGTGGTCTTTATTGCAGAAATAAACCTCGCTCTAAGGGTCACAACCCATATTCTTCTACGCAAATTTTTCACAGTCTTAAGGTCATACCTTATGAACTGAACATGCTAGGAAACTGTCCTAACTAGGGCATTATATTTATGTACTTCTAATTGTTGTAGAACAAACCCTATCCACACATAGAAGAAACATGACTCTTGCCTCCATAAGAGACTTGACCTAGCTCATATGGATCGATAGATTCTGGGCATTTCTTTGACTGAATCTTGACATGAACTTTAGATCTCAATGTCGACCCTCAAACTAGGGTTAACTCAGTCAATATTATGCATGCGTCGACTTCTGTTATGGCTCTAAATTACAGTGCAAGCCCTCCTCCATTTATGTTGTTCTTTATCACAGACCTTGCGGCCTACTGACCACCACAAGGAAAGATGGTATCAACCCTCTCTTCTATTTCATGTAGAAAATCTAACCAACGGGATTCAATTTGATCTTATAATCATGTAGTAAAACAATATATTGAATCCTTCCTACAATTTGTGTAAACAAACACAATCGCACAATCACATATAAGTAAGAGAAAAAAGTTATCAATCACACAACACAAGATGTATCTAGGGAAGCAATTGCTCAAAACCCTCTATCTCTATTTTGTATTAAGTCAAGGAATCATGAAACAACACAATGCTTAATCTCTCTTGAGATTCTCTAGCACTCTGCCAATTGTCTCCTGCCGATCTAGGAAAAATCGGTCTAGTACTTAGCCAATTCTCAGCCTTCCTTCAGTCTGCCTTGCTCACAAAATTCCTATGGAATTATCTCCATATTAATTAGGAAAATCAACCTTCTTTGATTGTGCAATCCATCATGGCATACCAATGACTTTATAATTGCACATGGGAAATTTTCTATAAATAAAACTGATAGTTATGTTCCTCTAAACTATGTTACAATAAGGATCAAGGGTATTTTTATTATTTAAAATAAGATAAAACCCTAAACAACCAAAACCCTATCCTGAATATATGTAACACCAAGATTTTATGGGCCCCGTTGGGGTTAGTTGGGCAGCCAACTTCGCAGGGTCGTAACTTGGTCATATGATCTTCGTTTGACGCACATGATACCTCGTTAGAAAGATCCCTCCGAGGAATACAACTACTAATATGATTTCTATGAAATCACCAAACCTTTCATGCCCAAAAATAATCATTTGGGGCCTCAAAACGGTTTTGAAAGTTCAGGACCCGAAAAACAGACAAAAATAGTAAATTGTGTTATAATTAAGGAAACTGAAAAAATGAAAGAGACAATGGTGAGGGCCCAAGTTGAATAGGCGGGTGGCCACCAATATCGACCTCGATCACCTTAAATCAAATTTCTTGAGCTAACTCAATCATCATGACTTAGTTAATTGACACAATTTGTTATGAGACGAAATTACAATTTATTGTCCAATTTATTTAAGGGAAAAATAAATTAGACACCTCACATTCCTCACTCCTGGTACATCAAAATTCCTTACCAGTGTGCGTGAATTATTTTTTGTCCTTTCTAGTCGCCAATTTCACTGTTTCTTGTGGCAAATTTCAACACTCCCTCTCAAAAAGAAAGGAATTCAATCTATCCCCATTCGGTACCTTTGGAATGTTCTGCATGCTACACTTCTCTAGTGTTGTTTGCACCTGCAAATCTTGAAACTGAATAGCCTTTGAACAACTGAATCAGTATAATGCATCTGTCATCATAGTCTTCTGACTAGTGCTAGCTACTACACCTGTCTAGTACTGGATTCTCTGCACCGCTGTTGACATCTGCATCCGTGCCCTTTGAACTGTTGCTAACTCTATTTGTGCTCTAGTATTTGACATCTGTCACTCTGATTTTTGTCTTGCTAACATCTAACTACATCAATCTAACTGATCCTTCCTAATACTTCTGTACCGTGGGCTCCTTGTAGCTAGGTTCAATCCATGAGACACGCCATCTCAATGGACCTTGCCCAAATTTCTTATCTTGGGATTGTGTCTACACATAACCCCACCGTACACCTGAAGGTATCGCTGCTCCCTCTTCCCATCTGGCTCGAAATTTCCCCCTCATGGAGGTCTCTGCTTGAGTGGACGCTTCCACTCAGTCTCCTCTCTGCTTCTCCAATTTTGGCAGCTACTCCACAACCTTCTGAGACTGCTTCTCATGAGGATGCATGTTGAGAGGTAATTTATGCTCCCTCTAAACCACCAAGTCTCCAACTTCTGCCTTTGTCCTCAAAGCTTTGCATGCATCTAGTACCTCAAGTGCATATAGGTTTTTGACTCATGCACAGTGTAATTGTCCTAAAGTTACAAAAAGTTTCTAAAAAAGAGTTGATTTTAAATCGATGATATCTCCCTCATCCGAGCTCCGATTTGACCGATTTTTCTTTTTCTTTTTCCGTTTGGGTAGATTTTTGCAAGGAATCCAAATATTCTATTTGTTTTTGAAAATTTTACACCAAAATATTCAAATATTCTCTACAAACTCGCCGCCCAAAAAATTCCTTCTCTGATACCATGTAGAAAATCTAACCAACAAGATTCAATCTGATCCTATAATCTTCTAAAACAAGATACTGAATCCTTCCTACAATTTATGGAAACAAAAATCGATCACACAATAACATATAATTAAGAGAAATAAATTATCAATCGCACAAGAACATGACGTATTTGGGGAAAGCAACTAATGAAAACCCCTCTATCTCTATTGTGTATTAAGTCAAGGAATCATGAAACAATACAATGCTTAATCTCTCATGAGATTCTCTAGCACTTTGTCAATTGTCTCCCATTGATCTAGGCAAACTCGGTCTAGTACTTAGCCAATTCTCATCCTTACTTCAGCCTGCCTTGCTCATGCAATTCCTAGGGAATTAACTCCTTATTAATTAGGAAAATCAGTCTTCCTTGATTGCACAATCCATCATGGAATCCTAATGACTTTATAATTGCACATGGAAAATTTTCTCTGAATACAACTGATAGTTATGTTCCCTTTAACCTCTGTCTCAAGTGGGTATTCCTCGAAATTGACATGCATGCAACTATTAATAGCGAATTATCAGTTATCTGATTGATCACTCATTGTGAATTAAATCTAATTTAATTCACTGGACCTGTCACTAGCTCATCACTTAGTTAGAACTAGTTAAACTGATTTTAACTCATTTAATTGTGCTAATTACACTTGCACCCCACTAATGCATCAACTTCAACTGGACCCCAAAAATATTAGAAACCCTCTAGATGCCTCATATTAGATCCTCAACTTGAATTTCTTGAGCTAACTTTGTCATCATGACTTAATTAACTGACACAAGTTGTTATGAGATGAAATTAAAATTTATTGTCCAATTTATTTAAGGAAAAAATAAATTAGACGCCCCACATTCCTCACTCCTGGTGCATCAAAATTCCTCACCAGTGTGGGTGCATTTTTTTTTTGTCCTTTCTGGTTTCCAATCTCATTGTTTCTTGTTGCAAATTTCAACATTTCAAAATTTTATGCGGCCTTCACACAAACACACCATTGAAATCACATGCCCAGATTCTCATGAGAAACCTCTCTTAAGCTTGATTTGCCAGAAGAGAACCAACAATGTGCCATCCTACTTCCTAGCGCAAACTGACCATTAAGGTATGCAACATTCTTCTGAACCCTCACATGATGATCTTGCTCTTGGAGGATGATCATGACCTCCCTTTAACAACCCTTACTCGGCCCTCGTACTCGACCTACTTTAGGACTACATCTCTTTTCACCCCCTTAATGTGCCAGATAGTGGGAATACATGTAAAACATGCTAATATGTGCCAAGTGATAAGACATGCCAAGATGTGCAAGGGTGTGTCAATGCGTGTCAGGGACTGTCAAGACAACAAAAGGGAGAAAAAAGTTAAACTACAAGGAAATGAACATATAAGAGGTTTAATAAGTCATCAATTTACCTTTTCCAAGAGGGGCATTCTAGGCACACTAACACTAGGCGGCAATAGGTGCCAAGTGCAAAGTCTTAGTGCATTCTAAGTGCCAAGTCTTCCTTTGTTGCTTCTCATCTACTTTCCAATAATTGATCATCACAAATAAATTTAATATTAAACCATGCTAAATCATACCAAGGCATCTCAACATATTCCATACATGCTAAGACTTTCCAAGTGCCAACACATGCCAAGCGCCAATATGTGTCAAGGACTAGTGTTATGCATGTTATGAAGTGGAAGGGAATGTTGAAGAGTGCTAAGGTGTGCTAGAGAGTGATAATGCATGTTGATGAGTGTTAAGGAGTACTAGGAAAAAACATTAAGGGAGCACTAGGTAAAAATTCATGGAAGTTAATGAATACGAGGAACGTGTACTGCCAGAGACTAGTGTTAATGGTCAGTGTTAGTTGTCATGCCAAGGAGGGAGTGATAAGGTATGTTAAGCATTGGTAAGGCATGCTAGGTAATACAGGCATGTTAAGAATTCCCAAAGTGTGCTTGGGAGTTCCAGGGTGTGCTAATTATATCATGTGCCAATTAATAGTGCCAAGATATGCCAATACATGCTAGGTGCTAAGGATGTGGTGCAGGGGACCAGGGTATGTCAATATGTGTCAAGGCAACAAAAGGAAGAACTAATAAGAGGGTTAATAAGTCAGGACTTTATCTTTTTGAAAAGGGGCATGCTAGGCACACTAATAATAGGTCCCAATACATGCCAAGTGGAATTGTGTGCCAAGTGCTAATGTATGTCAATGCATTCAACCAAGGTGTTCTAGGGCATGCTAGGGACTATATGCAGCATGCCAACACATGCTAGGAGAGTTCCATGTTGTGCTAGCACATGCCACCATGTGCTTGGGCGTCAGTGTCATCACAAGATGTTCTAGGTACAAAGATGTTCCAAGACATGTGGGGTGCTAAGAAATGTTAGTGTGTGCCAAAGCATTAATTTAAGGTGTGCCCAAATTATTGAGGATTGTTAGGTCTTTCTCATTAATAGAATTGTTAGAGCTCGATTATGTATTAAATAATATATTTCCTACAAACAATAGCGGAACTTTATCTAAATGGAATTTTATAGATAATAAACTTAATAGATATGAATCATGTGTTGACTCATAGGAAATCTCTATTCGACTAGTCATTACTTGAGGGAAATGATACATACTTATTACTTCTTAAAAAATTGACTAACCCTAACCGCTATGGCCTTGGACATATTATAAAAAATTATCCACAATAATGGTATCAAATTGTTATCTTTTGACAAAAAATATATTAACAGGCACAGAACGTCATCAAAAACTCATTGGAATGATCAATGATGACAGAAATTTTTTGATCATCACCAAAAGTAACAAAAAGAGCATTGGTGAGGGTCATTAAAATTTCGTCACTAGAAGTGTCACCAAAGAGATAATTAGTGATGGGCCTTTAACGACCCTCACCAAAAGTGAAATGTCTTTGGTGACGGACCATAAAGGACCATCACTATATACATTTATAGTGACGGTTTTTAGTGATCAATGATGATGGAAATTTTTTGACCGTCACCAAAAGTAACAAAAAGAGCATTGGTGAGGGTCATTAAAATTTCGTCACTATAAGTGTCACCAAAGAGAGAATTAGTGATGGACCTTTAATGACCCTCACCAAAAGTGTCATTGGAAAATGTCTTTGGTGATGGACCATAAAGGACCATCACTATATACACTTACAAAGGATGCATTTTTTTAATGATCAGTCACCCATATGTGACATTGGTGACGGACCTTAAAGGTCTGTCACAAGCATGACCCTCACCAATGTGCTTTTTTCTTGTAGTGAGGAAGAGGATATGTAAGATGTTACAACTATGACCAAGAGGGCCATGTAGCCAGGGATTGTCCACTTCCCAGAAGACCATGGTGCTCTCAGTGCAAAGTCAATACACACACAACTGAGGACTGTCCAGTGCTAATTAAAAGTTGGGAAGAAAGAGCCAGACAAAGAGGAGTGAATATGGTAAATGCAGAGCCAAGAATATTAGAGGCTCAGGCTATGTAGAATGTAGCCATAGTGACGTGAGGAGGAAAGAGAGCAGCGAAAGATGTACAAAATATAGACCTGATAAATCTGATAAGGCCAACATCTCCAAAGTGAGTGTTCAAGCTAGATAGATAGAAGCAATAATTTAAAGAAGCAGTGGAGAAGTTTTTGCAACTTGGGGGGAGCAAAGGCATTGAGTTACCGCAGCCGAAGGTGGACAAGGAGAAATAGGCTAATACAAGCACAATGATTGAAGAATGGTTCTGGCTATTTTTAAAAATTGTAACCAATGCATCGATGCTGGAGCAACTGAAACAAAATCTGGAGATGGTGGTGCAGAAAACCCCAGAACCAGAAGAGGAAAATGATGTAACACAAAAAGACATACGGAGAGTCAAAAGAAATAAGAGAAGAACAGGGAAATAATTCTGTGTAAACACTCATGTTGCGAGATTCCAAATTAAGGACACAACGCTTAACCTCGGGTCAGATATCAACATTTTTGCAAGGAAGACATGGGAAGCATTGGGGAGACCAAAGCTGACATATTCAGCAATCCAACTCCACATGGCAAACCAATACTAAATTGTGCCCATAGGTAGGCTAGACGAGGTGAAATTCGATGTTACGGGGGTAAGGACATACACAGAGTTTGAGGTGATAGACATCATGGGGGATAAGGATCCCTACCCAGCATTATTGGGGATAGACTGGGCTTTCGAGAACTATCCAATAATCGATTTGAAAAAGGAACTAATGATATTAGAAGACGGGGAAGTTAAGGTCAGTCAACCACTTGACCCATACCAAGGACCTCAATATATAGAGACTGTCGACAACAGAGAGGATGCTCAGCTTCTTGATCATCTTTATCATATGACAACAGGGAAAAGAGAAGACTATATAAACCCAAAAGCGGGGGGGGGGACTATAAGTTGGAAAAGTGTTCAAAGCTTAGAATTGGGCTCAGAAATATCTTGGGATGATTGTAAGCAGGGGGGATATGAGACCAATGCAAGAAGATGCGCTAACATCCGAAGAATCAATTGGATCGGAACTGAGGTAAGAAAATATCCTACTTTACCAAATATGAATGTTGTAAATACCTTTATTGCCAAAATAGAAGATAAAGTACCATTGGAACATAGAGTCCAACTCATGGATGTGGCTTTAGAATCCATGTCATCAAGGTGGTGGAGCAACCACCGCAACTCTCTATTACGATGTGACGGGGTTGCAGTAGTGTTGAGGGTCAGATTCAAGGAAGAGGAAGGACCATAATTCACTGAAAAATATCAAGGGTATTCTGACCCCAGTAAAATTTACAACATTGTGAGGACCAATGGAAGAAAGCAGGATACCCAGAAGATATATGGGTACACAATTTTTTACATTCCCTGGATTTGATTCTACAAGCTTGGTACCTAACTGAAGAGAAGAAAAGAGGAACCGGTACTAGGCGAGTAGTTGTGGATTAGTTTACGCAATGCTTTTCCCTTGAAGGAGAAACAGAGCCTGTCACATAGGCGTTGCATACCATTAAAAGGGTATTGTTCTTTCCAGAGATTCCAGAGGATGAAGAACAACCACTCCAAAAATAGAGTGTTAGACAGTCGGTATCATGCAAAAAGATAAACACTGAAATGGATGATGATGATCTAGAAGATCTTAGACATCTATATTTTGAAGAAAAGGAATGGGAGTGGAATATTCAAGAAGAACCTACAACAGAAGGAATTCATCTACTATCATTGAAGACCAAGAAGTTGAACATCGGAACACTAGAAAATCCTAAACTTGCATCAATTGGTGACTACTAGGATGCAGAAACAAATAAGGAGATATTTAATCTGCTACAAGAATATGAATATTTGTTCGCATCCTTAGTAGCGAAGCTTAAAGGAATAAAAGGAGATATGGGGGAAATGCGTATAACCTTGAAGCCCGATGCAAGAACGGTAAAGCACAAACCATACCGTCTGAATCCAAGAGTGAAAGAGAAAGTCAAGGTAGGGATTGATAAAATTCTAAAATCAAGGTTGATATTTCCAGTAGAAGAAGTAGAGTGGGTAATTCCTATAGTCATACAAAGTAAAAAGGAAAAGTCTAAAATTCGAGTATGTGTTGACTGCAGGAGCCTAAACAATGCATGCATACATGATCCATTCCCCACTTTGTTCAGTGATGAGGTGCTCAACAATGTTGTAGGGAATGAAGCTTATTCATTTACGGATGGATTTTTAAGATACCATCAAGTAAGGATAGCTAAAGAAGATAAGAAGAAAACAACTTTCACAACCAAATGGGGCTCATTTTCATATCATGTAATGCCCTTCGGGTTGAAAAATGCATCGACAATATTTTCACAGATTGTTATAGCAACATTTTGGGAATATATCCATAAATTCTTGGAAGTTTATATGGATGACTGGACAGTTTATAGTCTATTAAATAATCATGAAACATTGTTAAGGATAATTTTTGACAGATGCAGACGACTACAGATTTCATTGAACCTTAAGAAGTGCATCTTTGCAGTACCCTTTGGGACACTACTAGGACATGTTTTTTGCAAACAAGGAGTTTGCGTGGATCCAGCAAAAGTGGCAATTATAATCAACATAGATGCACCAGAAAGTATGAAGCATTTTAGGTCACTGCTAGGTCACACCAGCTACTATAGACAATTCATCCATGACTACGTGAAGATAATAGCCCCATTGGAGAATTTGTTGTGGAAATCAGAGCAATTCATTTAGACAAACGACTGTGCTACTGCCCTCAATACACTAAAATAAAAATTGGCAAGCGCACCCATATTAGTTCATCCTAATTGGGACAAGAAATTCCACGCCCACATTGATGTTTCCAGCATTGCATTAGGAGCAGTTCTGGCTCAACTAGGAGATACTTCAGTTGATCACCCAGTTTATTTTGCAAGTAGGAAGTTATCCACAACCGAAAGGAACTACACCAAAATAGAATGAGAAGCTTTAGAAATGGTGTATTCCCTTCAAAATTTTCACCACTACATATTAGGAGGTACGTTTAAATTCTTCACGAACCATTCAACTTTAAAGTACCTAGTTAAAAAACCGGTCCTTGAAGGAAGGATATATAGATGGCTCCTACTGTTTCAGGAGTTCACCTTTGAGGTTATAGTGAAACCAAGAATACTGAATGTGGGTCCTGAACATTTTTCAAGGCTGGGAAATAGAGAAAATCGAGGGTCCCTGGATGATCAGCTACCAAACGTTGATCTTTTTACAGAAGAAGCCATCCCAGACTACTTAGACTAGATAGCAATCTATCTAGTAACAAGACAGTGCCCAAATGAATATATAGTGGCATAAAAGAGACATCTGGTAGTCAGAGCAGTAGAGTATCAGCTAATAGCGAGAGAACTGTATAAGATGGGGTTAGACCAAGTCTTGCAGAGATGTGTCCTGGACCATGAAAGGGAAGATATACTATGGGAGTGTCATTATGGAGTTGCAGGAGGACACGTTGGTGAAAAAACCACTGTGAGAAAGATACTGCAAGTAGGCTTACGGTGGCCCACAATACACACGGAAAGTAAGGCATTTGTAAAGAAATGTGATGTCTGCCAGAGAATGGGACATCTATCGCACAAAGACGAGCTACCAATTCACCCTGTAAAACAATTGCAACCATTTCAGAAGTGGGCCATTGATTTTATAGGACCAATAACACCTATCGCAAGACACTCACAGGCCAAGTACATCATTATTGTAACAGAATATCTTACCAGGTGGGTAGAGGCGGTACCAGTGAAGGATTACATGGCAGAAATAGTAGCCAGGTTCATATTTGAAAATATAATCAGTAGAATTGGCTGCCCCAGAAGTCTAACCAGCGATCAAGGTAGAAATTTTATCAATGCAATGATCAAATCTCTGTTATAAAATTTCATGGTACAACATAATAAGAGCAATCCATACCATCCTTAGGAAAATGGTTCATTGGAATAATTTAATAAGATTCTCGAAAAGGGGCTAACAAATATTTGCTATTTTGATTGAGATGACTGGGATGACAGCGTACCAGCAACATTATGGGTGTACAGGACAACTATAAATGGCTGAACAACTAGACACTGTTCCAGCTGGTGTACGGGAGGGAAGTAGTGGTACCAGCTGAATTTTTCATACCGAGCTTGCTAATCGCATCAACACTAAATTTAACAAAGGAAGACTCACTGAAAGAGTGACTACATGATCTAGAAGAACTTGAAGAGGACAGGTTTCTAGTGGAGTTTCATCAGACTGTCCAGAAAGACAAGCAGAAAGCTTGGCATGACCACCATATTAAGCATAAAATGTTTATGGTCAGAGGAAAAGTTTTACTGTACAACAAAAAGTTCCAAAAGTTCCCAGGTAAACTCATAATGCATTGGCTGGGACCATACCATGTGATTGAAATCTGAGATTTAGGAGTAGTTCGATAAGCACAACTGGACGAGCAAGTATTACTAGGATGGGTGAATGGCGCACGCCTAAAGCCTTATCACGAGTAAGTTCCATTATTTCATTTTCCAATAACTCTCACAACCAAGAGGAGTCAGTAGGGTAGAATAGAGTAGGTAGATTCAATAAATCTCTCGCACCTGAGAAGAGAATAGATAGGAATCCCAATAAAGAAAAAATTTCATTAACAGAAAAAAATCACAGTTGCGATGCGGAGACCGCATTGCAACCGATTGTGGTTGGGGGGAGGATAGTGTCCAGTGTGTCATCCATGTCATAGAGCCAAATGTGTCAAACATAATTCCATCATCATGACCTATCATTCCCATGTGAGTCTGTAGGATTACCTAGATTTGAGAAGTAATTTCCGGAATTAGTATCATCCATAATGTAATAAATTTTCCATATTGGGCCATAATCATTACCCATCACATCTACCCAAATATCAAAGTCACAGTCAACCATGTCAGAACACACCTCATCACGGTAACTAATCGCAGAATTATATCCCCGAGGGAGGCAGGAAAAATTAATTAGTTATGGGGTCTTATCAACCTCATTTGTTCTGGTTACTTACATAACCTGCATGAAAGAAGAAAGCATGAGAATGCTAGAGAATTCTGAGTTAAAACAAGAAACAACAGCAGCGAGAGAAATCTCATCAGAATAAGTCCAGAGAGAGAATCCAGTAGCAGGAATTTACAGTGAAAGAGCAAGGGTAGAATTGCAAGAATACCAAAGAAGATAAAAAATGACCAAGGTAGCACCAGCAGTTGTCGAACCTGAGGTAGATGAGATAATTCAGAGAATGGAGTCACTAGTGGGAAAATATGACAATGTGTCATTGGTCAACATAGACTTCACGGATTCTTACTAGTTTCCAGTGATGAAGAGGCATGTTTATATAGAAAATTACGCTACTGAAGGAGGAGAAGAAGTAGCAAGGTTACTTCTAGAGTTCAGAGGCATCTTACAGTCGAAAATTCTAAACCTACAGAACCTCCCCATGTTCAGAACCACAAGAGCCACGATGTAGTGTACAAAATTCCTGCTAAGCAGACTCCAGAATGAGTCACTATGGCTAGGGAGGGAGATACCAATGCATGCAGAAGATATTCACAGGCTGACAGGGTTATCAGCAGAAGGGAGGGATGTCTCCACAACATTCCAGATAGTCTCCAAAAGAGAAAAGAAGGCAAGATATTGTGACTATTACAAGAAATACGAAACCAAAATAAGAGGGAAGTGGGTGAAGATAGACCTCATAAACAAGCCAATAGTTAAGTTTTCCTATTACCTGATTGCATGCAAGACAATGAGACACTATACAAAGGGCGAATGCACCATAGACAACATTTCAGTTGCGGAAAGCTGCCTCTAGGGAACCCAGATGAATTGGTGTACATTTCTACTGATCGAATTGTTCGAAGCCTGCAAGGATAACTACAAAAGAGCCACTCGACTCATCTACGACTACCTTATCATGGCATTCACAATGTGGAAATGGAATTTCTCGGGAGTCAGACAGCCTGTGGAACTCACAAGTGGTCAACCGTAGGCAATGAATTTTATGCCTTGGAAGTTCTCGGGAGACCCCAACACCAAAGAGGTAAATGAAGAGGCATTTGCGTTCTGGTATAGGAAAATGGTGGACGTAATGGCGGGCCAGAAAAGGGTACCAAGGATTTTTCTGGATAGTTATTCTACTCAAATATGGTTCGGGGTCACTCACAAACAGACCTACATCAGGCCCACCTATGTGGATGAAACAACATTTAAAATGAGACCATTGAAGTTTCAAGTGGATGAAAAGGCATTCCACACTGAAGTCTACTCATGGCCGAGAGTGGGAATGGAGATCGGGAGTGGAGTCCATCACTACTCGTTCGAGGGCATGCAACCAAAACCATTACCAAGGGAGACACCAGATGAGACACTGAATAGAGTGTCATGGCTGTGGCTAACAATAGTAACAGAGGAGCAAGACACGAGAGTAAAAGGCTTCAATTGGGTAATGAAAAATCTCACCAATGCCTCTCCCCTGTTTCCTACTTTTTCAGAATTTCAGGCCTCAAATTTTGCATCAACCTCCATAGTTGCACCCATACACACTGCCCTACTGCCCATAATGTTTAATTCACCCCTAGTAATAACAATAGTTCCAGTAAAAAAGAGTAAGGCAACAAAACCACCTGTAGCTACTCCTAAGGCCAAGAAATCCAGGGTCATGGTGCCTAGGCAGGTGGTTAATCTCGCTGGGGAAGATCAAACACAGCCTATGGATATAGGGGCACCAATTCAAGAGGAGCCAAAGGTGGCCCCCCAGGTAACCTTTGAGCTACCTATGTTCAATATATTCTCATTTTTGAATGTTTAAACTTCATCTCCACCCCACACTCATACATATTCACCTCCTACTCACCATTCATCACATCACACGTCATTCACTTTGAAACACTGTTCCACCCACACTCCATCAACATCAGCAACCATTTCAGACCTAGTCAAGACAAAAAATAAGAAAAATGGAGACAACGAGGCATTGGTTATCTCGAATACAGCATTGGTACCTAAGGTTAACCAAACCCTGGTTTGACAGAGCACTTTCTAGGACCTTTTGATTCGAGGAGGATCTTTTATCGCAGATACAATGCCCTCGCCCAAGGAGCTGAACCCTTTTTAGTAAGAAAATTTGATACTCCAATAGGTTCAACCAACCATAAGCATGAATACCCTAGGGAATTAATTGTCACAATAGAACCAACCGACGTCACCATAGGAACACTTAGCTAGGTGAATAGCCAGTGGTCAACCACTCAGAGAGAGATCGCCGAACCAAGATATGTCTGGGGCTGAGAGTATGCAGACCTGGGGCACAGAACAATAATACAATTTCATCCAGTGTGCAGCACAACAGGTTGAGTGACTCCAAAATGACCTCCAGCAAAGATTTGAACAACAACAACTGTAGATTAGTATGCTTACTGAATAGCGCGACCAATTGAAGGGAGAAAAGGAAATTCTGCAGGAGCAACTAGAGAAGGTGACAGACGTTTTTAGGGATCTTTGGCCAACTGTGATAACTCAGGATGACAAGACAACAGGGGAAATAATGGTTTGCACTATAGTCGAAAGATATATCCACGTGAGGACGACTTGTACAAATTTCAGCAAGGAGAATCAGGAGCTAAAGGAAACGCTCAGGACTAGACCAATGTTGCCAGAGTTTGTTGTTGTATATGCTGAGATGGTCACGGAGAAGAAAAAACAAGCAGCTGAGATGCAAGAAACCCTGGGGACCATGGTGAAAGAAGATTAAAACACTCTGAAACATTTCCACAAGTGTTCAACCTCGCTGACTATGAAGGCTCAACCAATCTCGGCACAACTACAACAAGTCTCACAAGAAATAAAGAGGCCACAAACCTTGTTGGCATTAACCAATTGTATAATCAAGCGAAGGAGCTGGAGATAAAAATACAGAATATTGAAGAGCATTCAGCTACCACCAAACAGGTCTTCCAAGAACTGAGAAAACTAGTAAATCTTACTGTAGAAACAATACAGAAAATGGCCGCTTAGGCAAAAATAAAAATTAAAGAGGTATTCAGCAAGCTGCCGGCTGTGGTAGGAGAAAATGAAGCTGAAAAAATCACCACAGAAATGGACAAACTCATGAAGGAATGGCAATAAGCCATTACTGACTTCACCGAACTCAAATCTTCAGCATTGGCAAAGGTTCCCGAGTTGGGACCCTTGTTTGGACAGTGAGAGGAAACGAAGAAGACATGGCCAACCACAGAGGCAGGCAAACCAATGGAGATCGAGGCAGCAAAAAAGGATTGACTCGGGACGAGTCAATAGCATGTGGTCAGGGCCTCTTGGGCCGTTGTTTTGAAAATGAAATGGTTTTGAGTCACGGATAATAGGTGGCAGACCACAACCACGGTAGACAAGGAGCTATCATGGTTGCAGAGAGATGGAGAGCAGGTGGCATTTTATTTGCAGAAACTAGCACAGATGGCAGGAAGGAGCGACAAGGACAAGCAACAGAAGTCCCAGTGATAAGGGAGATGCGGCAAACAATAGAGCGGAAAAGGAGGGAAAAATGACAGTCACATTTGCAAAGGAACAAATAGGAAATTAGCCAGCGTAGACAGGAGGTTGGTGGAGTAGAGGGCTAAGGAAGAGAGCCGTAGGAGAGCTCCATTCAGTTCAGTTCAGTTCTGTTCTATTCCATTCTATTCTATTCTATTATGTAATGTTGTAATCATTCCTTCTGTAATCAAATCTGAGGAGTAATGTAACTATCCACAATTGCTAATGAAAAATACTTCCATCTGGGTTTGATGTCCTAAGTTCTGTGATAAGAATTTGGTTATGATGAATGTATTGGCTGCTTTTAAAATTTTATTTTGCATCCTGAATATGCTCATGAGTAGTATCTTGTGCAAAGTATCTAAATCTGTTTGCAGTACCTAGTTCTGTCTTTTTTTCGCTATAGTTGTGATTAGTCGATATCTGATATGTTCCTAACCTTACTAAGGTCATGGCATGCCTCGGGTGAGATTCTCTGCTCCTCGGAGTAGAGTGAAAATGCCGGTGTTGTGCTAGACTACTGCGAAAACCTTATTGGCCTCTCTCCTGAACCTGGGTCTTACTCAGAGACCTTCTTTCTTACCAACAACTGGAATATCACATTGCAGGAATACCTTATTTTATGTTGCTTAGTGTCTGTACAAAGTATCCCTTCTGGTATATATTGACTCTGCCATGATAACAACCTACAAATAAAATGAGAGTATAGACATGTTATGAGAACATAGATGCAATTTCATTTTATCAAAAGCCAAAAATTGTGAAACAAACATATAGTTAGGAGTTCCTTGAATTATGTAATAGCAATAATATTAAAGATTAGAATATGGACTAATATAGCTTACCTTAAGGGAAAAGATTAATTAAACTATGCAATAAAAATACAATTGAGGACTTATCACCTTATAACTTTGAGATGGCTACCTACAACAACATACGTTGCAAACTCAAGACAGCCTCTCATACTACTTTCTTAGCTTCTTAGAATTGAGAAAATAAAAAAACTAGAAAAACTAGCACATGGATCCTCAGTAAGCCATTGAATAGGTGGGAAATTCCTATAGACCTTGTTGGTTTGAGTGGGTTAAAAGGAAAATAAAAAGAAGCCATGAAATTATGAAATGGCTACAAACGTCTTATCAATATTTTGAGAAATAATATCCATCTACTACAATTGAAGTTATTGGTTCTTGGAAATGATGCATATACTGAAATATATATTACCTTGTTCTCCACTGTATTATAGATCTCATATTTTTGACAATTGAAATAATGTGTAGTGAACAGTCATAAAGCTCTGTTTCATTTCGACATTATTGCAACACTACATGGACACTATTATTTGAATTTAAATAAATTGGCATGGTTTAATCATAAGAACTTATATGAGTGCATCTTGAGAGACAACTTTGTAAAACTATATATAGAGATTCTTCCCTGCAACATGAAATGAAATGATGAGAGCACTACAAGGGCACCCAATACCAAACTTGCATGTAAAACCCCAGGCAGAAAAAAACTTGCAACAATTCAAGTGGCAATATGATGAAAGATTCAAAATACAACAAAATATTTTACACCTTATCCATAAATGTTGTTTTTACATACATGTACTTGGATCAGAGTCCAAACATTCCAATTCTATGACTAATGAAGTGATGTGTTGTTTCTTAAAGTACACAGGAAGATTTAAGTACTTGATACCTTGAATATAATTTGGCAGACACAATTGGATTAAGAATTCTGAGTATGGTAAAAAATAGTTCTAGTACTTGAGACCCTGAATATAAGTTGGCAAACATAATGGGATTAAGAATGTTGATTATGGTATAAAATGATTTTAACTTTTTATGACACTAACTGCATCCCCTATAGGTACACATCCTTATTTCTAAAATAATATTCTTGGCTATAATGCAGGAATTGACTGCAGGTCTTACAACACTAATGAATAAAAAAACTTTAAACTGTAGTTGTCATTCCTTTTAGATGTGGGATTAATTGGGCTAAAATAAAAATAATGCCTCTGTAATCAAAGCTATCATTGATGAATTTTTATTTCAAACAATCTATAGTCTTTAAAAATATCAACATAGAAGGAGAAAAGTTCAATTTAATGTGCATTATAGACTTGATCTGATCCATATTTGTATAATATGTGAAAATGGAGGTCTGCATGCTACCATAAAAGTGCTTGTGGTCAACCATAGATGGGGCGATATATAGTTCTTATAATAAAATTTTATTTGATGGTATTTCCCAGGTATATTTTTATAGGTAACAACCACTTATATAAATTAAAGGTGAAAGTGGTGCAAAACACACATGAGCTCACCTTCACCTTTGTTTTTTGCATCAAATTTGATTATTTAAACTTGATTCTATAAGAAGTGTCAAATCAAAGAATGTGAGTTCCATATGTTAATAGAAAGTCATAATTTCCTGAAAATTTACTATTGCATTCTTTCATATGTAGTTTATATTGCCTGAAGCTATAAATTTGGCTAATGCATATCAAAGAATAAGTCAACACAGTTTTCAATTCTGCATAATGCCACTAAAACATGCTTTGTACGATACAGCTTTAAGGCTCTTTAGTCGCCTACTATTTTTTCTAGTAGAAAAACTACACAAAGGATTGTGTGTTACTCAAAAAACATGTATTTTTCATGTATGAACCCAGTATCAGTGTTCCATGGGGACACGCCCCCTAGGATGGTAGCTAGACCTTGCTTCCCATGCTCTCGAACATTCTTCGTTATCTAAATTTTATATTGTTTTTCCTTAATCTTACCTTTTCTACCATTTTACTTAATTTTTTAACACTACCGTTAACTATTTCTGGATGTTTAAGAGTGGTTCCAACCTCATCAAACTTTATTTGGAAAAATAATAATTTCACATTCCATTTGGGATTTTAGGATTGGCAGGATTGTACCATTTCAGTTGGGCTGCTACAATGACGAATTTTCATGCACTGAATTGTTATTGCGAGGATTGAGGACTTGCAACATGAACGTGCAAGAAAATCCATTGGTTCAAAATGAGTTTCAAAAATTGGATTGAATAACATATTGTTGGGACTGGAAAACCACATTGTAGGCATACCTTCTTCTATGTTGCTTAGCGTCTATAAAATTTTTCCCTTCTGGTATATATTTGACTCTGCCATGATAACAACCTACAAAGAAAATGAGAGTATAGACATGTTATCAGAACATAGATGCAATTTCAGTTTATCAAAAGCCAACAATTTTGAAACTAATGTATAGTCAAGAGTTCCTTGAATTATTTAATAGAAATAATATTGAATATTGGAAGATGGACTAAGCTAACTTACCTTAACGAAAAATATTACTTCAACTATGCAATAAAAATATAATTTATGACTATCACCTTACAACTCTTAGATGACTACCTACAAAAACATACATTGCAAACTCAATACAACCTCTAATACTTCTTTCTTAGCTTCCTAGAACTGAGAACATCATCAAACTAAAAAAACTGGCACAAGGATCCCTAATAATCCAATGAATAGGTGGGAAAGTCCTATAGACCTTGGTGGCTTGATTGTTTTAAAAGGAAAGAAATAGAAGCCAGGAAAATATGAAAATGGCTACAAACATCGTATCAATATTTTGAGAAATAATCTCCATCCACTACAATTTAATTTCTTTGTTCTTGGAAATGATGCATATACTAAAATCAATATTACTTTGTTCTCCACTGTAGTGCATATCTCAAATTTTTTACTACTGAAAGAATGTGCAGTGAACAAAGTCATAAATATCTCTTTCATTATGACATAATTTCAGCACTACATGGACACTATTATTTGAATTTAGATGAATTGGCCTAGTTTGATCATAAGAACTGATATGAATGCATCATGAGCAAAAAATTTGTAAAAATATATATAGAGATTCTCCCCTGCAACATGAAATAAAATAATGAGAGCACTACAAAGGCACCCAATAGCAGACATGTACGTAAAACCCTAGTCAGACAAAAATTTACAACTATCCAAGTGGCAATATGATGCAAGATTTAGAAGACATCAAAATATTTTACACCTTTTTCATAAATCTTGTTTTAACATACATGTACTTGGATCAGAGTCCAAACATTCCAGTTCTGAGAGTAATGAAGTGATGGGATGTTGCTTAAAGGATACATGCATATTCTAGTAATTGAGACCTTGAATATAAGTTGGAAGACACAATGGGATTAAGAATTCTGAGTATGGTATACAATATTTCCAGTACTTGAGACCTTGAATATAAGTTGGCAGATATAATGGGATTAAGAATGATTAGTGTGGTATAAAATGATTTTATATTTTTATGACACTGATTCCATCCACTATAGGTACCTATCCTTCTTTCCAAAATAAGACTCCAGGCTAAAATGCATAAATTGACTGCTGGCCTTGTATTAGTAATCAAGCAAAAATCTTTAAATTGTAGGCTTTATTCATTTTATATGTGGGATTAATTGCCTTAAAATAAAAAGAATTCCTCTGTCATGAAAGATATCATTGGTGGAATTTTATTTCAAACAATTGATACTCTTTATAAATATCAACAAAGGAGGAGATAAATTCAGTTTAATGAGCATTATAGTCTGGATCTGATCCATATTTGTATAATATGTGAAAATGGAGGTATGGATGCTACCATCAAAGTGTTTGTGGCCAACCATAGATTGGGCCATATATAGTTCTTATAATAAAATTTTATCTCATGGTATTTCCCAAGTATATTTTTATAGGTAACAACCACTTGTATAAATTAAATGTGAAAGTTGTGCACAACACACACAAGCTGACATCCAAATTTGTTTTTGCATCAAAATTGATTACTTAAACTTGAAGGCACTTTAGTCCCCTACCATTTTTTCTATGAGACAAAGTACTCACAATATTGTGTGCTACTTACAAAACATGTAGTTTTCATGTATGAACCCAGTATCAGTGTTCCATGGGGACGTGTCCCCAGGGATGGTAGCCAAGCTTTGCTTCCCAAGCTCTCCAACATTCTTCATTATCTTAATTTTTATATTTTTTTCCTTTATCTTACCTTTTCTATCATTTTACTTAAATTTTTAGCACTACCGTTAAGTGTTTCAGGATGTTTAAGAGTGGTTCCAACCTCATCATACTTCATATGGAAAAAGAATAATTTCACATCCCATTTATAATTTAGATTCAATATTTTATGATTGGCACGATTGTAGCATTTCAACTGGGCTGCTACAATGACGAATTTTCTTCTGATGAATTGTTATTGTTCGGATTTTATCATCATTAATTTTTAATTTTATAAATTAAGAGACAGGGACTCCTATTCTAATTATACCAACATCCCCCTATGCCCCATGAATTTCCATAAATTTTGGGAGTGCTCCCATAGATCCTACATGTGCATTTCCCCACTATCGGGCTCCCTTGTCCTAGAAACATGGAGGAACATAGCCCAACATACCTACTTTAGGATACCAAAATAGAAATCACTCAACTATAGACAACACAACTTCACTACAGATTATTCCCTCACAATACAACGAATCTGTTAAGTACAGTGGAAACTCTGACTGAAGATGTAATCTTAATCCCCTTTCCTGCAATTTACATGATGCTTGGTGTCCATGTTCAGTTCAGCTTTTAGAAGCAAAGATCACCCTAGACAAATGTGTATATCAAATGTTAAAATGAACCACAAAATGTTGTCCTCTTCATAATGGCCCACTGATAGAATCAACATAAATGTGAGATAATTGGGAATAGGCAGGTTCAATTCTGAGCGAATGTTGCTTCTTTAATTCAATTACCTAATTGTCATTCATCAAACATATTGCTTGCATTTCAGATGCAAACGGGTCTGTATCTTATCGTTCAGTCTCTGCATTCATTTACCCAATATGTACCTAATGGTTACAAGTAAAATTGTGCATGAAATAAAAGAGCCCTACCTCCACACTGAAAAAATAATCAACATGATCAACGAGGTTTGAAAATGATTGACATTCCATTGCCATTTGTGAAATATAACTTACTGACTTTGACAAAGTATATAATTGCAAGGAATGAGCTAGTCATTAACTAATATCTTGTTCAGAAAACATCCCAAGACTCGAGAGGAATAATCCAAACTTTTTGAATCATCCTAAACTAAGATCTAATGTGCTCCAAATTTCTACAAAACAGAGTAATCTTAGAAAAAGTTTTTTTCCAGACAATCTCCTGTATACATGCAGTTAAGTGATTTTAAACCTCAAGTGAAAGTGTTGAAAAATTATACATATCCACCCTTACATAAATTTGAATATTTGTAAATCTAAGATCCATTCAGGGTGGGCTAACAATGAGCATAGATCCAATAATTGATCCATCAGTGGATGCATCCCTTAACTGTGGGACACATGATACATCCTTAATGCAACTAGGTCCCATCCAAGATAAAAGAGACAAGGATAAAAAATTCCCATCCATATATGAGAATGGACTCTATCATTTATCAGTGACATAAATAGAACACATAAAGTCATAAAATTATTTAATCTAACACAATTATGTATGAAGACTTGAATCTTCGACTGTTACAAAAACTGTCACATGTCATTTTTGATGTATGTATGAGTAATTTTCAGGGTAGGTGTCCCCATGTGTGGGTTCACATCTCGCATATTCAGTAGGGTAATGACAACATATCCTCCCAGGATAGTGGGAATTCCCAACCAATATATAAATGCATGATTAATGGGCCCTGTTACCCATCATATGGCAGGAGAATTAATTCAGTTGAAGACCTCACCTAGGTAGGTTGCACTTGGAGAATTTTGGCTCTCTGGCTTGTTACCTCTCATGTTATATGAGGCCTACACTTATGAATATTTTCATTACTTTGTCATTTCCATCACAAAGGGAGGTTTATAGGTTGACCTTTAGATGGCCCTAGAGTCGTGATTGCATTTGATGAGGTTTTGGTGATGGCCTCATCCTAATAGCCAACAAGCATGTTTGTCTGGTTCAATTCCCTCAAAATATACTAAAACTGCTACCCAAAATGCTACAACTTTTGGTGCCTTTAAGATGGTTCCTGTGTTAGAGAAACCTTCAAAAAGTGCACCGGCTGGAAAAAATGTCCAAAAACATTATTACAAGAAAAACATGGCCAAAAACCTACAAAATACACACAATCAAATGAGACGAATGATAAATTACAACTAAAAAATATGCAACCAATACCATCTACTACTGTCAAAACTATTGAAGTAATGTGCATATACATATTTTTTAGATTTATAGGTTAATGATTAATCATCAGAAATCGAAAAAATGTATTCACACAAATGAGAAGGAAAATGGAATCAATAGATAAGAAAATGACTTCATTTTCAAATATCATGTAGAGTGCTAAAATATTTGATGGATAAGCTTAAGAAATTTTGGCAACTCCATTGGGATAAACTAAAATACAACAACTTCCAATATTTCAATATAAATGATAATGCAACAAGAAAATGTGCTTAACAAATATCTCGCCAAATTAGTGAGTGTGCTAAATAACAAATCCTATATGCCTAGGAGATAAAAAAATGTTGCAATAACCTGAGACTTTGTTGAAGGTTTTCAAGAATTGCTTCATAAACAACATATATTGCCTTAAAAAAAATATTAGGAAAGTGACTTGAAATGTTTAGTTTCTGCAATGTGGACAATATTTTGATTGTCATCTAATAAAGTATTGTGAGATTCCCAAAAATCCTCCACAACATGGGGTCTTCACTATTAAGCAAGGTGACTCTATATAATGGGTCTTCATTATTAAGCATGGTGACTAGTAGAAGAATATAGTCTTGAAATCCATACTTTGTTGCCAATACTTTTTATTTACTAAAAGCTATAATAGTAACACCACTACTTTCTTTCCTTCCTTTGTATCCCATGCTAGCGGACCCAAGGTAATGCTAGATTTTTTTTCACTTTTCTTCAAGTTCACTTAAGAGGAACTAGTTTTGACAGGTGGCAACTAGACATTCCTAAGACAGTTGAGGTACATCCACCCATCTTCGGGAGCAATTACATCACTAATATTCTAGGATGTGGGTAACATCCCAAAAGAAAAGGAGATGTCCCCAATATTTTTCTTGTACCTCATGGATAGGGAAACACTAAAGTCTAAGCCAACCCACTTTCATTTTTATATGATGGTGGCTGGATCCATTCAGGGTGGGCTGACAATGAGCATAGATCCACTGATTGATCCATCAGTGGATGTATCCCTTAGGCTGTGGGACACATCCTTAATGCAACTAGGTCCCAACTAAGATAAAAGAGACAAGGATAAAATAAATTATCATGCATACATGAGAATGGACTATATCATTTATTAGTGACAGAAATAGAACACAAAATCATAAAAGTAGTTCATCTAACATAGTTATGTATAAATAATTGAGTCTTAGACTCTTACAGAAATTGTCACATGTCATTTCTGATGTATGTATGAGTAATTTTCAAGGTAGTTGTCCCCAAGCATGGGTGGAAATCTCACATATTTGGTAGGGAAATGACATCATATCCTCCCAGGCTACTGAGCATGCCCAAATGATAAATAAATGCATGATTGGTGGGCCCTGTTACCCATCATATAGTATGAGAATTAATCTAGTAGAATATCGCACCCATGCAAGCTGTACTTGGAGAACTTTGGCTCTCTAGCTTGTTACCTCTCATGTTATAGGAGGCTTGTTACCTCTCATGTTATAGGAGGCCTACACTTGTGAATATTTTCCCTAATATTGTCATTTCCATCACAAAGGGAGGTTTAAAAGTTGACCTTTAGATGTCCCTAGAGTCGTGATTTCATTTGATGAGGTTATTGATGAAGTAAGCATAGATGGCTTGATGATGTTGATGTTTAGGTTTCCTTGACGATGATTGTTTTCGTTTCATCCTAGCTGCCTTAGTTGTGAATCACCTATGATCATTATAAAGTTAATGATACATGTTGTTGTATGAATCAATTGAGGAAATTCCCTATCATTTTTGGCCTAAGCCAACATCATTTTCGTATAATTATTTCAATAGCTTCATGATGGTGTACAACACTCTAGCATTCTCCCCCTACTGTTACTTGAATTGAAATTGGTCTTGGGGTGATAGAATATGCTCTAGCATGGTTTGATATTCATGAGGTAAACACCTTTGTTCATATTGAAGGATTGTAAGCATATTATGGTATGTCATGATATAGACTACAATCATTGTCTGCTTTATAGTTCTATCTACGTAGATACACTACATATGGGATTGGTTGGCATGATTTGAGGAATGCCCCACATCTTATTGGCACACATGTTTAGGTCACCCTTTGAGGAGTTGTCATAACAATTATTTGACCATTCCTTACCCACTTATCTATGATATCCACTTATGGAGGAGTGTGATAAATTTATTGGAGGGGAAACCTAGCTCTTGAGCATATACCTTTTGACAAGTGACCAAATTGTTACTAAATTAGTGCCAATAAATGAAAAATTGTAGCAGAATTTTAAAATTAGGGTCATAATAGAAATTTGGACAAATATTGCTAGGAGCTATGGTGGCTATAGATCCATCACCTTAAAACCCTCACCAAATTTTGATAATTTTTTTGAGAAATTCCCAACCTTTTTTTCTTGATCACTTTGGTTATCTAGGAAGGTTGTGATTGTAGAATGCACATGGCAGAGAAAAACTTGAACATAGGGAATAAATTTGCATCTTATTAGTGTTGATTTTTGTGTAGCCTGAGAGGTACTCCAAGCCCTAGTGTTGGAGGGTTGGAGGTCAAAGCACCACAAATGGGCTTGTGGGCTTGAGATCCAAGCGTGGGGTTTTTGCACCCATCATAATTTGTGCCATAACCGTGATGTATTTTCAACATTTGATGGATGAGGATGATAGTGCTCAGTGAGATGATTCCAACGCAATGAGTATCATTCTATTTTGAGTTGTCGTTAGAGACAAAATAAATTTTGAAGTTGACAAGCTAATTATTGGTTGTCAAGTCATGTTGGCTTGATGAAAATAACTCCAATAGGTGTGTCTCTTCATAATTCATCGAAGCCCCTCATTATGTATATAAAAGGAGGGTGAGCACTTGTTTTTTAGGCATCCACTATGTGAAACACATCATAAGAAGATAGCTCGTCGAGGAGAAGAAAACTTATGTTTTTGTCCGCAAGCATAAGAGGGATGACATCATGGAGAAGAGGGATGCTCAGGACACTCTTGGTGACTATTATGAAGGCCGATTTGTTGTGCTGGAGGGATGAGTTAGAGGACATAATTTCTAGTATGTTTTTGGGGTATGTTAGGGTGTTTAGACCCTTGGAAGAGACATTCGCATCCATAGATGGCTATTGTGGGAATGACACAAGCCTAAAAAAAACCTAAAAATGGTTGTGTAAGGTAGTGTTAGGGTTGGTTCATGCCGAGGACAACTGCGTTAAGGAGGAGGGTACTTCCAAAGGAAAGCCACTTTCATCTAGAGAAATTTTGGGTAGAATTGAAGGCTACAAGAAGGGACTTTGTGATGCCCTGGCCAGGCTTAGATTGCAGTAGTGAAGGAGACCTACAAAGAATGAGCTTAAGGTATGTATTTTAGTGCATTATTGTAGATGTTGTATCCTAACTTGTAGATCGGTTTTAAATCGTGATAGGGCAACATGTTGAATTCAGTGAGGAGGGAAACATTGTAAGATGCCCTAAACTAGTGATAGTTGCCACAATTATTAGGCAACAAACTTGGAGTGAGATAACTATTGAGTTGTCAAGTATTGGGTCAAAGTGATAACTATTGTGTGGATCAGTTTGATGCGCGGCTTGAGGAGGCCCTAGGAGTTGTTTTGACGAGCCCACGTGTATTGTTGGGAGGCCTACGAAGCAGCCAAGGTGACAACAGGCACATTAGATCGGAAGGAAAGAGGACAACAACAAGGTATGTTTCAGATGGACCCTTGTATGATGGTTTGATGGTGCCCTAGGTGAGGAGACATTGAGGTGTCTAGATTTTCATAATATCTCCTCTATTGCAAGGTGAAGGAAGTTTTGATCAAGTTTCTAGAAACCCATGTGTAAGGATCTCCCAGGTGTGGGGATGCCCTAACTAGGTGCAAATGCTACAGCATGGACTTGGTCTCTTGTGGATTGTTGGAGGGCAGCATGAGGGAGGACCAAGTGTGGATGATATTGCTCAGTTATGTTCTACTGGAGGACAACGTGATAGTGTCCATGTGGGAGCTGGAGTTTAGCACCTTGATGGAAAAAGGTGACTGCAATCCTGACAGTTGCAGAGCTCAAGGTTTTGGCCAACCAGGAGTAAGATCATGGAGCCTGAGACATGTCTCTGGAGAAGGAATTTTAGAGCAGATGATGGGTAGTCCTCCTAGCCCATGTTCATTATGGGATATGGAAATCTTGTAGTGATAGGTGGCAGCCCTTCATGCCCTATTTTTGTCTTCATCATTGCAGCATAGGAAGACCATAGTGGGTTAAAGTCCCTGAGTAGTTGAGGAGAAGGAATGGGTAGATTGAGAGTTGTCCACAAGTGGATTTGTGAACAAAGTGACAAGATTCTTGATGTTTTCTCACCTTGATGGACTGAGGCACAACTAGAGAGCATATTGGATAGCCGAGATTCAGTGGCCAGATGGACTTGGAGCATTGTTACAGGTAGGAACTGTAGATCGAGAGATGAAGGATTGGGTAGGTACAGGGTATGACCGAGAGGGCTGAAAGATTTCACTAGAGCTAGATGGTCAGAGTATCTTGTTTATATCTTGTACTAGTGGATGTATGAGGGCCATTATCCGTGATAAGGGAGCCCTATAGTATTGTATTATATGTTTTTAATATAACGAAGATGGGTTGAAAATTTGAAAATTTGTTTATATTTTGTGCGCATGTGATTTAATGTTGTTTATATTCTACTGTGAAAAGTAGTTTTGTTTAGATTCTTGGTTTGGTAGCATTAGAGATTTTAATACTCTATCCTAGACCCAAGGTTGTGGAAATTCAACATGGTATCAAATCATTTCTGAGCTACTTTGGAAGTCAGTGAATTAGAGTTTGCACAATGAAGCAACTGTGGGTGTCTAGATCATGGAGCATAGGGTTCAGCTGAAGACATGAAGATGTGGTCTTGACAAGTTAAATGGAGAGATGGGTTGGGATTTTTGGTGGAATGGTAGTGCGCCTAGTGAAAAATAGCATGTTGTAGGGCATATTGTTGATCATGGACTTCTGTTGATGTGCCATGGTTGGTTGGGACAACTTGAGGGTTTCTTTGGAATGGAAGAGATTAGGATGATCAAGATGGATTCATATGATGGACTACAGGTTGGCAGGCTAAATTCTTCATTGGATCATGGTGTTGCATTTCTAATATTGGTGGGATTTGCGCGAGTGGTATTTGATCCAAGAATGTTGAGCTAGTGGAGATCGCGTAGGCTCAAAGGGAGTCTAGCCTCAGAGGGAGCAGCTCTATGGAGGTTTGGGATATTTAGGTTCAGGATGATGAGGCGGAGGCACTATCGAGATTTTCAGATTCACCTATAGGGAATGTTGTAGTGATGGATGCGAGATGGGATTTGTCATCACATAATGATGATGGTTACTTCCTAGTCTTGGAAGTACCTCCCTCGCTAAGAGGGATAGTTTATTTTTTTCAATCTTGGGAGGTAATCCAATCCCTAGTGTTCGAGGGTTGGAGGTCAAAGTGCCACAAATGGGCTTGTGGGCTTGAGATCCAAGCTTTGGGTTTTTTCACCCATCGTGATTTGGGCCAAAACCGTGATGGATTTTCGACATGTGATGGATGAGGATGATAGTGCTCGGCGAGACGATTCCAACATAACAAGTTCCACTAGGAGGCATATTGTTGGTTTGACTAGCATTAAATTTTATAACTAGGGCATTTTTTTTACTGCTGTAAATTGTACTTTCACTCTCTATTGAATTTGAAGAATAATAATATGATTTGATCGAAGGGTTTTCCGCACATTGGGGTTTTTCCCTAGCATCTGCCAAATTATTGTGTCCTCTTGTCTTGGATAGTCTTTTGGCTTTTTATTTATGTTCTATCAGCATTTTCTATCAATGTTAATGTGATTGCTAAAAGGGAAATTAAAAATACTAATGAGAAAGATGGAAGTAAATTTCTCTAAACATAGAACATACCATTGTTAACTAAAATTAACACAAACTCTTAATGTCATCCACAATAACTGCATATTGCAAGGTTTTGTATGGAATTGGACCTAAACAAACCATTTCCAACCTCAATATAACTACAAATTATGAATTACATATAGGAGCAACTTCTAGAGTCTAGACTCCAAAAATTTCTTTCAAGTGTAGAAGTTGCCTCATACATTGTCACCTTGCTTTTCCATGTCCAAAATAGAAAAACTAGTAAAGAATATAAACCTAAAAAAATTAAAATAAGGTGACCATTAAACCTCCAAATCTCCCATTTCAACGTGTAGGAGTCTCATACTATAAAACAACAAAAAATGAGACTTCCAAATCTTCTAAGAACAAGACAACGTCCTAATGAGCAAGTCCAACTGATCTTAACCCCTCCAAGATGTTCCAGATTCCAAGCAAGAGGTGCCAGAGTGTCCCATTGAGCTTCCCTCTACATTAGAACAAACTTAATGTAGTTGATCTTAACCCCTATCAAAGAACTTTAGATTCCAAGAAAGAGGTGGCAAAGTGTCCCGTTGAGCTTCCCTCTGCAGCAAAAGAAACTTTGAAGGAATGTTTTCTAGTAATGAGTTCCTACACCTTGACTGAGGTTCTCAATGATCATACCCAAGCAATGCTTCAACCTTTAAACCTTCTCCTTCGCACATCTGATCCATACTATTCTATAGAGTGCACCTCCCTTCTCTTAGTGTAGTAAACTAAAAAAAAATGCTCATCTTATTGGCTTGCAAACCACACTTGCTTAATTCATGGTCACAAAGTATAATGATGATAGTTCTTTGAGAAACATGCACTGAGGGTATGGCTCTGAACTGCATAGAACAGACATCCTTTGGCTCAAATGTGAGGTTTGGTAGGTATATTTTTTCCAAAATTGCTTGACATATGCACCTGGACTCATCCACTTCCATCTCGTGTCATTGGGTTGGATCAGAATATGGCTAGAATGGAATCCTGTTGAACAGATTAATACTACGTCAACCTTTGCAATGAATGATCATCTCTATGGAAATTGGTGGTCGCAAGCTCGACTACACAAGTATACAAATATGCTTCCAAAACTCGTAGAAAGCACTCACTAGGAAATCAACAATTATATGGGGTCAGGTTTGGTACTAGCCTTTCTATAGAGCTTTTCTAATTGGCGATCATGAGTTCAATTCCACAGGCATAAATTCACACATATATTTATTCACACATATTTTTTTTAGAATTCAAATACTAAAATAGCCAATTTTTATAGTTGAAATATAAAGGAATTTCAACTATCATAAATGATTATAGAGTTGAAAATATTACGTCAGTGCATGGTTAGGGTTCATTATTTATAATTAAAAAGGCATTACAGTTGAAATATATATATATACCAAACCAAAAATCAAAATTTTGAAGAAAATTATGTTTACCTTGAGGAAGGGATGCTGATCTGGTAATGAAAATGTGGTAATGTGTGTTGACTGGTGCTTGTAGAGAAAACGAGAAATGAAACAAATGGCCTTAATGTATTTTTGAACAAAATACAGTGGTGCAGCATCAAGCACTGCGTGGAGGTGTTGAAAGGCCTGCAGAGGCTCCATGTGACCTTCCTCCACCAGGGAGTAGAGTTCCTAGACCACTTGGTCTATAACAACAACAAGGGACAATTGCAGGCAAGCAGGACATAACATACAATTGCAGGCAACAGAATAGAGCATCTTCCTACTCTCGATACTTCAAACCAAGGTGAGGGTGCATGTTGTTCAGCTTCTCGAACACCGCCATCACTGCAAAGATTTGTCGGTTGAGGTGTATCGATTGTTTCCAAGAGCAAGCGAGGCATAAGAAAATGATGACCAGAGAAATAGAGAAAGAGTATCAAACAAATTGGTAGGGAAGAAAAGTAGCGGGAAATTATATTTTAATTAGTCAATTTCGATTTTAGAATTGAGGGAAAATAGATTTTAATAATTAATAATTTTTTATGAGGTAATTGCTATGGGAATTATGTTAAGTTTTTTTTCCTCCATTTTAGTTAAGTTCGTTGTCCCCTTTTTTGTTTGCTGGTTTTTTTTTTTCATTTTTTTGGTTGGTTTTGTCATTTGAGAGGAGGTTGGTTGAGATATAAATTATATCTAATGATGTTGAAGGTCTACCAATGATAATGTTGGCTTAAGGCTATTACTCAAAATTATAGGAGAATTTTTTTATATAGGTAAGTGTGTTCATATAAAGAGGAAAAAGAATCATGAGGTTTACACATAACTAAAATATCCACTAACCCTTAAAGAGGTAGAAAATATCTTCAAATCTATGAATAATGTTAGCAATAAACTCAAGTAGTTGTAGGTAACCCATTATTTTCTAGGAACTTCACGCAGAGCTCAAAAATACCCTATTAGAAGCTAACCATAGTTTAGAAGACCTTCAGATGTGTTGTTAAGAGAGACATGGGATAAAATTTGAATAAGGGAAATAAGGGGTACAATAATATCGATGTGTAGCACCTACTCAAATCACCAAGTATATACCCAAACCATCAATATGTCACACTTCTCTGAGTAAAATTATGAAATGCCATGGAACAACTCAACTTAGAACATATAGCCAAACCATCAAGACTTACAATACAATGATTAAGTGATCACAATAAAAATGATACACATTGGATATATCATATATACATGGATCATAGATATCAAGTCGTTACCTAAAGATGCCTTAGAATCAATAAAAAATGACTAGCATAAATTCAGAATGAAAAAATTAAAATTGACTAGCATAAATTACTAACTCATATACTTGTTGCACTAGTTAGTTGGTCATATTTCTATTATTTGACTATAGTGTTTGTTTTCATTAATTAACTTTTTTTTCACTTATTATCTAGTGTTATATTTTAGTCCTCGACTAAATTAGTCATTTAAGTTAGTCATTTTTAGTTTAGTCACTTATTATCTAGTCGTATATTTTATCCCTAGACTAAATTAGTCATTTAAGTTAGTCATTTTATTTCGGTCACTTAAAATTTCTCAAATTTAGTAGTAATTCACTTGAAATAATTATGGTGACTAACTTTTTTAGTCACCTAGTCACTAATTTCATAATTTTCTACTAGTGAATTGATGTAGAATAGTAGGGAACAATATTTTTGTTGAGATTTGAACCAGTAATATAGACAAGATTTCAATGTCAGATGATGTCTACTTAGAGTGATATTCAATGCATCTAGTACCCCATACCAAACCGCCATAGCATAAAGGAAACATAGAAGCAAATGATCTACATCTTCGAGACCCCTTATGCACATATGAAAAATGCCAGGACTTATAAATACTCAGTGTTGTAGGTTATTCGAGGTAAGAACATGGTCATGTACTGCCAACCAACATACACATTTGAGCTTGTATGGCATCCCCCATTTCTATGCATCCTGGAACCAACTGAGGTAGATGAAATCCTTCTCTGTCATAAGAAATTTGTGATAAATTAACTTGACCACTAACTCACCCTTTTTTGACAATCCATCCCAAACCATACTATCCTCTTGTTTGGTGATTGTAATTCCAGCTATGTGCAAACGAGAAACGTAACTCTCCCATTCATTAACATATATTCTTCTTGTAAACCCAACTCCTCCTCCCTGATCCAGGACTGCAAATTAATGTTATTATTGTGAATATAATGGATCTAGTGAAGGAGGTATATGCCTCTATCATGGATGAAATTAAGCAAAGAGACACATAAAGAGTGGTTCCTGAATAATCCCTTTATAACATATAATCTGATCTCATTCTTTGTTCCATCACCAACATCCCATCGAATGAATCCCAATAGCCATTGCAAGTTTTTTATCATGCTACACCAGATATTGAAGGGCACACTTGAAGTGCTTCTCGCACCATTCTTGATCCAGGAAGAGAAAAATTGACCATACATATATTTATATCTAATAATGTGTGACCATAAGTTAGTACCACACATAGCCCTCCACATGTTTTTGGCAATCAACACTTTGTTAAAAGTATAAGGATCTATGATTCCCCATCCACCCTCCTCAATTGACCTGGCCAATGTTATCCATATAACCAAGTGAATATTCCCCATAAGATTGGTCCCATAACACAAGAATCTTTCCATAATTAAAGTTCAAACCTATGAATGATCTCCCTTAGTAACATGAATATATGCATCTAGTATATTGAGATTTTTTGTAGCACCAACTTCAATAATCAGTCAACCACTAATCGATAACCATCTATTCTTCCACCCAACCAGTTTTTTTTTCAAATATGTCAATCAACGAGTGTCGGTCCTTTATACAATACCTATTAGGTTTTAGTCTAAAATATAGGTATAAAAAACCTCCATCATAATTTATGGATGCAATATTAAATATTTTACATATGTCCCTAATCATTGTGTCCTCTTTGTCACCAAATACGAGGATAGACTTATTTTTCCTCATGTATAAACTTGCTACCTCTCCAAAACTCTTAATGATATTATGTATATGTGTCCATTCTTTCATACATGTCACACCACCAAATAATAAATCATCGAGGAACATCAATTTTGTGAAAAAATTATGTGTGGTAACATGAAAACTAGAAATCAACCCCCAGTCCATCGCATTTCCCATCTTGTGACTCATACATTCTATCATAAGGAGAAATGGGAGAGGCAACATAGCACATCCCTATTGTAGGCCCCTATATGACCTAACGATTCGTGTGGATCAATCCATTAATAATCACTACGAAATTAGCGGTATTGATTCATGCCATAATCAATTTAGTGTTTTGTGGGGAAATATTGATCTTGATCAAAACCAATTTTAAGAACCCCTGGTCCACAAAATCATAGGCTTTGATCAGATCAAAATAGAGTAGAGATGTCTTCAAATTCCAGGCTTTCACATAGTGTAGGACCTCCGATGCAATGGCAATGACATCTTGGATCTTCTTGCCATCCATGAACCCAAATTGTTCAGAAGTGATGTGCCTCAAAAATACCAGTTTGAGTCTACAAGAAAATAATTTTGAAATCGTATTATAAATAGAGTTGCAGAGGGAAATAGGACTATAGTCTGCAAATGTCCTTTTTTTCTCCATTTTGGATATTAAGGAAACTAATATGGCATTGATCGCCCCAGAAATGTAGCCACGAGTCCTCGATTCTTTATCAACCTCTAGAAGAATCAGAATCATCATCTCTATGAAGGGAAGGAATATTCTACCCCCCAACCATCTAGACCAGGGCTCTTTTCCTTCGCATTTACCTTTAATACAATTGTCAAATCTTCCCTAGTTATCAGCAATCCAAACAATTCATTATCTCTCTCAATAAACATCTAAGGAACAAGTGTAATATAATCCATTTGTGAAGAAAAATATTGTTCATGGTCCTTGAAAATCTCACTAAAGTGTCAGATAGATGTATGTTTTATTGTAGATTTAGTGTTATGAACTTGCCCATCATCATCCCAAATATCCCTAACGGTGTTGGCTTGTTTCCTAAGATTAAAATGCATGTGAAAAAATCTGAAATTTTTATCCCCTTCATCAACCCATATAGCTCAAATTTTCAAGCGAATGTCTTCATCTCGAGATAGGATTAAGGCTTCTCGTTTTTTCCTCCAATTCTAGAATTTTGGATCAGTATTTCCTGGAGAAAAAGAGAGGGTCTTTAGGTTCATTATAATATTTAAGGATATTCTTAATGTCAAACAAAGATTTATATTTGGCCTCCCTCTTACCTTTGGACCATATGCAAACTTGTTTTTTAGGTCTTTTAATTATCATATATGGAGGACATGCAGTCCATCGGGGAAGATGTGAACTTCTTATTCAACACATTAGACAAAAAAAGTCTCAAATTCATTCAGTTTTAGCGATTTTGAGTTAAATTGAACAAGTAGTATAATCTCGTACCAACCCCCTCCCAGGATACCATGATCGACTCATGATCAAAAATAAACAAAGGGGTGATATGTGATCTAATCCACGCTAGGTCATTTATAGTGAGTGAGTCAAAATAAATATGTCCAGTCTCTTGGGCATGCCCTCTGTAGCAATACACCCATTCCTCCATGTGGGGGAAACGAATATCGACGCGACATATATAAGATTATTTGCATCCAAAAAATCCTTGAAAAAGGAAGTCAAATTATCCTCCCTTAGGATTATCTCCCAAAATTTCCCTAGGTCCCATAGAAATGTTGAGATCCCCAACAATAATCATTGATTTCAATCCCAACAGACCCAAGCTAGATACAATGTCCCAAAAGTTCTCACGTCCATCATATGGTGCATATGTGTTAATAATGTGCATCCTTTGACATGAGCCCATCAAATGACCATTCAAAATGATGTGTGCACATGATATAAATGCCTTCAATTCCACATCACCCCCCAAACACCAAAGTGACCCATTGCATTAGTGGCACACACATACATATGGGACAACTATATTTAAGACAAAATTTAGGATCATTTTGAAACCCTAGCTTCCTAGACCACATGTCTAAAAATATAGCAAACTAAGATATGAAATTTTGACATGATCATCAATATTTCAACTCAGCATGGTTGAAGTTTCACCTTCTGAAGCCTCATAGAAAAAAGTTATAGCAAAAATTACAAGATGAATTGTTTGAGGTATCGAAACACTAGGATCCAAAGCGCTATAATACTAAATGTTATGTACCTAGATCAAAATAACACAAAAACATAAGAAGAAATAGATCAATGGCTTGATAATAAGACACTTTGAGGGGGGGAACCTCCTTTTACATCAAATAAATGAAAATTCCTTGGATGATTCAAATTAAAATACCTTTGATGGTATATATAGGACTTTGAAGGATCAAAATATAATTAGGGCCTACACAAAAATAATAATCTAAGGGCACAACAATAACAATAGTGGGATTCTATGTGACTTAACAATAATAACATGGGGGTTTCACTAGTATTATAAGGACCTAACAAAGTCCAATTTTGTAAACGAAAGGCATTTATTGGCTTGATCCATGTAGTACAAGCTTTCTCCTTTTCCTATGAATATAAGTAAGCATTAGTTTATTTTTTTTCTTTTTGGTATTTATCACATGAAACTAAACCCAAGAATGAACTCTATCATATTCACAAGGCTTATTTTTTAAATCATGCAAGATATCAGTGTCATCATATTATAATGTCCAAGATATATAAGTAAATTCTTAAAATATATAGGTCTATATGGAAGGATCAACAAATATTAATGTACAATCCATGTATGTCTATCATAATTTTCTCTCATAGTTAATGAATGTTTGGATTTCTAACAACTACTCAATATCATTAATCTAGGAGCTACGAGAGGCACTATATTAACAATAATTTTACCAAGAGCACCCACTAGCTGTAGTGAAGGAGAAAGTGATTGTAGGATAAATGTCCCTAAAAACATAATTATCTCTCATGGCACTTAGGTGTGATGTAGGATAAATTCTGGTAGAAAATTATTTATGTGGAATATTCTATACAAATTCAACATAAAAAGTATTCTTTTTTATAATTGTATAGTTCTACTATGGCTCAAGCTTCGTTTATTCAGTTTTGAATACATTTTGACTACTCGTAAATTGGCATGCAATACAAGGAACAATATGGGTTGTCTTTCACATCTAATTAATTAGTTTTATATTATAAGTAAATAGTTAATCTCAAGAAATGCACTCTCACCTAGTCATATCCTCTATTTATTGTTGCTTTTTTTCCACTTTTACCTACTTTTTTTAGTAAATGCATACCCCAAGCATAGGGATGGAGAAAATATCTTAGAGTGGTTGTGATATTCAAAATTAGAAATTTGTTTTTACATGAATAAATAATATTTCAAAAGCTCATTTTAAAATAGTTATATTAAATAGATACATGGCAAGAACATGTGATATAGGAGTATGAGGAAATGTAAGATAAATGTTATTTGTTAAGACATTTTTGTATAATTAAAACGAGTGACTAATACAACAATATTAAATATTGAGAAGTATGAGTTCATATAAGATAGATACATAGTGTAAATTCCACTAGCCTCAATCGTTGCCTCAATAATTTGCAGAACTAAAAACTCATTAAATCCCAATAGAGAAATCCCCAAAATACAATTCCATCAATAATGCATATGATTCACTAAACAACTTCCAGTTGAAATAATCATTTGAGCACCCAACCTGATAATTAATCTATTTTAAAATTTCCATTTATAATATTTAATACAGGAACAACTGAATGGTTTCCTACATTTTCTATGTAATTTAAGAAAATATAAATATAAAATAAGAAGAATGTGATGTAGAATTAATTTTTTGGACATGGAGTAAGAAAATCCATTAAATTCAATTTCCATATTTTTATATGTATTTAATTGAATTATATATTTGATTTTTTTATGAAAGTAACACATAAGCATGGATAAAGTGACGTGTAAAGGAAACGTTTAAAAGGGTATTTAATAATAGCAAGAAATAAAAAGGTTTAAGAATGTTTCCTTTGGTTTTCAGATTTAAGGATATTGACTTACTAATAATATAATCAAGTTTATTACGAAATAAAAAGAGAATAAAACAAATTTGGTCATAAAATAGGATTTTGTTGCCTATTAAATTATTTTATTTAATTTAAAAATTCATGAATAATATTCTCTCAAAGTACCTTTATGAATTAATTTATATATATTTGGGCTCAATTGGATTTACTAGGCTTTATACCTTATTGAAAGTTACTATATTCAATAATGCTTCAAAAATGTCTTCATCAATAGTATTATCTTCAATTTTGTTGAAGTATTTTCTTAAATTAGTTTACACTTTAATTTTTATAAAGTATTTTTTAATTTAATTTAATTTTTTTGATTTTTTTTTCATGTAAATGATCCGATTTAGTAGATTTTATATATTGTTCAAAATTATTATATCTAATAATTGAAGTATTTTCTTAAACTAGTTTACACTTTATTTTATAAAGTGTTTTTTAAATTAATTTATTTCTTGGTTTTTTTTAATGTAAATAATTCGATTTACTAAATTTTATATATTATTCAAAATTACTATATCTAATAATACTTCAAAATGTTAATTGAAAGTTAATTTTATGCATTTTGAATGATGCCCAATCCATATATCAGCAATTAAATTAGAATTACATAAATCTAAGTGTTAATAACTACCAATAATATTACATATAAAAAATGTAAATTAAAATTTTCATAACATTTCTACGATGCATAAAAACTATAGCATATTAGTTTTAACCATAACATTATATGATATAAATAAACTACAATGCAATACATTTTTAAATAGTATAAATAAACTAGGATACACATACATTTTTTAACTTTTAAATAATAATAATAATAAATATTATTGCTAGGTTATGGCTTTTGAAATTTGAAGCTTTTCACATTATATTATAATTTAGATCATATTCTATCTCATTAAAATTCATTTAGCAAATGTTGATAATATAAAAAGATTGATGGTATGAAAAATCTATACTATATTTGAATTATACAATATATAAATTTGATAATCACTATTTACTATATAAGTTAAACAATTAAATTGAATTTAGAATAAGTAGAATATTTATATTTATATGAATTAAATAATTAAAATAAAAGAGTACATTTTTCCATAAACAAAAGATTTCATTTGATATTTCATAAATATTATTTTAAAATTAAATTAATAATAAAGTAAAAATAATATTTAATTTTTATTTTAGATTCATTGTTGTTAAATATTTTTAGAATATATATATTTTTTCTCAAAATTATTTTCCACCCTTTACACCCATGAATTTGTTCAGTATATATTTTGATTTTTGTTATGTACAACTTTTGAATAAATAGAAATCATTTTTTATTTTTAATTCGAAGTATTGGTGTAATGACTTATTACTACATTGAGACATTGAAGTATCTACAATGTTGTACCATCAAACAATGTTTTGGATACTTGCAAGACCTGATAAATGTCTTTCGATTGATAGAGAAATTCTTGTCGAGTGCCTATGGAGAATTGATAGCCATGTTATCGAGCTTTTGAGAGATCAAGCCATGGGTGTCAACAGATCCATCAAGTTACCCTTGTGCAAATCCCTCGATGTTGATATATGAAAATATGTCCATTGGTGGATGAAGAGATTCCTATCAAACACGTATGGTGTATTGACCTTTGGGAAATGGGGAGGTTGCAAGGTATTGGGTGTTGGATATTCAGTGATCAAGATGCATGGGACTTTGAACCAACCCTCATGCTAATAATACCTAATAGGTCTATTGACTAATGAGAATTTTCCTAAGAACTCATTGTGGTGTATCATCCTTTCAGCTATTGACAATGAAGTGATTGGGATTTTGGGCCTTTAGGTGATAATATGTCAAGAAGTATAGGTATTAGGTATCGAGAGGTTAGTATTTTCGCTATCAAAATTCCCTCTCAACACTGTGAAAACATAATAAGGTTCTAACATGGAAGGTTGGCACAACACGTTGACATGATAGGTTTTGGTGTGGCCTTATATGGTGGTGACATGTGGAAGCAAAGTGTGACATGTCATCTACATGACAAGATGAAATGGCATTATATAATAGAAACACATTGATTTCGGGACTACCATGTGTCTACGACATAGAAATGATACAGATGCCGACATTCAAAATGGGGGAAATATGTTAATATGGGAAAAATATTGTTCCTAAAGCTCGAGAAAATTTTACATCATTGGAAAGCTCTCGAAGACAAAAAGAAGACGATGGCCCCAAAAATGATATTTTTGGTTGTTGAAAGAAAAAAAAATTTGATAACCCCACATCCTTAAGGTGACTTAGGAAATAAATTTTAAATAGGTTGCTTCCTTAAATATGATTTCAAGGGGATGGGTATGCTAAAAATGGTATCAAATCTGAGGTTCAACATTTGGAATGAATGGGCTTAAAAGAGAAGGAATGAGATGGGTCTTGTTAATGTTATAGGTTTTATGTACCAATAATTTAAAAAAAGAATTAATTTTTCTTTGTTTATATGACCCAATTGTTGATGTATTCAGTAATGTGAAAGGCCTTTCTGAAGCCATTTATGGGATAAGAACAAGACTGGTTGTATCCATATTTTGATAAGAAAAGTATCAACCATATTACAAAATTGAACCAAGTTCTCGATATTGAAAAGCCCCAATAAATATTTTTGATTAACAAATGAGTTCTCATCAAGTTCCTATAGAGTATTGAGATCCATGCCATTAGGCTTTTAAGAGATCGGGCCCTGAGTGTTGGGATATCCATCAAGAAACCCTCACATAAACCCCTCAATGCTAATGAATCCCAAATTTTGTTGGTGAATGGAGAAATATGTATTAGATGCCCATGGTGTATCGACCTTAAAGTGACCATGGGGTTGGGTTTTATGGATCGAGACATCAGGTGATTGAGAGGAGTGGGACTTCCAATCAACCTTGTTGTTAATGGAATTTGATATGTCTATTAATTAATGGGAATTTTTTCAACAACTTGCCATGGTATATCAAAATTTTGTCTATTAGTTACTTAGTGATCAAGTTTTTGAACCTTAGGGGTCAATTAGATGTTGGGAAGTTAGAGTATGTATCAGGTATCAGAAGGTTGGGACCTCCACTATTGGACATTCCGATTGATATTGTTGGAACCCAATAAGGTTCTAACATGATAGGTCATCACGAAATGTTGGAGTGGTAGGTTATGACAAGTATTTGTATAGTCATTCCATGTGGAAGGAAAGTGCGACATGCCATATATGTAGTAGTTTTAGATGGCATTATACGATAGTCACATGTAAGCATAGGGACCACCACATGGATTGAATTTTAATCTTGGCTTCCAACAACATCCAAAACAAAATGATTTGGATGCCCATTATCCTCATAATCCACTCACATTTTATGGAAGCTCCACAACATAGTTGAAATTTAACATATCAAAAACACCTCAACTCTGAATGTCTAAAATTGCCCTTTTTAAATAATGAGAAGATAGAAAATACATGTATTTTTTGAAAATTGGAAGTGTGGCCTTGCTCCACACGACAATATTTATGATATATTTTGTCTAATCATGAAAGAGGAGTGTCTTTCAACTGATTTGTTGTAATAACATATGTGTGAGTTTACCTTAATCTCCATAATTACATTTATTAAAAGTTGTAGAAATTTGAGGACTCTAGGCTTTAGCCCCAACCTTGGTCATATGGTCCCATAGGAGGTTGTGACCAATAGCTTAGATGAAAAGCCCTTAGGCTTTGATGATATTGAATGTTGGGGGTGGAGTGTTGAGAATACATAGAATGAACTTGTATCATCAACCCTTGATACTAAAAAATATCGATACATCTATCAGTTAAAGAAGATTAGATCGTCAATGGATGACCCATTATTAGATATCAGTGAGCGGGCCTTATGTGAATGACCTTCAAAGTATTGGTGTGCCAAATTATTTGGACATCAAGACATTGGAGTATCAGCCATGTTACAACGTTGAACCAAGTTCTCTATATTGAAGATTCCCAATAAATATTTTTTAATTAAGAGATAAGTTCTCATAAAGTTCCTATAGAGTATTTATATCCATGCTATTGGGATTTTGAGAGATAAGGCCCTGAGTGTCAGTATATCCATCAAGTAACCCTCACACAAACCCCTAAATGCTAATGTATCCCAATATGTTTGTTGGTGAATGGTGAAATTTGTATTAGATGCCCATGGTGTATCAACCTTCAAGTGACCGTGGGGTTAGCTTTTATGGGTCGAGACATCATGTGATTGAGATGAGTGGGACTTCCAACCAAACTTGATGTTAATAAAACTTCACATGTCTATTAACTAATGGGAATTTTTGCAACAACTTGCATGGTATATCGGCGTTTTTTCTATTATCTACTAAGTGATCAAGTTTTTGAGCCTTGGGGATAAATAATATGTTGGGAAGTTAGAGTATGTATCAAGTATCAGAAGGTTGGGACCTCGACTATTGGACTTTCCTCTTGATATTGTTGGAACCCGATAAGGTCCTAACATGGTAGGTATTGACAACATGTTGGAGTGATATGTTATGACAACGATTTGTATAGTCACGTCATGTGGAAGGAAATTGTGACATGCCATATATGTAGTAGTTTTGCATGCCATTATACGATAGTCACATGTAAGCATAAGGACCACCACATGGATTGACTTTTAATCTTGGCTTCCAACAACATCTAAAAAAAAGGCTTTGGATGCCCATTATCCTCAGAATCCACTCACATTTTATGGAAGCTCCATAGCATAGTTGAAATTTAACATATCAAAACACCTCAACTCTGAATGTCTAAAATTTCCCTTTTTAAATAATGATAAGATAGAAAATACATGTATTTTTTGAAATTTGGAAGTGTGGCCTTGCTCCACACGAAAATATTTATGATATATTTTTTCTAATCATTAAAGAGGAGTGTCTTTCAACGGATTTTTTGTAATAAAATAGGTGTGAGTTTACCTTAATCTCCATAATTACATTTATTTATAGTTGCATTTATCAAAAAATGAATCTGGATTCCATGCGAAAGGGTTAATAGTCTAGTTAAATACCTCATAAAAGAATTTTAGTGTTGATTTTCTAAGTGCCCTCAAAGAAATAATGTAAAATTATGGGAATTTTATGATTTTCAGGCCAATTGATCAACATAGTAAAATAGAAATTTCAAATATGACGATTTCTACCATTTTAATGTTTTTTGTGATCATTTTAATAAAGAATGTGAATGTGATGCTGAAGAAAATATTTTCACTCCATTTAATACGCAAATTATCCATTTTTTTATCATTTTAATAAAGAATATTGATGGAGAAGAGGATGTTTTTAATAATTTAGAAAATTTTAGAGTAAATTTGGCATTATTTTGGTAAAAGATTGTAATAACAGACTCCTGTAATGAAAAGAATCGAAAATATCAACCTCCTTCCGATTATAATGACTTCATTCCCACGAGTTGTCATATTTACCAAAATGCACTCATAAGCTGTCTATGCATAATACTCAGCATAATGATTTCAGAACCTTTACGAGTTTATGGAATAATAATGATCAGTTAAAAATGAAGCTTTTTCTGTGGCTAGTACTGATTGATAGGAATCTCACCTAGGAAAATTTGAAGAGGAAAGGGAAGATAGGACTGGGCTACTGTAGACTATGCATGATGAAGGATGAATACAATGATCATCTCTTCTACACCTACATATTTTCCAGGAAAGTATTGAATATGTTATGTGAGTTTTTTAAGATGAAGGTGCCTACTTTGGAGAATACTACAATTTTTATTCTATGGTGGCAAAAGAAAAGTCTTACTCTCAGAAACATCTTGACATTATTCCATTGGTTCATTTGGTGTTGCCAGAATAAATGGATTTTCGAGGAGGTGAGAAGCATCCCAGAGTAGACTGCTACCATAATAATACAAAACTGGGAAAGGCTGAAAAATGTGCAGAGGCCTCCGCTAGACCTTTCCAAGCGCATGAGACCTATTGAAATACAATACCCGATGGGCTTCTTTGATGGAGCATCACAACATTCTAGATGCGGGTGTGGTTCCCGGCTAATGATTTCGCCGATAAGTCATTATACGATTTATTGGTATGGTGGCATAGGGACTAATACGAGAGTAGAATTTTTGGCATTGTGGGGTTTATTATGGTTCGCCTCACAACTGTGTATTGAAAACATTTGGGTGTTTGGTGACTTGAAGGTTCTCCTTGATCATCTTAATAGGGGAACCATGTTTTTCCCAGGACATCTATTGACATGGATGGAGCGCATAAAAGTTTTAAGGAATCACTACTACATGTGGGAGTGTTTTAAGACAATATTTAAGAGAATTTTCCAATGAATTGTCTTAATTAGATACAAAAAAAAATTGTGTATCGTCTTAAATATTTTGTTTAAGCGGGTGTCTCAAAATTAGTGTCTCAAACAATCATCTCAAAATTGGCATCTCAAAATTAGTGTCTGAAACAATTTTCTCTATAAATACAATATAGAACACATATTATTATTGTCTCTATAAAGACACAGACATTATTTTTTTTAAGAGACAATTTCATTTGTCTACAATTTGTCTCTATAGAGACACTTACATTTTTGTCTTTGTAGAGATGATAACATTTGTATCTTTATGGACAATAGTTGAGATCAAAAATGTATTGTCTCTATAAAGACTATATGTCCATAATTCAAACTATTGTCTCTCTAGAGATGATATGAAATAATATTTAAAAAAAATAAACAAATCATTTTAAATGTTATTTTAAGGTGGTTTCAACATTTCAAGTTCCCAAATAGTGATTTTAATTACCTTAAATCTTTATTTTTTATGGAAATAAAAAGAATAAGTTCCATTTTTTTAAAGCTAACAACAGTCATTTTAAATCTAAGAGAAAAAATAATTTTCCAAAACTTAACAATTCTGGAAAGCAACCTTGAAACTAATAAGGCATCACACTTATATTCGCTGAAAAAAATTCATGTCATTGAATTTGAACATGAAAAATCCTCATTTGGAACTTAATTTCATGACTATTATGAGGAAAAATAAAAATATACAATATTTATCCATCTTACAAGAGATTTTAATCTCTAACATATAAATCAAAAAGGTTGAATCACATTAAATGCTGAAAAAATAAATTCATATCCAGTGGTTAGCTCCACCATTTCAACACCTTTGTATAATTTGAATTGGCTTCATTGATAACAAAAAATAACATAAATTTTTATGCATTCAAATCCACAATTGATTTCCCAATTTACACTTAATTTCAGTGCCACCATAACACAGATTTGTGTTAAATATCAACCTCGAATCAGTGTTAAAAATCAGCTTGAAATCGGTGTTAAAAATCAGCCTGAAATTTGTTGTGTCATGGCATAGATCTGTGTTAAATATCAGCCTCTAATCGACTTCATAGCAAGCTGAAGTTGCAGAGAAGTCCATATCACTAGTTCTTTTCTGGGAAGTTAATCGTTTCTTGGAGGCACAACAAACCACCCATCCTTCTTCCTGTTAAGAATAAAATAATAAATTTATGTAAGGAAAGTTTTATACCATTGCTCAACCATTGCAAGAGAGCAGCTTACTGAAATAAAATAAATGAAATAGTTCGTACCTAAAAAAAAAAAAATTGTGCACTCCTAGTATTTCTTTCATTATCACTTGCCTTGTGTTGCCTGATTCCCCAACAATGTCTAGTACAAAGACCAGAAAATGGGATGCTTTCTCAAGATGGAGTACAAAAAGAAAAACAATATGCATATGGCTATGTTGACACCCACATAAGTCAACAAAGCTGCAATATCCATGGCATCTCAAGGTATTTAAATGTTCTTTCCTCTTTCTCATACCTAAAACCCAACAATCTGAGAGATAAAACAAAGGTATATCTGCCAAATAGAAAAATAGAATAAACCTGAATAAAAAATATTATTGTTGGCAATCATGGAGCATCGTTGATTTACCTCAACGACAGTATATCTAGATAAGTTTCATTGTCAATCGGAAGCTACTTTGGAAACTCATCAGGGATCCAAGAAAATGCAAACCAGATTTCACAAATGACTAAAGTGAGCCACATGCCATATGCATTGATCTCTTCAATAAATTTTCTGTATACAGTATTCTTCATCTTTTGTTGGCTACATTTCCCATCGTACCTTCTGGTTACCATGAATCGGAACTGGAGAGCATCTCCTGGTGGCTTCTGTATGTCCCACACATCCCCATGGTTGCGTGTCATATAACACCACCCAGAAGTGTCCACCTACAAATGCATCAAAAGTGACAAACTAATTAGCATATCAGTTTTATAAATGCACTTTCACAAATTAATGGCATCGACTAATCTACCTGAGCAACATCCAACTAATCTACCTGAGCAAAATCCATGGAAACTATGTCTGTCTGGCCTCCTTGGTACAAAAATTGCACAATAAAATGGGAAATTTTTATAAATAGGCAGCAAGCAACGGAAAACATGACAAGAAATTTTCCACAAAGAGTTTGTGGTTCTATATAATCTTAACAATGTTATGTTTTTTTACGTTATGTTTATTGTTTGTTTTTGTGACAGGTATAAGAATCTGTTTAGTTTAAAGAGAACAACCTCTATGAGGAAGTCCAAAGGGAAATCTTCCAAACACACCATGTCAAGATGTGAAGTGGAAATAGCTAACTTATAGAGTGATTATAAAACACTTCAGAGTTAGAAACTAGGGTAGGAACTATTACAAACACAAGTTGGATTTATTTTATTGTTATTCACATTTAGATAACACATTCCACTGAAGAATTCAACAAACTTGTAACTAATGATGGTAGGTCCAAGCAATTGGATCTTGTCCTCCTGCATAGTGATTGAATGGTAGCACTGGCTTGTACACAGTATGATCAAGAAGAACTTTTTTAATATAGCTATATCCAGAGAAGTGAGTGAGGCACTCTATAATGGGAGATATTTATTTTTTAAAGATGGGACAAATGCCCCAATTTTATGCTCTATTTGTAAGATACAGATATTATTTTTCTGATAAGATAAATGTGAATATTTAGTAGAGTTTCATCATTATCGTGTAAAAGTGTCGAATTTTATATAGCCATAGAGACCTAGGTTGTCAATCTAATTCCAAAATATTGTATTGGTTCAAATTATTTGTATACCTTTTATAATCAATATCTATAATCCCACCCTTGATAATCTGGGAGCCCTTATTTGCGATTTCCAGGCTTGAGAATGTGCTCCGAGATATTACAAAACCTTTTCGGTTATTCTGCGTGAAGTCTGCAACCACTATTGTTGTCCCTGAATTGTTGCATAATTTGGGGTCTGTGCATCTTATCTCCAAATTCAAGAGATAGTCATACAAATATCATTTCCCTTTTCGTCATGAAGAAATCTGAAAGTGTGGAAACATGGTATTAACTTTTAAATATGTAATATGTCAATAAGCACTACGCCATATTTGTAGGGCTTGCCTGATAGCATGTGCTACACCCAACGCCATTCTTGTAGAGATCAGAACTAGCAGCTCCCAGATTGCCACCATAGAGTTTTTCTTCAAATGATCTATATCCACAGGATAGTAGACGGATCGTAAGAGGGAGGGGTGATGGTCAAATAATTCCCCAAATTTCCAACTAACCCGTAGTCATATTTTCCAAATCTGCCTGAGTGCAGGACTGCAAGGCCATTCAATGATTCAGATCATAATAGTGTTTGATTTGATTAACATGAGCTAAGTTATACATTTTAGAAATTCAATTGTTTGACTTGGATTATTATCTATGAAATTTCTAAAATATTCTAGAATCTGTAATCGCTAAGTTTTCAAAAAAAAAAGTTACACTGAGCCAACTGTGCAAGGTTCTTTGTGGATGTGGACTATTGGTATTTGTTGTAGTATGTCGTCATCGAATTGTTCATGCAGAAACTCCTCCCTGGTGACATAATATTCCATTTTCCTTAACTTCATTGAGTATTGTAGCAACAATGATATTTAAATTTCATTTCTAAGTATAAGAAAATGAGTAACTTACAGAGTGATTCGAAAACACTTCAGAGTTAGAAACGAGGGTAGAAACGATTACAAACAGAAGTTGGATTTCTTTTATTTTTATTTAATTCACATTCAGATAACACATTCCACTGAAGAATTCAACAAACCTGTAACTAATGATGGCAGTTCCATGCAATTGGATCTTGTCCTCTTGCATAGTGATTGAATGGTAGCACTGTCTTGTACACTGTATGATGAAGAAGATTTTTTTTTAATATAGCTATATCCAGAGAAGTGAGTGAGGCTCTCTGTAATAGGAGATATTTAATTTTTAAATATGGGAGAGATGCCCCAATTGCAAGAGGAAGTTGAAGCATAACTAATGGAAAATTACCAAATGAGGAAGCTAAAGAAGAACTTGACATTGAAAGAGGAGCAAGTGGCCTAGATAATGATGATGATGCAGAGGATGAGAGTGACATATATGATAGCTATGAAAGTTGTTGTTGAGCATACCACTCATCTAAGGCAAGACTAACTTGACATAGTGGTCATTCCTCTTTTTAGATGCAAGAAACTTTTCTTCACACTCATGCAAAGAACTATTTCTGAGGTTTCTTGCTAAAAAATATCATATATCAGAACTATTTACTCACAATAAAACTATTCCCAATAGTGAACTGTTAGCTGATATGAAAGCAATCAGCAAATTCATATTTCCTTTTGGATTTAAGGGATGCAAATACAAAGAGAGATATTTAAATTCCTGTGAGACTGCATCGTCATAAATCTTAAGGTAAGCCAAAAAAAATTACAAAACATACAGGAAATATTTATTGTAACTCTTATTTTGGTTGAATATTTATAAAAATATAGTGATTAGGGATCAAGTAAATCATATACTAATCTAACCAAAAAAAAATTACAGTGTAGTGATTAGGGATCAGGTAATTCATTCACTAATTAAAAAAATATATTTTACAAGGTTTGCCACAAAATCACCATAGCTAAGAATATTGTGTGGAATTATAGGATTGCAAAGTTCTTTGAGCATGGGTTGATGTTGATAGAATATCCTATCTTTTGTCCCTCCTTTTTGGAAAGTCATCTTTCCTAAAATGGCTGATCCAGCAGGCAGGAAGGAATGTCGGGCATTATAAGGAAAAGATGGTGCATAGCAAACATTCACAAGGCTACCGCTAATCCATTCCAATTGTGAAAAATAATAACTTTTTAGATATAATTTGGCTATGTAGATATTAGCCGGAATGGCTATCTTTATGAGAGATAGATTCCCTTAAGACCAGAGCCAAACCAGGCATGATTTTCTTCCTCGCTTACATATAGAAGGGGAATCATTTGATTTCCCTGTGGCTCCACAATTTCTAAGCATGCACTACCCAAAGGTTTATTTTCATCAAGATTCCATTTATACATTAAAAGAACAAAGCAACATGGAAGCATTTAATAAATTACTATAGCTATATCCATCCAAGTTACCCACGGCCTACAAGTAGCCTCATCCACATATACAACATGAAAGTGGAGGTCACCATTAGCAGCACCAATACATTAACACTAAACCAATGTTGATTGCATTAACATGATTCACAGTTGGGATAGCGATGAGGGTAAGATTGTTTCCGTAGCAGATAAATATTGACCAATATCATATAGGAACAATGTGATATCAACAACAATATTGTTCTGCTACTACTAATGTGTAATGATACTGCTACCAGAATTGGAATGAGGTCATTGTCTACGAGAAATTCCTCTATCTCGGAAATCGCTTAAGTCACTTATTTTCTGGTGCTCTGTTTCTGGCAGTTTGATCCAAAAAGTCATTTTCAACTGCTATTCCTTCAAAAACAATTGACTCTACAATTCAATGACTTTTGGTTACGAAGCAGTGCATTATTTTTTTATTTTTTTTGGGTCAAAGTTACCCACGGACTACAAGTAGCCTCATCCACAAATACAACATGAACGTGGAGGTCACCATTAGCAGCACCAATGCATTAACACTAAACCATGTTGATTGCATTAACATGAATTCACAGTTGTGAGAGTGATGAGGGTAATATTGTTTCCGTAGCAGATCAATATTGACCAATATCATATAGAAGTAATGTGATATCAACAACAATATTAATCTGCTACTACTAATGTGTAATGACACTGCTAACAGAATTGGAATGAGGTCATTGCCTATGAGAAAATCCTTTATCTCGGAACTCGCTTAAGTTAGTTATCCAGAGTTTATTTCAAATAATGATGAAAAAAACATAGATCTGTTTCATTACAAAAAAAAATAGGTACCATATGGTCACAAAATTACCCAAAACACAGTGTTGGCCCAACATGTGTGGCTAGGGCTCATGAACGAATTGTGGTAGGTGGTAAATATTCAATGTGCAAACGACATGTAAAAATTACTAATTTGAAACTACTACAATACAACTAATCGTAGTTAACATTATAACATTAGTAATTTGAGAAGGAAGTAGTTAACTTCATGAAAAATGAGTATTTCCATTATTAGTATGCTCAGTGTCAGTTCAGAATAAAGTTAATTATTTTGTTTTGTTCGCATTGTGGGAATTACGTTTCATAGACTGCCATCGGAAAGGCAAGAGCCTCCAGAGTGGAAATGAACTAAGACACTATCAAATATTTGAAAACAAAAAAAGGAAATGTGCAAGTCAATTCGATATCCACAGAAGAAGAAATCTTAGACTTACCGACTTCAATTCCCTTTTCTACGGTTCCATTGTTGTGCACATTAGGAAAGGCCTTTGTTCCTTTGACCAAACCTGTAGAGGCAATTCTAGAGAATTGGTGCAGTTGCATCTAGTACCATCTACCCAATTGGCTACAAAATCTAAAACACTTACGTAAAACACCAAGTAAAACTGAGACGCTACCCAAGAAAGGAGGGTTACACTAAATGACATGACCCATCGAAATTTTAGGTTATCTCCTGCATCATAACAGTGTCCCTTCAAATCTACTCGCAAAATCATTGAAACGGAAGACATTAGAGGAGAGCAAGAGACATTTAATTGCATCAGTTCAGAATAAATTTAATTATTTTATTTTTTTCGCATTCTGGGCATTACGTTTCATAGACTACCATCGAAAAGCCCATAGTCTCCCCTCTAATTCACTCGTTGATTCGAAGGAAAATTTCAGAGTGTTGTCCTTCAAGAAAAAAGAAAGGGACTTGGCCAGTGAGTCGTGGTAGCTATTTCTTGGACAATGTGATTACTAGAACCCACAAAGCTTAATATAATTAAGGTTACAGACACAAACGACAAAAAAGCCAAAGAAAGACCAGATACTAAGACTATTTGTTTGTCTGCAACACTTCTCTGCTCCAAGTTATATGTAGGAATTTATGGGTGAAAATATGTAAATAGGATGGAAAATGGGTATCGAAAGGGACTCACTGGTAATAAAACATGTGACGGGATTCCCTCTAGGTGAGTAAGCAAAACGCAAAAATAAATGTTTTCGGTAATTGCATAAAATATATAGATAATGATATAATAAAATACCTTATAGAACACCTTTTCAGGAGGGCAACCTCTACACCCAATGTAAAACACCAAGTGTTTCACCATTGCAATGGGCCCCTTTGACCATATTTTGCCATTGTTTTTTAAAACAACACTTCCATTTACACTCCTTTCACTCCATTTCTAGGAAGCCCCTTGAAATATGGCCCTCTTTCACCATAATCGAGTCCCTTGACCAAAATTTTCTTTGGACGATCTGCAGACGGTGAACCGTTGATCTCTTTTTTGCAGATTTTGCTAAAGTCTATGCCTTTTACAATATCAACAATAGCCATTTCACCGTCATTGCACTTGCCACTCGGAAAAATTGTATCATCCTAGACACTACCCACTTTTTTCAGAACAAATCCCACTTACGATTCAGTGGCTTTGGTCTCGCCCTTGATGCTCTTTGTCACAATTTCTACAGAAATCAACTGCGAATTTCTCTGATCCAAATCCCCAACTTTCCCCCCATTCATCGACACTTCATCTATGCTCTCTTACGCTAATTTTTCACATGGCAACGCTGTCATGTACATTTTTCTTCTACTTTCCCTTGACCATAGGCCGCAGGGGCCAAACCCTAACCCCATTGTCTTTCCCCTGAAGTGAAACCGAATTGAGTAAACGGGGCCATTGAAATCAATGACACAACACTTAATGAAATTACATACTAGATTCATAGGTTCAAAACCCTTGCCCTTCAATTTCGAAGTCCCTTGATCGTTTGGCCATTGCAATCAATGACACAACACTTAATCAAACTAATAGATACCAGATTCTTAGGTTCAAAACCCTCGCCCTTCAATTTCGAAGTCTCTTTCTTGTCCTTAAGCTTGGCAGCCCTGACCCATATTTTCCTTCCAGAAGCCAAGTACAGAGACAACACATTCATCGATGCCGTAATCATCACCGAAAATCCATGTACCAATTCCACAACCCCAAGTTTTTTTAAACCCTCAGAGTGTTTTTAATCCCTCACCTTGATACCCGCATAGCTAAAACCCAAACCCGAACTCTAATTTGGATTTGAAGCTGAGCTCTGTCGCACCATCCAGGCCCTCAGAACCGTGTGGGATCCAATGGATTTTTTTGGCTTGCTAGAGGTCGGAGCTTTATCTGGCACAGAAAACATGCCTCTGGCCAGCTAGGACTTTATCTAGTGCAAAAAACATGCCTCTAGATGACCGGGGCTTTATTTGGCATAGAAAACACGCCTCTGATGTGGGAGTCGAGATTTGGGTTGCTGTAGAAAAAATCCCTGCAATCTATTCACCTGCTCTTGTAGAAAACATCCCTATAATCTATTCACCTGCTCTTGCAAGAGGACCATCGATTCGAGGGATTCTTAGAGATTTTCTTCTTCATCCTGCCCGATTTCTGAAATGTCTTCGCGTGAAATTTTTGGTATTTTTACTCTTCTTTCATTGAGATACAGACTTGAAATACAGACCGGATACAGACTGGATGAAGAGTTCAAATTTTAGTTTTTATAACTTATCAAATAAATCAAATTATAAATTATTTTAATTTTATTAAAGAAATTAAAAAAATATATATTAAAATGAATTATTTATTTTTTTGTTTTTTTAATTTTATATTTTAAAATTGATATCAATTATAAATTTTGTTTTAAATATTTCAAAATAAATTATAATATATGTCCATATGATATTTTTCAAAAATGAAAGTTCTCTTAGTTTATCTCAACAAACATTACAAGTGGCCTTAACTTTAACTATACTTTTCCCTAAGTTATCTAATAATTTCATATCAAAAATGACAAATGTATCATTGCATGGCTTTGCTAGTGCATAAGCAAATACAACTAAACTTTAAACTATTTTTTTCCAAAATAAATTTCATATTGTTTTAAAATTTATAAACATGCTAAATAGTGTGATTAGTTGGAAGTTTTATCCCTGGCGAGGATGAAGTTATTGTTTTCTGCTCCATAATTTTTTTTAAATTAAAATACTTCATATTCATATCAAAATAAGATATTTACAATAGGAGATTTACATTGATAGATTAAACATCAAATTTATATACTTCTAAAAGAACTATCTTCTCCAACGATCACAAGATACTAGAACCACAAAAACACTATTACAATAATAGCAGAGTCTCATTTCAACAACTAAATATTTGCATCAAGAGTTTAGGCCCCTCATAAATTGAGAAAATTCTAGATAAATAGTGCACATAAACTAAAAATGAATGTGCTTCAATGATATTTTCCTTGAAAACGAGAATAAAATAGTGCTCTAAACCTAGAAAAGAGTGTCCTTTGACAGAGGGAAACATTAGTAAATCATAGTCTTCCTAAGTGTCCTCTACACAAAACCACATCTTCCATCTAGCATGAAAAGAGTAATCACTTTCTCAGAGGCGAACATACTCATCCATCCCAAAACAAGCCAAGTTGAAAGCATATGTTGAAACAAGCTTCAATTTCCAAAATTCAAGTTGCATGTGCCCATAAAATGAGAGGAAATTGAGTATACTTTGATGCTAGCACCAAATCCCAAGGATCATGAAGACATAAACATAAACCACCAACAAAAGACCAAGTAAGCATAATATTAACAACAACAATGGGAATCCTCCACTTCCATAGCATGTACAGCGAGACCAAATGAAGAGCCACTCTAGATACTCTCTCCACCATCAACAAGACCATAATTATTCATACAATCTCGTACATGTGACACTAAAACATAATTTCCACACTTGAGGTCTACAAAACATGTCGAGAAAAGTATACTATCATACTATATGTAGCCATGAGCCATTTAAACTAAAAATAACAACAAAAACTCTAAATTATACCACCCCTAAACGTGATTATAGGAAATTATAATAAGAGTTTATACATGATCAACTGGAGGATCAATAAGGTGCTTGGAGGCAAAGTCACTAACCATAAAACCTTCAATGCGAGCCAATTAGGGGTCCACACTATTGAAATGGTACTGTAGGTTTTGAAGCATTCTTTTGACATCTTCAATGGGAGAAAATAGATTATGGGTCTCAATTTATTTATCTTGAAGTACTATGTGAAACAAAGTAGGCATTTGTTGGTGTAAGCCCAGAGAGTTGTGATAGAAAATCCTCTCCCATCACCTTGAAATCTGAGTGATAATGGAGAACCTCAACCTCCTTAATTTCCAACAATAAAATCTGTTTTCGAACTTCCAAAGGAATGACATCGAAGAAGGTGGCCCTTAATTCAAGACCAATCCAGAAGAGAAATAGAGATCGATATTGGTAAGAAGTGATTCCATTGAATGATAACTACAAACCCCTATCCATTAAATCAATGTGTATAGTATAGTGGTGGCTAGGGGATAATTTCATCTATATATCTATACAAATGTATTACGACATCCTTTTTGCTATGGATCAAAATCTTGAGCACTGATTCTTCAAGAACGGTTGGGTTGTCGAAAGAAAACAAAGGATTAGAGACCTCGAGGATGTATACCCTAATATAAAACATTCTTTTAAGATCAATGCTTCAAAGCATGAGACTTTAACTAAGGACTGATGGGGATTTTAACAGCCTTTAGAAATTTTTCAAACAGAATAGGTAGATATGAATGGAATAGCTCTTGTAATCGAGTGGCATCTAGGGTGTTGAAGATCCTTATAAGATTCCCCTTTGTACTAGCAGTTGCAAGGAGGCTGCCATCAAGGTGAGCACATAAGGTTTTATCAAACATGTCCATAAGGTTTTATCTTGGTGAACAACCCAACTAACAATATGGTTATATTAGTTCCAAGAACTTTATGAAGGGTGATGGTGATGAAAAACTGCATTGATTCTTATGTGGATTCATTTGGAGGGTGAAAAGGATTGTAGTGCTAGTTTATAAGTTGATAAAGTTCCTAACCACATTGTGGGGGAAGATTCTCTAATGGTTCATGAAGTTCATATAGATTTACCCCTAGGGTGTAGCTAAGGCCTTGGACGAATTAAAGGTGATATTTATATCTAAGTTCTAGAGGCTAAACATTGAACAACAAAAAATCACTAAGCTAAAGAAAACTAAGAAAATGGTTGGAGAAAGTTCTCAGGAGTATGATGAAAAATTACAAAACTTGATCAACAAACTGTCTTATATTATCCATGAAACTCAACGCAAATAATGATCCATTCAAAGTTTTTTTCTCTTTAATAGTGTACCGTTAATTCAATAGTCATGGGTGACATAAAGGGATGCCTTATCTTAGGCCACGAGGATAGAATCTTGTAGGGTGAACATCCATTTTACTAAAAAAATTCATGCTTGGTAGGATCTAAGAGAGAATTATGTAAGGAGTTCCTTCTAGGTAAAGGACATTGGTATTACTATTGTTAAATGGGGTGGCCTACAAGGATAAATTTGTAGCTATTGATGCAAGAACATAATTTCAACAATTTATTTCAAAATTTGTAATTGTCCTCATGAAGGTCTTAAATATTTCTATAAGAGGAAGTTGGTTTCCTTGTTGCCCTATAATTCTATAGAATTTCTAATTACATATTTAGGATAGGAAATTTTAGTAATTTTAGGTAGAAGTTAGATGTTGTTTGATTTTCAAAGCCTCCTAGTCATTAGGGAAGTTGAGTCTTAGGATTAGGATTACTTTTGGCCTCCTAGTCATGGATTTGAAGTTGTTCTTAGGAGTGGTGGCTACGGTTCTATTTTACAAGTAACAAGAGAAGTGTTTGAAATGAATCACATTCCATTACCACTAGGAATGGTTTTTCATAGTACTAGTAGTAATAAAAGTCATTACCACGAACTCTTTTCCGAAGCAAAAAAAAAACAGAGGCCATTAACAAGCCACAAAAAAAAAGTGTGCAAACTAGTGTCCAATGTTTACCTTGGATTTGAAATATGTTAGCTCCAGTTAAGTCTCATAGATCATATTTGGAAACAATCAGATCACAATACTTTAGAAACACACAAGAATTTAAAGTCCCTACATTGTCTTGTGGGATTTGAATATTTACTTTTACAAGTTAACCATGATTCGCATAAACCTATGCCTTCAAAACTCGGTTTCAATCTTTAGAAAATATCACATACTTTGTCCTCTATCTAGGGTTACCAAAGTTATTAAAAATTTCAGTGTTACCTCCCTTTTATATCCTTTAACTACTAGCGCAACATAGTGAGTAAAATCAGGCCTCATATCTTATGTATCATAGGTATTTTGGTCAATAGTGTCTCGGTCCTTCTTTCTACAACACAGATATCTTGGCCTAAAACATATAGAGTAAGTATAAATTGTCTAGCCCAGAATCATGCAAGGAGTCCCCCATCAACAGATGAACTCGGCTACCTCATAGGCCTTGAACATACCTTCTAGGGATTTTACCAAGTGACCTGTGAACAAAGGCACTGGTCATGCTCTTCGCCATGCCATTTCTGAATGTCAAGAGGTGTTTCTCACTTAGTATGAGCTGCCAAGATAATCAATGTTCCTATTGCATTACTTCTTCACTACCTACTTTATTTCTACTGCTTCACTACCTACATTCAACCTTGTTGAATCCCATGGTTTTTTTTTTTGCAAATGGATTTTAGACTAATTTACTGGAAAACTAGTCCACTCTTGATTATGTTGCACAAATTGATGATATGACTGGAAGAGTTGCTGATGTATAGGGTTTTCGTCCTATTTCTTCCCCTATATTTGAGCCTGGGAAAATTGAAAGCTTAAAACTCCGCAACATTAAAAGCTTTCAATTTACTCTTAAAGTTTTACCTAGGTTCTTAAAAGCTGCCCCTTAAACTAGGGTTTGAAGGTTTGGGATTCCTGCAGCTGTAATGATAGGAATTGATTTTCCTATTTTCCTTGCCAACTAGATATATCTAATCGACTTGGGTGTGAAGGTCTGATATTCTTGCAACTGAGATTCCTACTGTTGTAATGATATTGATAATAACATAACCTAATTCAACTCCAATCCAATTACTCAGACACCCTAAAAATCTTTTATGAAACCTAACTATATTAAAATTGAGAGTGAAACAACAAAAAATTTTAGCAATTTATCGTGGAATCCAAGGGCTTCACAGAACCCATAATACAGAGAAAGCCTTTCCGCTTTGAAAGATATGTGAAGTCCTAGTCCTGACACACTAGCTTGGATGGACTGATCTTCCCAGAGATTAGGTATGGTTAAGGTATGGTTAAGGTATGGACATTATTAATAATTCAAATGACACTTGTCATTTCTCTAGATATTTGTGGCCACATGGCAGGTGAAATGAGCCCATCTGAGGACAGGTGGTTTGATGAACCTATGCTTGCTCAGATGCTAACCAAGTTATATAAACCCTAACTCCAAACAACACATCGAAGCAACTCCGTTGTACCCTTTAGCTGAAAATTTGGTGCCAAATGATATTTCCTGCTCTCCATGAAAGAATCATCGCTCCATAGTTGTCCATCGCAAACCCTTTAATTCAAGGTTGATCGTTGCTATGCAAACATGCAGGATTAAAGGCTTGGTGAAAGTTGTATGGGATGTGTTGCGCAGACACGCAGGATTAAAAACTTCGTGAAAGTTGCGTGTGATGTGGACGGCTTCCAGGGCAATCGGATGAGAATGTATGTGCGATGTGGATGGCTTCATTTCTGAGGGAAAGCTTTCAGAAGCTTTTAGTGTAATGTACTAAGCATAGAGCATACAATTAACCAAATAGTCTTTATGATTAAACAAATAGTATTTGGAGAATACAATTAAACGACCTCCCAAACAGATAGATGCCCGATGGTGTGCCCACATGTCATCCCAACTAAACTGTTAAACATTATTACAAAATACTATTGAACTGTTAAACAATATTACAAAATACTATTGAGCAGGTCAAAAAATTATTTTTGCTTCAATTTATGGTGAGCAGGTCATCTCAACTCCAATTATTAAACATCATTACAAAATATTATTGAAGTTGTAACCCTAATTTCCAAAAATTATTTTTTCCCCAATTTCTATTAAAATTATTTCTATTATTTTCAGAGCAAAATTATAACTTTGGTTAGAATTCTCTTAAAAACTAAAAGAACTACTACAAAACCTGAAAGAGAAACGAGGTTTGTGAGGGGAGGTTGGAAATGGTCATGTTTCGTGTGGCAAATTTCAAGTTGTCCCTCCGTCGTAGAGGCACTCGATACTCTTGCCCTCCAACATTTAGGTTGTCCATCACATCAAAGCTGTGGCAAATTTCAGGCTATCCCTCACATCAAAGCAACATATTTTAACAAACTAATCTAAATGTAATTTTTTTAAGGATACAAGTATTATTTTTATTTGTGGTATTATATATTAATTTTTTTGGTTATAAAAGTAATATTAATATTGAATAAAAATATATATAATTTTTAATATTGATGTTTTTACGATTATGATTAGGATTTTCTATAAAAAATTTTGAGTTTGAAAACTAAACAATGTATATATCTATTACAAGTATAAATGTGTTTCTCAGTGAATGTTTTATTATTCTGATTAGGTTTTGTTATTGAATTTTTGTGATATTTGGATTTTTTTAATTTAATATTTTTAAATGACTAAAAGATTTGGTATTTTTAAATAAATTTTTGGAACACTTGTATTAGTTCAAATTTACGGTTCTAAAGCATACCACAAGAAAAGTAAAAAAAATTCATTTTGATTTAACATTTGAATAAATGAGAAGCATATCACTTATGCACACTTTTTAAATTTTTCCTTGGTGATGGTGTCTTTTTGGACCACTTTCTTGGTGTTGATATATTCTATTAATGGTTATCCACTTATACACTTGTTCATGTTTTTATGTTAACCCGGTAAGCATCTGTCTTTGGAGATTATGTTATGCTTAGTTTCTAGTCAAGCACTTATCTTTGAAGATTATGTCATGCTTAGTTTCTAGTAAAGCACCTACCTTTGTAGATTGTATCATGCTTAGATTCTAGTCAAGCACCTACCTTTGGAGATTATGTCACACTTAGTTTCACGTTATGAAGGGATAGAAGGGATAGATCTCATTTTTATTCATAGCAATGTATGTTGTGTTGAGGTTGAACTATGTCTTCTAAGTTGTCTAAATCGATGCACTGAAGATGGTTCCTAAGCGGGTGATGCTTGAGAGTGGAAAGTAGGTGTATTTAGTTCATAGAGGTTTATAGAGTTCATTATGTTCCTTACATTGGAAATATAATAATATATATTATTCTACTTTGGATATATTCTTATATTCTTTGGGCAAAATAGGATTTTAAACAAAATGAAATCATTAAGAAGTGGTGGATGAATACCACGAAGGGAGATTCATCACAATACCATGGTAATGAAAATGAGTATTACTGAGGATGAAAACATAGAGGCACAAGTAAAAGATTTCAAAAGGTTTCAAAGTTGCCAAGAGAACACCGAACATTTGTTCAAATAGGGGGATTTAATAATTAGAAAGAGCCTGGAGAGAAGAATATGCGGGGATTTTGTGCATGACAGACCAAAGAAAGAATGAAATTTTGGGCCAATGATTTCACTTCCAGAGAGTGGTCCATTTTTTGTTTATGGGGATGTGAGTGGAGTTAAATAAGAGGCCGTAGGCTTCCTTTATGTTTAAGTGGCCAGCCGCATTAGAGCCCCATCTTAGCTTGCCCATCTCATCGTCCCTTTGAATTTGCCTTTTCCTTATCTCATCAGCTAGGTTAGTCCAATCTTGAGGGTGATTTTGTTGGACCCATTCCAAGGCCTCGAGTCATTCCCTCCATTCAGTGTTTTCTTTGTTTTTCTAGAAATATTTGACAAGCCTTTTGTTGTGCCTATCCATATGAGTTTGTATTTGTTGGAATTGGTCTTGATTGAGATGAGGACATTTCTCCCATGCATCATCCCAAAATAGTGTTATCCCGCCATTTCGAACTTCCCAAAAGCAATGGTTTTGGACCATTCCTCTGTTCTCCCAAGCTTGGTTCTAGATCGAGGAACCTTTAAGGTTGCCAGAGATCCTGATTAAAGACTTCAGGTTGTGAGATGGGGCATATTTTTCCCTCTAGAGTGCTTCCTAAGGTGTGTTTGGGCTGGTGATCCATCTCCACCAGGTTTTGGCACCTAGAAATTTTTCCAACAAGTTTGGGTCTCTGAGACCAAGCCCCCCATATTTTTTAGGTTTGCAGATTTTTCCCCAAGCTACTAGGGCCCATTTTCCCTTCTTCTCTTTGTATTTCCATAAGAAGTCTCTTTGAATGGTTTTGATTTAGCTTGAAATAGATTTGGGAACAGCAATGATCGAGTACTAGTATTGAGGAATGGCTTGTAGGATTCAGCGAACGAAGATTAATATGCCCGGGAGATTTAAGGACCTGAAAGTCCAATCAGAAGTCTTTTTTGTTTTCAATTTGGTGACCAGAGATTCCCAGTTTTCTTTGGTAAGGGGTTTATCAGTCAGGGGAACTCTGAGGTACTTGGAGGGGAAGGAGTTGAGCTGAAATACTATAATGTGAGCTATGTTGAGTTGAATGGTCTAGGAGGTATTGAGGAAGAAGAGTTTTGATTTGGCTTTATTGATGGAGGTGCCAAAGGCCTCGGAAAAATCAGCAAGAATATTATGGAAGGAAAGGGCTTCTTTGACTGGGGGAGAGCCCATAAGAAGAGTGTCATCCACATATTGTTGGTGGGTTGAAGGGGGATTAGAGGGGTAGAGATTTAAGCTAGAGATGCTTCCATAGTAAGGTGTTTTCCTATAATGGATTTAATAAATTACAAGTAAAGTTGGTGCTAGTTGGAAGATCCATTTACAATTACAAGCATACATAACTTAACTATTTGATTGAGAGGAAACAAGTAAACTTCTCAGCCCGATATGTCAAAAAAGTATGGATTTATTATGAAGTGATCATCTACGACGGTTGAGGTTGTTGTTTGTATGAATGAAATAAAAACATTTCCTAGAATGATCCTCCTTGAGCACACCCTCTCCAAGGCTTAGGGCTTAAAGGATTTAGCAGTTAAGGATTTTAGGGGTTAGGGGTGAGGGGTTAATGGGTTATGTGTTATGCATTAACGGTTTAGGGGTTTATGGGTTAAGGGTTTAGGGGTTTAAGTGTTAGTGGTTTAGTGGTTTAGGGGTTTAGAGGTTTAGCGTTTTAGGGTTTTAGGGGGTTAAATGGGTTAGGGGTTGGGAATTAGGGTTTAAGGGGGTAGGGGTTAAGGGTTAGAGGTTTAGCATTTAGGGGTTAAATGGGTTTAGGGTTTTAGAGGTTTAGGGGGTTGGGGGATTTAGCAGTTAAGGATTTTAGGGGTTATGGGTTAGGGGTTAAGGGGTTAAGGGGTTAGAGGTTTAGGGGGTTAAATGGGTTAGCGGTTTAGAGGTTTAGGGGGTTAGGGGATTTAGCAATTAAGGATTTTAGGGGTTAGGGTTTTGGGGGTTAAATGGGTTAGGGTTTTAGGGGTTTTGGGGGTTAAATGGGTTATGGGTTGTGAATTAGGGTTTAAGGGGTTATGGGTTAAGGGTTTAGAGGTTTAGGGTTTAGGGGGTTAAAAGGGTTAGGGGTTTAGGGGGTTAAATGGGTTAGGGATTATAGTCATTTCTTAGGCGAACAAGGCACAATCTAGTTGTAGTAAATGTAACTTGGTAAAGTTGTTATAGTCAAGGAAAGACATGGTTGGGTTCCCAAGTCCTAAAAAAATTAAGGGTAATTGTGGGGGCATGATAACTAAGCAGTGTCGGTGTGTGCCAAGGATTGAAAAGGCATGCTAACACATGCCAGAAAGTGTCAATGGATGTTGAGGAGTATTAGGGAGTGCCAGGACATCAGAAGGGAGAACTAGGTCAAAATGCATGGAAATGAACGAATAAGAGTGTGTGCCAAGTAGTGTCAATGAATCTCAAGTGTGTCAAGGATAAAGTGTGTTAGGAGAAGGCCAAAATAAGACTTGTAGGAGGTAAGACAAAGGTTACATAAAGGGTTGGAGAAGGTAGTCTTAGACAAAGGGAAACTTTGGGTTCGGCACAACATTGATTTTCCAATGACTTGGTTGGGTTCCCAAGTTGCAAAAAAGGTAAGGCTATCTATGACGACATGAAAGCTAAGGAATACCAAGATGTGGCATGGAATGCCTAGAAGTACTAACACATGCTAGGCAGTTCCAAGGCATGATAGAAATTCCAAGATGTGCCAGGTGCCAGGGTGTGGCATGAACACATGCTAGGGAGTGTGAGGGCTAAGTGTCAGGGAAACACAAAGGAGGAATAGTTTCAAATGCATGGAAATGAAGTATCAGCCAGTTCCATGTGTGCTAATAAGGGAGTGACATGGTATTCTAGGAAGTGCCAAGGTATGTTAGAGTGCTAGGGAATCATACAAATATGTTCCAAATGCCAAGGTGTGCCAATGTGTGCTAAGGAGTCTTAGGGAGTGCCAAGAAAACATAACATAGTACTAGGGAAAAATTCATAAATGAATGAAAAAAAGTGTGTGACAGGGATTGTTAGTGAGTTTTAGGTGTCTTGAGGAGGGAGCAACATCGTATGATAGGAATTGCTAAGTCATGTTATAGTGTCAGGGCGACATGCATCCAAGATGTGCCAGGTGCCAGGGTGTGCCAACATGTGCTAGGAAGTGTTAGGGACTGTCAAGGAAACACAAGGGAGCATTTACATTGTAGCCATTGGAGAAGTATTTACATTGTAGCCATTGCAGGACCCTGATAATTTTTGTCCATGGTGAATTATTTACGTTTTATCCATTGCATTAAAGAAAAAGGTCTGTCAATGCTTTTTTGTATGTGTTTATAAATTGGAAGAGAGAAATCATAAACACGACGGGACTGAAAGAATTGAACAAAGAAATGGAGGTCGCTGGGATAAAGTTGATGACATTGGAGTTGGTAGTTTAAGATTGCCACAAGGGCATCCAAGACAACCATGACCTGATTGAAGAAGTGGAAAACAAGATGGAAGTCCACATTGAGGAAGATATCAATCCATTTTCGACTAAACCAGATATATAATTATGGCTCTCTCTACTCATAGTATTTCATTGAGATTGTGTTAGGTATCTTTTATTAACCTATTCTTGTGTCTGTTTAAATGGATACTATATTGATAGCCCAAAAATGAGGCATTTTGGATTGTCTATAGTTTGTACTAGTTTTGAAAAAGAACTAGCAACAGTTAATCTCTTTGGCTGTAAACAAGTATTCTACTTGTTGTGTTGGGGAGTTTCTCTCGGGAAATTTATGGATAACCCAACATATTTTTTATATACATACGATGCAGAACTTTTATAAATATACCTTTCAAATCAGGGTCAACCCAAATAAATCTGATTTGGGGGTTCCACTGCAACAACATTTTCTCCACAACAAGCACAAGATCAAGCCAACATGTGTGCTGTGTGCATTTAAAGAGATGGATAGGTAGGTTTACCCTTATGAGAACATGACACCTTAAAATCTGACCATAATTGGTGAGTGCAGGCATTTGCGAAATGGCATCATGAGTGGAGCCTTTTCCAAAAGAGATTATTCATTTACATTACAATATATACAACATGTAGTTAGCGTTCCATCCATGTTAGCGCACACACTTGATGGTATCAGTCCTTAAACTCATACCAAAGAAATGATTTTATATATTCACATATGGGACAGTCACAAGATGTCAACAAAATCACATACTTATCAAAATCCTCAACCACGAATATGCTAAATTGTTTCAAAATGTGTTTGCAACTTGGTAGGCATCAAAGACAATCATTGCAATGGGTTAAGGGGATCTAGGAGAGAATTATGTAAGGAGTTGCTTCTAGGTAAAGGACATTGGTATCACTATTGTTAAAAGGGGTGGGCTACAAGGATACATTGGTAGCTATTGATGCAAGAGCATAATTTCAACAATTTATTTCAAAATTGTATTTGTCCTCCAGAAGGTCTTAGATATTTATAGAAGAGGAAGTTGGTTTCATTGTTGTCCTCTAATTTTGTATAATTTCTAATTTCATATTTGGGATAGGAAATTTTAGTAATTTTAGGCATAAGTTGAGATGTTGTTTTATTTTAAGGCTTCCTAGTCATTAGGAAAGTTGAGTATTATGATTAATATTACTTGTGGCATACTATGTATTTTTCAAACTCCAATACACCAAAGAAAATATGTGGAGGACATTTGGGGCAAATGTTATTGTCCATAAAATGTAGATCGGATTTGGGGAACTTGTAGCTATTTTCCTTGGACCCTACTAGTTCTTAGAGGCGGTATTTGGAGTGGTTAGAAGGAAAAAGCATAATATACCCAAGATTATTAATGTTGGAGCACTTGTGGTTTGGGAGAAAGGATAAGGGGTTCTTATAGGAGTTAAGGGGTTTAAGGGTTTAGGAGAAAGGGGTTAAGGGTAAAGGGTAAAGGGTTAGGGCTTATGGGATTTAGAGGTTAGGGGGTTCAGGTATATGGGGTTTAATGGTTAGATGTTAATGGCTTAACGGTTAAGGGATTTAGGGGTTAAAGATTAACCATCAAGGGCTTACATGTCATGGGATTTAGGGGTTAAGTGCTTAAGGGTTATGGTATTTAGGTGTCAGTGAGTTAAGGAGTTAGGGGTTAATGAGTTTAGGGGTTAGGGGTTATGGGTTAAGGGTCAAGGTTTAAGAGGATATGGGATTAGGGTTTATGGGGTTCAAGGATTCTAAGTTAGGGGTTAGGGATTAAGGGGTTAGTGGCTTTGGGTTTAAGGGATTAAGGGGTTAATTTGTTATTAGTTATGGGTGTAGGGGTTAAGGGATTGTGGCTTTGGGGTTAAAGGGATAGGTATTTTAATGGTTATGGGTTAAGTGTGTATGGGTTGTGATAATGTGGCCCCCAATCCCCTTATCAAAACTAATGGGGTTTCCCCTATCAATTTATCTCATTTCCTTACCTATAGGTCCCCTAGCCCCTATGCCATAAGGCCGTAAGGCTCCTTCTCATTCTCTAATGTTAGGATTATAGATCTCAGTAAACCATGCTCGAACCCCTCACTTCTACCCATCCATGCTACCCTTATGTACCCTTGCCCCGTTAAATACACCAAAAGATCCCCCTCCCCCAAAATTCATGATAATTGAACTACTGAAGGCGATAATTTAACAACAACTTCACAACTAGTCCTTTTATAATGGTGTCTTGGAGCTATTAGATGTCATTTCATTGAGCTACAGTGATAGGTGAGAGCTATGCATAGCTCGCTAAAGGTGTATGAAGAGGCTATTAGTCTATTGGCTATAGAATTTGACTCTTTTTATTTGTAACTTAGCGAAATGGAAAGGATGTGGAGACAATATCCATTCTTCTTCTTTCACCAGGCCATGTAAAATAAATGAAACAAATAGTTTGAACCCCTTGGACAAGGAAAGTTGAGAAAAATAATTAGCATGAACAAACAAAGAATCCAATGATTAAAGTTTAGAGGAGTCTCCCTTTGTAAACAAGCATCCATAAGCTTGTTAGAGTTAGTATGAATCTTTACTAGAGGTTGACTAGTCTTCACATCACCAACCACATCCAATTGAAAGGTACCAACCCCTACAATAAAAGTGATGTCTCCAAATAAGGTGTAGTTAATACCAATAATATCACCTTATGAATCTATTACAATATTATTTGGAAAGTACGTTTCCATACATGTGTGAAAGAAACAATCCATTTGGTTAGCAAAAGGAAGTCTTTTTCAAAACCTCAAGAAACCCCCTTGAAGGAGACAAGAAGGGTTTGAAACCATATAATACAAGTCAATCTATGAACCAGATTTCTGATGTGTTCTATGCATGTGTTTGTTCACTCGGTTTGACATGTGATAGACAATATATGAAGCCTTTTTTTCCACGTATCATCTTCATTAGATATCATGTTGCTAAGAATGAAGTGTTTGGATGAGAGTTAAAGTTCTTATTTTAGTTTGTTGTATTTTTTTTGTTTTTTAGAGTACAAATATTTCTGGTCTACTATGCTAAGGCAGTTTGGCTTTCAAATATTCAAGGAATATATGAGCTAATATAATATCATATTGTAATTTTTGAAATAACATGATGAACTATTTAGCACAATTTATGGTGTTGGATTGATTGAGATGTTTATTTTTGAATGGATGGATGTGCATCTCTTTAGCCAATAGAAAAAACTCATTAAGCATTGTTGCAAGTATGTTATTGACATGTTGAAGTGCCATTGAGACTTAGAGGTAGAAGATTTAGAATTGTATGTTGTCACCTATCTGGGTGTGACCTTGTGGAGGTAGGCAAAATTTTCATTTTTTCAACTCTTGGATATATTCTATATGCTCTTGAGAGAATTTCAACCTTTTAAATAAAATTACAAATAAATGTACATTCATGCAATAATTACTAATTGTCTTGGGGGTGACTCAACAAATTGTAGCATGTTGGCTTGTTGAATTTGTTAGTAATTTAATTAGGGCTTGATAAATTTGTAAGCTTCAGTGGGATTTACTGCGGTTGTATGTGTTTTAGAGAAGCGAGTTTGGAGTTGTGGTTATGCTTCCTTTATTGAATTTGATTTCTTTGGTTCTTCTTCTTGTGCATGCCCACTGTGGTATCTTCTTGTCTGCAAATATTTTCTTATTATGTATAGAAAAATTTGTTGTTGCATGCTTGAAAAAGGTGCCCAATTGTCCTGATTTATCTCTGTAATACCTTGATTTTTCTCACTTCTTTCAATTGGGCTGGAATTTTCCACCTAAAGAGGGTTGTTAGTTGTTTTATAACTAAATTGTTAAAACATTTTTTCTTGTTTTATTTATTTATTTATTCTTCAAGGAGGTGTTTCCTTTAAACTCTAGAAGAAGAATTGCAAGTGGCCTGATTATAGTTGTCATCAGAAGTTGTCTATGATCATGGGCAAGACAACCCTCAGAGGGTGAAAATTAGGTATGTTATACCTATGGAAAAATTTGGCTAACATCCAATTGTAGGTTTTAACCCTGAACAAAAATTATCTACACACGAATCTTATAACAGAAAATAAACAAAAGCAAGAGCATAAAACATAAAACAGATAAACACAGAGATTTTCCCCTGGATCCCAAATCGGGACGACCAGCTTGATTTTTCATTATTTTCCTTTTAGTGTTACAACACATATATATACATGTTGAAGCATACATAAACCCCAATCCATAAACCCTGGATTATAACATAACCATAGTTCCCTTGACCGGATCTACAAAAGACACCAGGGGCAAAAAACCATCGTACCCCAATACCATGTGCAAAACCATGCACAAAACCATGGACGCGGACTACCCGCCAGAAATTAAGGAACACAAATTTTCGCCATGGTGCTGCCCCAGACCCTGACAGGGGGGGCTACTGCCCCCCTTGTGACCCCCCCGTTGCACCCAGTGCAAAGGGGCGGCTATCGCCCCCCCTCTTACCCCCCTGAGCGTGCTTAGTCGTGAAAAGAATATAACACATACCCAACATTCTCCCACTTCTTGTTTTCTTTCCACAAGGGGCCACAGGAGAGCTTAGTCATTGGCCCAATTCTTCAACACCCATTGTTTCTCTACACCAAGAGAACTTCTGAGTGCTCACAGACTTCGTTAATGCATATGCAACATTCTTCAAAGTTTCCACCTTTACCAGCAACACCCTTTTAGCCTCAACCATATCTCTAACAAAGTGATATTGAACATCAATGTGCTTTGTCTTTGAATGATAAGCAGGGTTCTTAGCCAAGAAAATTGCACTTTGGCTATCACAGTCTATCCTTATAGCTTATTTTACCAACCCCATACTTGAACACAATCTCTACAACCAAACTGCTTCCTTGCTTGCATGAGTGGCTGCTATGTATTCTGCCTCTGTAGTTGAAAGAGCCACTACAAACTATATTTTACTCATCCAACTGATTGTGCCTCCAAATAGGCTAAACACATACCCACTTGTAGATCTTCTTTGGTCCAGATCTCCAGCCCAGTCTGCATCAACAAAACCATGAATGTCCAACATTCTTTCCAATCCTAGTCTTCCACAGTAGAGAAAGCAAAAATCACTGATTTCACGTAAAAAGCGAAAACCATCTGCTAGCATCCCGATACTCCTTCCCTGGGTTTGACATAAACCTGCTCAATACTCCCATTGCATGTGCAATGTCTGGTCTAGTACAGACCATTGCATACATTAGGCTACCCACTGCACTTGCATATGGAACACGGGACATATACTCCTCTTATTCTTGTGTCTTGGGACACTGTTCAGCAGATAGCTTTACACCTACAGGAATAGGAACATTCACCAGTTTACTATCCTGCATATTGAACCTCTGCAATATAGTCTCGACATACTTCCTCTGGTTTAACCAGAGCGTCCTCTTTGCCCGATCTCTCTTAATTTCCATGCCCAAAATATAGTTTGTAGCACCAAGATCCTTCATGTCGAATTTGGAGAATAGTTGGGTATTCAAATATTGGATAATTTCTTTTCATTTCCAATCAACAACATATCATCCACATACAAGACCAAATAAATAACATGGTCACCAATTAATTTAAAATAAACACAGTGATCTTCCTTGCTTCTGGTGAAGCCAAGTCCCCGTATATAGGTATCAAATTTCTGATACCACATCCTTGGTGTTTGTTTTAACCCATACAGAGACTTCTTCAACTTGCATACCAGTTATTTCTTACCCTTCACCATAAAGCCTTCAGGTTGCTTCATGTAGATCTCCTCTTCTAGATCCCCATGAAGAAATGTTGTCTTCACATCCATTTGTTCTATCTCAAAATCAAATGCAGCAGCAACAGATAAAAGTAATCTAATAGAAGTAACTTTGGCAACAGGAGAAAAAATATCACCAAAATCAATTCCCGACACCTGGGAATAACCTTTCGCTACCAACTGAGCTTTGTATTTCTCCACCTTGCCTTCTACATTCATCTTCTTCTTAAACACCCATTTTCTCCCAATGGGCTTCCTTCCAGCCGGCAACTCCACCAGATCCCATGCATCGTTTTTGTGCAAGGATGCCATTTCATCAACCATGGTCTCCTTCCAAAGTTTTCCATCCTCTGAATCTACTGCCTCCCTGAAAGTTCTGGGTTCATCATCAGTTATAGTTAAGGAAAAACTTGAACAGAAAGTAGATGGACTATACCTTTCTGGTTGCCTTCTTTCCCGAACTAATCTTCTCAAAGCTGGAGTTTGTGGCTCTTCATCTTCTGAGTCTTCTTCTGTTGTAGAGTCTGATTCATCCTCCTTTAGCTCAAACTCTATCTTCTCAGGTTCCATTGGTAGTACTTCATGTTTAAAAACATCTTTCACTTCTCTAAACACCACATCTTGGCTATACACAACCTTCCTTGTTTATGGGTTCCAAAGCTTGTAACCCTTTAAACCATCCTTATACCCAATAAAGATGCACCTTTCAGATTTATTATCCAACTTAGTCCTTTTCTCCTTTGGAACATGTACATATGCATCACATCCAAATACCCTTAGATGTGAAAGAGAGGGTTTCTTACCAATCCATACCTCATGTGGGGTCTTATCCTCCAATGCTGATGAAGGTGATCTGTTAACTAAGTAACATGCAGTCTCCACTGCCTCTGCCCAGAATTCTTGTCCTAACCCGGTACCATTGAGCATGCTTCTTGCCTTTTCCATCAGTGTTCTGTTCATTCTTTCTGCAACTCCATTTTGTTGCGGTGTGTATGGAGTAGTCTTCTGTCGTGCTATACCACACTTCTTACAAAAATCTTCAAATTCCTTCTTGCAGAACTCCCCACCATTATCTGTCCTCAGTGCCTTTATCTTCTTCTCTGTCTGGTTTTCCACCAGAGCCTTAAATTATTTAAATTTGTCAAAGACTTCAGATTTCTTCCTCAAGAAATATATCCATGTATTCCTTGAGAAGTCATCTATGAATGAAACATAGTACACAGACTTTCCCAGTGATGGAACTGACACAGGCCCAAACACATCACTGTGCACAAGTTCTAATATCTTGTTTGCCCTCTTAGCACCAGAAGGAAAACTCACCCGATTCTGCTTCCCATATACACAATGTTCACAGAAATCAAAATCCAGAGAGAAATTAGACATACCTTCTACCATATCATTTATGTGCAGTATCTGAAGGCCCTTCTCTCCAATATGTCCAAGCCTTTGATGCCATAACATGGTCTTTTTTCCAGAGACAGCTAGGCTTTCCGCTCCACTTTCAGGAACCATAGAACTGTTACACCCATCAATAACAGTGCTACCTTGTAGCTTGTATAGAGTTCCAGTCCGAACTCCTCGCATTAATACCAGTTCTCCCTGAACCATCTTGGAGGCATCTTTCTCGAACACTGTTTTTACACCTGCATCATCCATCTTGCTTATAGAAATCAGATTTCTGGCCAATGCAGGAATATGCAAAACACCAGGAAGTGTTCTAATCCTTCCACCTTACAGCCTCAGCTTGACCTTTCCACGTCCAATGATTCTGGCCTTCCTATCATTCCCTAGGAAGACATCACCATCATATTTCTCATACTCACAGAACCACTCCCTATGGGGAGTGAAGTGAAAGGATGCACCCAAGTCAATTAACCATGACTCATGATCGACATGTGTATTTGAAGAAGAATCCAAATACACATCCCCACCTTCATTCGAGGTGGTTTTTGCCTCTGCAGAAGGAGCATCATCAAATCCCTTTCCTTTCTGAGGAGCTTTAGATCTGCAGTCCTTTTTGTAGTGCCCTTCCTTTCCGCATTTCCAGCACACCTTTACAAACTTTCCAGGAGATTTAGATCTCCCTCTAGATTTAGATCTTCCACTCGAAACCTTATTCTTGTTTTTTTTCTGGGACCTTCCTCATACAGATAAGGCATCTCCATTCTGACCCTCCATATTTCTCCGTCTCATTTCGTCCGACAGCAAGGCTGAGACAATATCATCAAAATTCAAGGTAGTTGTATTGCTACCTATTGCAATAACCAGACTATCTCACAAATCTGGTAGAGAACACAACAAACTGATGCACTTATCTTCATCTGAGATTTTAATATCAATAGATGACAACTGACTTACCACAGTATTGAAGGCATTCAGATGCTCTTTCACCGAGTCTCCATCCTTCATCCTCAGGTTATACAACTTTTTCCGTAGGAACAACTTATTCCCCAGAGACTTATATTGGTACAAAGTCCCAAGTTTTTCCCACAAATTCTTCGTCGTAGCTTCCCCAGATACATTAAAAAATACTGAATCTGAGACACACAACCGTATTGTGCTCTTAGCCTTCCGATCCAGCTTCTTCCAGTCTTCATCTGATATTCTCATTGGCTTAGTACCCAGATCTACCATGATCCACTGATCTTTATCCACCAGCAGATCCTCCATCTTAAGCTTCCACAACTCAAAACTATGACCATTAAATTTCTCGATCTCTATCTTCCCGCTGCTTGCCATCCTATTTCACCGCAAGAATCGATCCCGCAGATTTCCCACTGAATAGGGTCTACCTTAGGCCCAAGCTAAAAAATCCTCAGCAGCAAAGGCGTCCCCTTGAAGCCGAAATAGCTCCGATACAACAAGTAGGTTTTAACCCTGAACAGAAATTATCTACACACGAATCTTATAACAGAAAATAAACAATAGCAAGAGCATAAAACATAAAACAGATAAACATAGAGATTTTCCCCTGGATCCCAAATCGGGATGACCAGCTTGATTTTTCACTATTTTCCTTTTAGTGTTACAACACATATATATATATGTCGAAGCATACATAAACCCCAATCCATAAACCCTGGATTAGAACATAACCGTAGTTCCCTTGACCGGATCTACAAAAAATACCAGGGGCCGAAAACCATCGTACCCCAATATCATGTGCAAAACCATGCACAAAACCATGGACGCAGACTAGTCGTGGAAAGAATATAACACATACCCAACACCAATTAGATATGTTATACATATTTCACAATTAGGAGATCGTAGACCATACAATTGCACATAAAAATGCACTACTCCTAAAATATCAGGGTAAGTGCAAGATTATTTATTGAATATAGTTTAGTCACATGATACAACTATCCCACAACTCTAAAGTAGATAGACCAACATGGTAAAACAAACTTAAAATCGATCGATGCACTCACTTTCATGGGAATTTCATGAATACTTTCTTATATAATGCACTTTTACCCACATCTTGAGATCACACGAAAATGGTATTCATAATAAAGTTTTCTGGGTGAAGTAATTCATTTTTCCTACAAGATCAAGTTACGTAGCTATAATGTCTCGTATTTTTTCGTACATCTGACCAGAAACACACCTTGCATGAATTTTGAAGGAAATCCCACTCAAATTATCAGAGAATCTCGAGGTGATCTCATTAAAAAAGTATGTTTCTCCTTATCTAGTTATTATTCTTTCTCTTCACTGTGTTTTGTATATAAATTCATTTCAATTCATTCATATCAGATATACTCCGGCTCCTGGTTCCAATTTAAAGGTCGAGTTATCATCATCGTTTGTTGTTCTTTATTTGGAAAGTGCTTGTGGTAATTTGAAGAGTTTGCAAGAGACGAGAATCTCAAATAGTTGTTGACCAGGCTAATGCAAGTTTTATAAGTAAAATGTGCAACTTCAATCCCTGATGTTTGAAATTTCGCCATGCATTCAGAAGCTAGAATGGTCATCCTTCACCCACATTTATCATGAGCTCAATCAACTAGCAGATAAGCTCTCTGAGGAGGCATTCAATTAGTAGCCAGCTGATGAATTAGTAGCAAGATCAAGGTTGTGGCACACCCAAAAAAAAGGCAACTTGCAAAATTTAAGCTAACAACAACCCCTACTCATGAAGTTGACAACTTGGTTCCCTTAAGGACCACTGCCTTCTCCTTCATCAAGCAATACTTCCTCAACAACTCGCTTAATTGCATCATTTCTATACTCCCAAAAATCTATTTATGTTATTGTGCCCATAACATTTTTTGAATAATATGACGTTTCATAGGTGAATGTTAAATGCCAATTTACTATTTGAAAACCAAATTTTCATCCCTTGTACCTAATGAGCCTTCTTCATTGAATATTTTTTTGAATGGTGTTTTTTTTACTATTTTTTATCATTCAATGATATCTTATATGTCAATATTCTTCTCAATTTCATGCCTTACAGTGTTTCCTTTGCAACATCTGGTGCAATTGCTAGTTTAAAATTTTTCACATATTTAAAAAAATATTTTTTTTAGTTCATGGAATGTAGCTCAATTGCAATCACCTTGTTATGAAGTATTATGTTAAAACATGAGATTCAAAGTTCAAATCCCCTTGAGTGGCCAACCAAAAAATAATATTTTTTTATCTATCTATTTATTATATTTTTAGAATGTGGTTTTAATGAAAAAAGGAAAATATAATATAAAAGAAATAAATATCATGACATGATCAAATTTCATGTGGTTTGAATATCTATTTTTAAAAATAAAAAATATAATTATCCACTATCCACTCATGGATATTTCAATGCAAACTTCCGAATGCTAATGGTTTTGTCTTAATTGCTAACTATCTTAAATGGGTTTCGTCTTAATTGTCATTGTCTTAAGTAGCCATTGTCTTAAATATTTTTGTCTCAAATTGCTTTTGTCTTAAATAAAAAATTTTGTCTTAATTTTTTTTTTTTCTCAAATTGCTTGTGTCTTAAAAATATTTTGTCTCAAAGTGCTTTTGTAAGAGATGGGAATCTCAAATAGTTGTTGACCGGGCTAATGCAAGTTTTATAAGTAAAATGTGCGGCTTCAATCCCTGATGTCTTAAATTTCGCCATGCATTCAGGCGCTAGAATGGTCATCCTTCACCCACATTTATCATGAGCTCAATCAACTAGCAGATAAGCTCTCCAAGGAGGCATTCAATTAGTAGCTAGCTGATGAATTAACAGCAAGATCAAGGTTGTGGCACAACAAAAAAAAAGGCAACTCGCAAAATTTAAGCTAACAACAACCTCTACTCATGAAGCTGACAATTGTCTCCCTCAAGGACCACTGCCTTCTCCTTCATTAGGCAATACTTCCTCAACAACTCACTCAATTGCGTCATTTCTATACTCCCAACAATCTATTTATGTGATTGTGTCCATAACATTTTTCGAATAATATGATGTTTCATAGGTGAATGTCAAATGCCAATTTACTATTTGAAAACCAAATTTTCATCCCTTGTACCTAATGAGCTTTCTTCATTGAATATTTTTTTGAATGGTGTTTTGTTTACTATTTTTTATCATTCAATGATATCTTATATGTCAAGATTCTTCTAAATTTCATGCCTTACAGTGTTTCCTTTGCAACATTTGGTGCAATTGCTAGTTTAAATTTTTTCACATATTTGAAAAAGTAAAAATTTTTAGTTCATGGAATGTAGTTCAATTGACAGTCACCTTGTTATGAAGTATTATGTTAAAACATGAGATTCAAAGTTCAAATCCCCTTGAGTGGCCAACCAAAAAAAAATATTTTTTATCTATCTATTTATTATATTTTTAGAATGTGGTTTTAATGAAACAAGAAAAATATAATATAAAAGAAATAAATATCATGACATGATCAAATTTCATGTGGTTTGAATATCTATTTAAAAATATACATATATAATTATCCACTATCCACTCATGGATATTTCAATGCAAACTTGTGAATGCTACTGGTTTTGTCTTAATTGCTAACTATCTTAAATCAGTTTTGTCTTAATTGTCATTGTCTTAATAGCCATTGTCTTAAATATTTTTGTCTCAAAGTGCTTTTGTCTTAAATAAAAAATTTTGTCTTAATTTTTTTTTTTTTTTTTCTCAAATTGCTTGTCTTAAAAATATTTTGTCTCAAAGTGCTTTTGTCTTAAATGTAAAGTTTTGTCTTAAAATGTTTTTGTCTCAAACTGTTTTGGTCTTAAATATAAAGTTTTGTCTTAAAAATACTTTTGTCTTAATTTTTTTTGGTCTCAAATTGTTTTTGTCTCAAATCTTGTTTATCTTAAATATAAATTTTTGTCTCAAACTATTTTTGTCTTACACTATTTTTGTCTTAAATTTTATCTTTAAAACAATTCAATTGATATTAAATTTTAATATAAAATAACTAAAATAAAAAGCGGCTTTTTAAGACAAAAGATTTCTTTTGTCTTGAAAAAATGTCTTAAAACACCCCAAATGTAGTACTGAATTCATTCACTACTATACATTTCAAGCACATCTATAGTGAAAACAATTCACAGGGGGACAAGTTATCAAAAAAAAGGTTTGAATGGAGTTTTGGATGTAATGTATTACCAGGTGATAAACAGGAAAGGAAAAAGGGCAACAGATATGGTGAAATTCTCTTGAGCAGAGTTTTTAATGGTAACAACTGTCTTTTTGCCTATGTTTTGGGTCACTTTTTTGCCTCATATAAGAGCTATTATCTTTTTTTGCGGAAGGAGGGATATCAGATTTTTGGATTTGAGTAATGAAAGTATCCTCCTAGGAAATCTTTTGGGAAGGCGGAAAACAAACACTGATGGCATCAATCACCACGTGAAACATATAGCTGTTTCTGATTGTGTGAGATGTCGAATATGGTTCAGCGTTTTTAAAAAAAAATAACTTTAATATTCGTAAAAAAGAATTAATGTACAAAATGACAAAAAATAATATATGAAGAAATGTAAACTTCTCAAAATTATCAAATAAATCCATATAATAATTCATAAAATTATCAAAATGATCTAGTACATAATATAAACCAGAATTATTTCTTTAAAATTATCAAATAAATCCATGTAATAATTCATAAAGTTATCAAAATGATTTAGTACATAATATAAATCAGAATTATTTCTTTAAAGTAAAAAAATAAAAAAAATCTCGAAACCAAAACACGGCACGTATCTGATGAAGAAAAAAAGAGAGGCTCTAAACCAAAACACGGCACGTATCTGGTGATGAAGTTCCAGACAATTTCTGGCAATTATTTTTTTCAACCTTTGTGTAATTGAGCATCACTCTACGGCGGTCCACGGTCCACCTAAAACAAATAAGCAAATCCATTGTTGGAACACATTTAATTTGTGGTTGCGCATTTAAGAATAAATGAATCAAATGATTAGAAACATTTAACCCGCATTCCTTTCCAACGTTTGTAGAATATTATTGCTTTAATGGAGTTAGATCTATTTATACGTTTAAATGTTTCCGAGCGTCGCCAAATTGATTCATTTGTCTTAACCAGAAGTGTATCATATACGTTTCCCAGGGCATATCAATGTCATATTCGTTGTTGTGTTTAAACTGTTTGGCGGAGCTTCGTCTGGAAGCATACAGCCCTTATTATTTGGACGAATCCTACAGCACCTACAGGCCTTCTATCGTTTCCCTATCTAAAGATGATGTGAGCTATGGTACAAGATTCACGCTTCAATTCACTGTTTCAAGTTATGCTCCTAACAATATTCAGTTTACCATTTACAGTCCATCCTTCACAACTCATGCATATTCCATGAATCAGAGGCTGCTCGGGCTTGCCTCAACGACACCGAAGAGGGTAAGAGGAGTATATTTTCATGTGACCATTTTTTCATTGAAACACATTTTCTGTAACTTGTATTCTTTCATTTGGTTATGGAGAGCCTTTTTTACATATGTTGTACAGAATGGTTACTTGGATGGCTGAGAGGATGCGATTGGCCCAAGTGAGTCAAAACTATAGAGCATAAAATGCATATGTTAATAACATCTTCTCCTATTCAGTAGACAAAACTTGATTCTATTTGTTCATTCCTTTGTAGTGACTGTCAAAGAGCTGCTGATCTTCTGAGAATGAATTGGTTCTGCTGATCTGCTGATGATATAAAAAAATCGAAAAGCAATGAAAAAGTAAATAGTTTATAGAATGTGTAGAAAGTAGGATGGCAAGGTTCATTTTCAAAAGGAGCTAATGGTCGCAGAATGCAATACCGAAAGCCATGTTGATTACTTTAAGGAAGCTTTCCAATTGCTCCAAGAAACTTTCACCACTTTTAAGGTAATAATATGTTCTTAAAATAAAATATATAATTCCTCACCGAATTAAATTTCGCAGATAGTTTCATAATTTTCCCATACAAATCTCAACGTAATATTGTGATTTATCTTTTAATGTCTTTCTCGTTCGATATAACATTTCGGAATCACCCTGTCACATGTCTATCAATTTTCCACCATGTGACACGTCTATCAATTTCCTTAAAACGATATATCTTACCGTGTGTTGTGTCAATCGAATTCAACATGCCCTGTCTAGCATTCATGACAGACCAAACTAATTTTCAAATTGATAACATTTCTCATACTTTCATGTTGTTTAGTTTCCTCCCAAACTAATTTTCAAATTGATAACATTTCTCATACTTTCATGTTGTTTAGTTTCCTTCAGGTCTCACATGCTTCCCATATGGCTCAAAACGCTCATGCTGTTTAGATTCCTCCATGTCTAGCATGCTTCCCATATCGCTGAAAACGGTACGAGAATATTGTTAAATTTTAAAATTTTTAATTTTTTTGTTTTGTTTTTCAACAATGGAAATCTTTTGGGTTAAAAAATCACTTTTTATTTTAGTTATTTTAAATTAAAATTTATAATATTAATTGAATTGATTTAGATTTATATATAAAATTTAAGAAAAAAGAGTTTGAGATGGAAAAAATAAAAATAAAAAAAATAAGAAAAAACATTATATTTAAGACAAACATTTTGAAACAAAAATATTTTAAGATAAATCTTTATATTTAAGAAAAAATAGTTTAAAAAAAAATATTTTAAGACAATTTTATATTTAACACAAAATTTGAGACAAAAATATTTTAAGACAAAAACAATTTAAGATAAAAATATTTTAAGACAAAACTTTAAACAAAAATGTTTGAGACAAAAATATTTTAAGACAAAACTTAGACAAAAAAAAATTAAGACAAAACTTTATATTTAAGACAAAAACAACTTGAGACAAAATTATTTTAAGGTCAAACTGTATATTAAGACAATGGCCACTTAAGACAATGGTAATGTTGAAGTTTGTGCAGAAACAACATCCAAGATCCTAGTGTCTATTTTTAGATGCATGTCTATTTTTATCATCCCTTAATATAGATGGACATTAAACTATAATCTATTCTCAATGAGAACTTGAATATAGTTAACTGAAGTGGCAAATCAGTTAGCTAAGTGAATTTCGAGTTAAGAGGTTGGTTGGTGGGACATGCACGTTGACTTGAGTTGTAACAAAATGATTCTAGTTGTAATAGAGTTGGAAGTGCAGTGGTGCATTAGTTAATGCAAGTTGTAAATCTGTTTAACTCAGTTAAGTGAGGTAAAGTCAGTTGTGCTAGTTGTAACTGTAGATACACTAGTGAGACATCAAGTGAATTAAATATTAATTAATTCACAATCAGTGTTCTCACATGCAACTCATGTTTTTACTATTATTAGCTACATGCATAGAAGATGTAGTAGACACCTAGTTGAGACAAGGTGAAAGGGAAGTGTAACTATCATTTGTGATATTAACAGGCTACCCAGGCGCAGTTATAACACCACGGGATACCCATGATACTCAGCGCAGTAGAAGAAAGCTAGAATTCTTTGTGATTAAGGATTGCATTCATCAGGAATTGCGCGAGCAAGGTAGGCTGTCTGGAGACAGTAAATTGGCTAAGGAACTTGCCAATTTTTGTATGATAGTGTGAGACAATTAGCTGATGTATTGATAGCTTTTGAGAGAAGATTTTTGTATGTAATTGTTTCATGATCCTTGTGGAATATACAATATATTATAGAGGGGTTTTGAGTAGTAAGCTTTCCCCGGGAATAACTGGTGCTGTGGTTTTGATCTATTCTTCTCTTCTTCATGTGCTTGGCAATTGTGTTGTTTTTAATTCCGCAAAATGTTTGTAGAAGCGATTCAGTATTTAACTTTAGTACATTGCTAGATCGGGTGAATCCATGCAACACATATTTTGTATTAAATTTCTACATGGCATCAGAGCACATGAAATTGTAGTAGTTAAGAAGGAGTTGAGTTTGTTGGTGGAAAGAATTCGAATTTGCAGAAAGATTTTCTTGGCGCTACAACTTATTCAAGATCGAAATGGCTTTCAATGGTTTGAGGTTAGAGTATGCACTTGAGGGCGGCTCAAACTACATTGCTTGGAAGGAAATGATCGAGGTAGTACTCGAAGAAAATGGCTTGAAGGAATTCATTGAAAAAGATGTTCCTAAGCTTGATGCTACAAATCTTGATGCATAACGAAAGAAAGTGGCAAGGGCGAGAAGGATCTTGTTGGAGGGAGTACGAGACCACATTGTCTGAAGTCTCCATGGGAAAGCCACACCATATGCTATTTGAAAGGGTTTTATGGATCCATTCCAAAGCAGCAACGACCATAGGAAATTGGCGCTCAACGGTAAACTTAGGAAGATCAAGATGGAAAAGAACGACACTGTTCTGGTATAGTTAACAAAGTTTGTCCAATGTCAAGATGAACTTGGGAGTGTAGTAATAAGTGTTGTTGATGATGATTTGGTGATTTTGGCTCTCTTAGGACTTCCTAAGAGTTGGAACAATTATGAAGACTCTGCCAACGGATGAGAAAAATTGTCAGATTGTGAACGACTGTGGTCGGATCTGGAGCAGGAGGAGTTTAGGTAGAACACTAGAGATGGATCTTCATCAAAGCATGATGATGAAGAGGATTGTGCTTTGGCTGACAAGGAAAATAAGGGGAAGGGGAAGAAATTCCATTATAAATCTGAGGCCGGTGAAGATGGAAAGGAGCACAACATGTCCAAAGTGAAGTGTTTTCACTGTCATGAGAATTGGCATATTGCCACAAATTACCCACAAAAGAAGAAGAAAAAGATGGTTGTTGGAGCTGTAGCTGGTGAGGCCCTTGCCTCACAATTTGAGAATGACTTCTCACTTATTGCATGCATGGTGTCAAGTGTAATGAGTTCGATGTAGTACTTGGATAGTGCTGCATCTTTCCACATGACGGGAGACAGATAAATTTTCAGTAGCTTGGAGGAGAAGGACCTCCAGATGCATTTCGAAATGGGTGATGAAAAAAGGTATAGAGCTACCAGGATTTATATTGTTTCTTTCCAAGGAAGTCAGGTAAACCCTTATTTTTAAAATATGTAATGCATGTACTAGACTTAACGAAAAATTTACTTTCAGTTGCAATGTTGGAAGATAAAGGCTATGATGTGGTATTTAGTGAAGGTAAAGCCTTCCTTGGGCATAAAGCCACAAAGCAAGCCAAGAAGATTGGGATTCATCTGTAGAATCTCTATAGACTTGATGTAGATGAGATTTCTACAGAGATTCCAACCATAGGGAAGTGTGAGAAATCCATGAAATTGACCCTTGAGAGGGAGTTGGATTTGCATGTAGGTAAGAGTGAACCTCAGGATGTGGATCATCCATAAGATGAGGATGATGGAGTGGGAGCAACCACTAATGCAGAGAAATGTCAAGCCAGATGAGTAGAGGGAGTGCATGTTTCTATACCACCAGGTGAGAGGTGGGGCGACATGCATGAATAATCCCAAGAGGAAATTTTTGGGCAGGGTTCATTGAGATGGTGTGGATCTCATGAATCGAACCTGGCTACCAAGAGCCCACAGAGAAGCAGTGGCATGATCAGTTGGATTGATGCAATCAGATGTCCTGAGGACATGAAATCAAAGTGACAATGTCAGATATTGGACCATAGATCAGAGTTGGGAGCAAGTGCAGAGTGCATGGATGCAGGTGTCAGCAGCATAGAGGATCCAATAAGACAAAACTTAGACAAAAAAAATTTAAGGATTTTTTTTTTAAGAAAAAACATTATATTTAAGACAAAAACAACTTGAGACAAAATTATTTTAAGACGAAAATTTATATTAAGACAATGGCCACTTAAGATAGTGACAATGTTGAAGTTTTCTTATCCAGAAACAACATCCATGATCGTAGTAAAAATTAAGCACCTACACTAGGGTGGGACCCAGAGAGGCTATTTTTAGGTGAATGTCTATTTTTAGATGCATGTCTATTTTTTATATCCCTTAATATAGATTGACATTAAAATATAATCTATTCTCAATGAGAACTTAAAAATAGTTAACTGAAGTGGCAGATCAGTTAGCTAAGTTAATTTCGAGTTGAGAGGCTGGTTGGTGGGGCATGAAGGTTGACTGGAGTTGTAACAGAGTGATTCTAGTTGTAATAGAGTTGGAAGTGCAGTGGTGCATTAGTTAATGCAAGTTGTAAATTATTTGAACTCAGTTAAGTGAGTTAAAGTTAGTTATGCTAGTTGTAACTGCAGATAGACTAGTGCTGCAGATAGACTAGTGAGAGATCAAGTGAATTAAATATTAATTAATTCACAATCAATGGTCTCACGTGCAACTAATTTTTTTACTATTATTAGCTTCATGAATGTTAGATCTAGTGGAGACCAAGTTGAGACAAGCTGAAAGGGAAGTGTAACTATCAGTTGTGATATTAACAGGCTACCCAGGTGTATTTATAACACCACAGGATGCCCATGATACTCAACGTAGTAGAGGAAGGTTGAAATTATTTGTGATTAAGGATTGCATTAATCAGTAACTGCGTGAGAAAGGTAGGCTATCCAGAGACTTGTAAATTGGTTAAGTGAGAATGACTTCTCACTTATTGCATTCATGGTGTCAAGTGCAATGAGTTCGATGTGGTATTTGGATAGTGGTGCATATTTCTACATGACGGGAGGTAGATAAATTTTTACTAGCTTGGAGGAGAAGGACCTCCAGATGCATTTCTAAATGGGTGATGAAAAAAGGTATAGTGCTACCAGGATTGGTATTGTTTCTTTCCAAGGAAGTCAATTAAACCCTTATTTTTAAAATATGTAATGCATGTACCAGGCTTAACAAAAAATTTAGTTTCAGTTGCAATGTTGGAAGATAAAGGCTATGATGTGGTCTTTAGTGAAGGTAAAGCCTTCCATGGGCATAAAGCCACAAAGAAAGTCAAGAATATTGGGATTCTTCTGAAGAATATATATAGACTTGATGTAGATGATATTTCTACAGAGATTCCAATCATAGGGAAGTGTGAAAAAGCCATGAGATTGACCCTTGAGAGGGAGCTGGATTTGCATGTAGGTAAGAGTGAACCTCAGTATGTGGAGCAGCCATAAGATGAGGATGATGGAGTGGGAGCAACCACTCATGCAGAGAAATTTCAAGCCATATGGGCAGAGGGAGTGCATGCTGCTATACCACCAGGTGAGAGGTGGGGCGACATGCATGAATAATCCCAAAATAAAATTTCTGGGCAGGGTTCATTGAGATGGTGTGGATCTCATGAATCGAACCTGGTTACCAGGAGCCCACAGAGAAGCAGTAGCATGATTAGTTGGATTGATGTAATCAGATGTCATGAGGACATGAAATCAAAGTGACAATGTCTGATATTGGAGCACAGATCAGAGTTGGCAGCAAGTGCAGAGTGCATGGATGTAGGTGTTAGCAGCATAGAGGATCCAATAAGACAAAAATATTTTAAGACAAAACTTAGACAAAAAGTATTTAAGACAAAAATATTTTAAGACAAAACTTTATATTTAAGACAAAAACAACTTGAGAAAAAATTATTTTAAGACGAAAATTTATATTAGGACAATGGCCACTTAAGACAATGGAAATGTTGAAGTTTGCACATCCAGAAACAACATCCATGATCGTAGTAAAAATTAAGCACCTACACTAGGGTGGGGCCCACACAGGCTATTTTTAGGTGAATGTCCATTTTTAGATGCATGTCTATTTTTAATATCCCTTAATATAGATGGACATTAAACCATAATCTATTCTCAATGAGAACTTGAAAATAGTTAACTGAAGTGGCAGATCCATTAGCTAAGTTAATTTTGAGTTGAGAGGTTGGTTGGTGGGGCATGAAGGTTGAATTGAGTTGTAACAGAGTGATTCTAGTTGTAACAGAGTTGGAAGTGCAGTGGTGCATTAGTTAATGCAAGTTGTAAATTATTTTAACTCAGTTAAGTGAGTTAAAGTCAATTGTGCTAGTTGTAACTGCAGATAGACTAGTTAGAGATCAAGTGAATTAAATATTAAGTAATTCACAATCAATGGTCTCACATGAAACTAATGTTTTTACTATTATTAGCTGCATGCATGTTAGATCCAATGGAGACAGAGTTGAGACAACGTGAAAGGGAAGTATAACTATCAATTGTGATATTAAGATGCTACCCAGGTGTAGTTTTAACACCACAGGATGCCCATGATACTCAACGCAGTAGAGGAAGGTTGAAATTCTTTGTGATTGAGGATTGCATTCATCAGGAACTGTGTTAGAAAGGCAGGCTATTTGGAGACTTGTAAATTGGCTAAGTGAGAATGACTTCTCACTTATTGCATTCATGGTGTCAAGTGCAATGAGTTCGATGTGGTAGCTGGATATTGGTGCATCTTTCCACATGACGGAAGACAGAGAAATTTTCAGTAGCTTGGAGGAGAAAGACCTCCAAATGCATTTCGAAATGGGTGATGACAAAAGGTATAGTGCTATCAGGATTGATAACTATTTCTTTCCAAAGGAAGTCAGGTAAACCCTTATTTTTAAAATATTTAATGCATGTACCAGGCTTAACGAAAAATTTAGTTTTAGTTGCAATGTTGGAAGATAAAGGCTATGATGTGGTCGTTAGTGAAGGTAAAGCCTTGCTTCAGTATAAAGCCACAAATCAAGTCAAGAATATTGTGATTCGTGTGAATAATCTCTATAGACTTGATGTATATGAGATTTATATAGAGATTCCAACCACGGGGAAGTGTGAGAAAGCCATGAAATTGACCCTTGAGAGGGAGCTGGATTTGCATGCAGGTAAGAGTGAACCTTAGGATGTGGAATAGTCACAAGATGAGGATGATGGAGTGGGAGAAACAACTCATGCAGAGAAATTTCAAGCTAGATGGGCAAAGGGACTGCATGCTGCTATACCACCAGGTGAGAGGTGGGGCGACATGCATGAATAATCCCAGGAGGAAATTTATAGGCAGGATTCATAAAGATGGTATGGATCTCATGAATCGAACCTGGCTACCAGGAGCCCACAAAGCAACAGTAGCAGGATCAGTTGGATTAATGGAGTGAGTTGTCATGACGATTTGAAATAAAAGTGACAGTGTTAGATATTGGAGCATAGATTAGAGTTGGCAGCAAGTCCAGACTGCATTGATGCAGGTCTCAACAGTGCAGAGGATCCAGTAAGACAAAACCTAGACAAAAAAAAAAAATTAAGACAATTTTTTTTTAAGACAAAACTTTACATTTAAGACAAAAACAACTTGAGACAAAATTATTTTAAGACAAAACTTTATATTAAGGAAATGGCCACTTAAGACAATGGAAATGTTGAAGTTTGTGCATCCAGAAACAACATCCATGATCGTAGTGAACATTAAGCACCTACACGAGGGTGGGGCCGACATAGGCTATTTTTAGGTGAATGTCTATTTTTAGATTCATGTCTATATTTAATATCCCTTAATGTAGATGGACATTAAACTATAATCTATTCTCAATGAGAACTTGAAAATAGTTAACTGAAGTGGAAAATAAGTTAGCTAAGTGAATTTCGAGTTAAGAGGTTGGTTGGTGGGACATGAAGGTTGACTTGAGTTGTAACAAAGTTGGAAGTGCAGTGTTGCATTAGTTAATGCAAGTTGTAAATCAGTTCAACTCAGTTAAGTGAGTTAAACTCAGTTGTGATAGTTTTAACTACAGATACACTAGTGAGAGCTCAAGTGAATTAAATATTGATTAATTCACAATTAGTGGTCTCACATGCAACTGATGTTTTTACTATTATTAGCTGCATGCATGTCAGATCCAGTGGGGACCCAATTGAGACAAGGAGAAAGGGAAGTGTAACTATCAGTTGTGATATTAGGAGGCTATCCAGGTGTAGTGATAACACGATAAGATGCCCATGATACTCAGCGTAGTTGAAGAAGGCTAAAATTTTTTATGATCAAGGATTGCATTCATCAGGAACTACGTGACCAAGGCAGGCCATCTGGAGACAGCAAATTGGATAAGGAACTTTCCAATTTTTGTATGATAGTGTGAGTCAATTAGATGATGTACTGAGAGCTCTTGTGAAAGGATTTTTGTATGTAACTGTTTCATGATCCTTGTGGAATATACAATATATGATAGAGGGGTTTGGAGCAGTAAGCATTTCCCCGGAATATCTCGTGTTGTGGTTTTGATCTATTCTTCTTTGCTTCATGTGATTAGCAATTGTGTTGTTTTTAATTCTGCAAAATATTTGTAGAAGCGATTCAGTATTTAACTTTAGTACATTGTTAGATCAGGTGAATCCAAGATATATATGCATGTTGTATAATTTCTATAGGTAATTAAGACAAAATTCATTTAAGACAATTAACAATTAAGAGAAAACCATATCAATTGAAGACAATATTATCTAACATGACTTGCAAAATTGACTCTGATAGGGCACCCTATGTCTTCCAGTGTGTAGGCTACTACTGTCTCGCGCTTATATAAAGGTTGTTGTTTCAATTATCTTTCACATTATCTTATATATAGAGAACAATCTGTTGGGCTCTTAGTTTTGGTGGGGTAGCTAACTCTAAAGAATGCGACAACTTTTCCTAGAAAGATTTCTTAGACATCAATCCCTCTTATGTCCCTTCGATCTCTATTTATATGATGAGTGACAACTTGTTTTTCATTGCATTCAACACTACTACATGGAGGGGGATTTTAAGACAAAAGAAATATTCTATCTTAAAATTTTTGATACGAGGCACTAGTAAAAAAGGCAAAAGTAAAGGATTAGGGGTTTGTCTTTATGTTGTTGATGGGTTCTTCAGGATGTTGAGTGATGGAGGCCAAAAAAAACTAATGGGATTTAGGGAAATGGAGGAGGACAAAAAATTTGCTTGGTGCGAGGAGCGATGGAGGCACTTTCACTGAACATGGACAGGCGGTAACATAGTTGCAGTAGTTTTTAGGGTCTGCATCGATATTGTTTTGATTTGTGTTTCTTGACTGTTTCATTTATTTTGAATGCTACTTCTATATGCTGGTTGATGATATCAGTACATTTTTGTGTTGAAACTTCTAACGGTCATCGACAACATGTATTAGATTCACTTAAAGGATGGTGGAGAAAAATTACAGAATATCCATTGGTAGACAATATTCATACTTCAAAATCTCTACGACAACTTTTGTGAGAAGCAAAAAGAAAGGATAAAAGATAGGACTGTGGAAGAATTAGTCACAAAATTCAAAAGGGCAATAATTTTGGTTGTAAGTGTTGAGGTAGATGGATTAAATGTAGCATCTATTGGTGCATTACTGATGTTTTTTGGTGCAGTATGTCTAAGAATAATTATTTTATCTAGATTCAGTTTTTATCCTGATTTTGAATGATATTAGGGATCTCTACTGGTTCTTTTATTTCAAGGTACACTAATAACAAGTTATTTTCCACTCTAGTTGTTTATATACTTTGTGGTCTATCTTAGATGCACTAGCTGGTTGTTTACATTGTCTTTCTTCTGAACCTTTTCTCCTGTGAATATTCCTGCTCCTTCCCTGGTTTGAGAATGGCCAGTCAGGGGATTTTCGAGGATATTAGCTACTACTTGTTTTTCTTCTTTATGGTCTATCTGAGACAGACTCACTGGTTGTTTTACGGGGTATTTATTTTGAAAATTTTCTCATATGGATGTTCCTACTCCTCTCTGGGTTGGCATTGGTCAATAGGAGGATTTCTAAGGATATTTTCTACTACGTAAGTGCATTAATTCTGAATGGTGGAGTTGGTAACATATTTAAATTTTGAATTTGATCTCTAAGGACTCTCTTGGGGTCATTAATTGGTCTAGGGGGATATATATTTTCCAAGTTTTTCATTGATTATATGAGGGACAATCCATTAATGTTTTGTGCTATCAATGAAGATCTTTGTCGATTGTGTGCTTGATTAGATTTTATGAAGGAAATTGGCCAATGGTGATTGGCCAGAATATTTTATTTGAAGGGGTTTCCTAGTGGATTGAGATGGTGACAACCTACATCGACTGGTGTCAATAATTGATAAGTGACATTAATTTACCTTGTTTACATATTTTATCGAGGTTTTTTCGAACACTACTACATAACGTATTTTTTAGTAATGCTCTCTACTTTGGTGAACATATAGGCAGGATTGCAGAGTGTTGGTGGTTTCCATTGTACAACTGGCCTTTACATCTATCGGTAGGATTTCACTTGATACTGAAGGAAACTGGGGCGGTGATGTGCCATTACTTGATGTGTTGGTACATGCGACTATTGAGGTGAAGAGTTGTGGCTACTCCAAGTCGGGAGTTTATCCCTTTGGGACATGTCATGTACATGCAACTATACATGTGGATTTGAATGTTTCAGTACCCCCACTAGTTATTGAACCCAATTTCGTAATCCACGAAAAATGGTTTTCCATCATTTGTGGAAAAATAATGAAGTTAACTAAGGTTTCTCTGGATTATCAGAAACTCATTTTTGATTCTAATGTTTTTCAGGACTGGGTGGTAGGATGACAACAATGGGATTTGGTGGGTAAGTGATTTTACCTGTGAATATAAGGCTCTCAGATGGCATCCTGGGTTCAAGAACATTGGTACCCTATTCTTATGTACTCTCCTCTTTTCAACATTTTATACAATCAATGTTTATGCTTCCACTTTATTAATGATGGAAATAGTGCGAATATTTTGGTGGCCAAATACAAAGATTACATATGTAACTGGGCAAGGAAAGAAGGTCATTTTGTAAGGCTTCATCACAAGGAATGGTATGTACATTATAATGATTATTAATCATGATTTTTGCAAAGTATTTCCATCGGAATCTAGCATTTGTTTTGGATCTAGAAGTATTAAGAGAAGTATAATCTCTGTGGACTTGGTCGAAGCTGAAAATCAGCACTTCAATGAGTGAATTATTCCAAAGTATGCCTACAATATTTTCTCAAAACATTGGTACATATCGGGTTAATGGAAAGAGACATGATCTGATTTATATATATATTTTTTATTTTGTCTTGGAGTGATCTACATTGTTCCTTTTGAATTAACTGCTATAAATCTGATTATGTCAAGGTGTCTTAGAGCTAGCCCTTATTAGCATTGTTCTTAACATATTTTTCCACTCTCTAGATAGACCAGAGAGAGCCCAAGAAATGCATAGATTAAATCAAGATGAGCCAATTTACAACTACAATATTAAACTACAAAACTTGTTATCATAGGCTAGTTTCATGAAGTCATCAATATTCTCCATACATCTTCTTGATCTACGATATGTCAAGGAATTTAGATTTTAATCATTCTTAAACTAATGATTCAAAGTATGGCCAGTGGAGAAGTGGTTTAATCACTTCTATGTCCATCTCTAGGGACCAACTCCTATGAGAAAATCCAAACATCTAGCACTTACTAGTTGATGCTAGCATCAAACATAAGAGCAGTCCAACAGTAAAGAATGTCATCATGTGTTATCAAAATTCCTACTTCATCGAGTATGAATCTCTTACAATAGGAGTAGGATTAGGAAGATTTTATCTTCATCCTACAGTAGGGCTTCATAATCAACAACTGCTTAGAAGGTAGAGTAAGGGTTTCTTCATGATAAAATAAAGGTTCAACATTTCATATCAATCTTAAAACTACTTATCTCCAGCATATCAAATTGAAAAGATATGAGAATGGCATTAATCCTCTTTCAGTTTTGAGAAAAAAAATGTCTTCTATATAATAATCTTGAAGCCCTATAGCAGCATATTTGAAAGAAACTGTCCTAAAGATGTACAAAATTGTGGACATATGAGATTGTTTATGATTAGACTTCCTTTATAACAGATATGTCTTCTCTTGGCCATCGTACATCAGAATTTTGTTTGTACCCTCCATTGGCTTTTGAAATAAGTCAAATTTTATTGCACTCTGTATGGCTACAATAAGTTTTTCATTTCTCAACCAATGGAAAGTATCATAAACTTGAGGGCAAAAGTCAATTTCTTTTCTGAACAGTTTAAGGTGCGGTCAAGGAGTTTCATTACCACATTATTTTTCTTGTACACCAACAATTATATATATATATATATATATATATATATATATATATATATATATATATATATATTAAAAAAATATTGATGATCATGAACTAGCCTATGATAACAAGTTTGTAGTTTAATATTGTAGTTGTAAACTGCTCATCTTGATTTAATCTATGCATTTCTTGGGCTCTCTCTGGTCTATCTAGAGAGTGGAAAAATATGTTAAGAACAATGCTAATAAGGGCTAGCTCTAAGACACCTTGACATAATCAGATTTATAGCAGTTAATTCAAAAGGAACAATGTAGATCACTCCAAGACAAAATAAAAAATATATATATAAATCAGATCATGTCTCTTTCCATTAACCCGATATGTACCAATGTTTTAAGAAAATATTGCAGGCATACTTTGGAATAATTCACTCATTGAAGTGCTGATTTTCAGCTTCGACCAAGTCCACAGAGATTATACTTCTCTTAATACTTCTAGATCCAAAACAAATGCTATATTCCGATGGAAATACTTTGCAAAAATCATGATTAATAATCATTATAATGTACATACCATTCCTTGTGATGAAGCCTTACAAAATGACCTTCTTTCCTTTCCCAGTTACATATGTAATCTTTGTATTTGGCCACTCTTTCTAGCCCTCTAATTCTTCAGAAAAAACAAATGTCTGAATCCTCAGTTGTGGCTACTCCTTTATGCATGCTTCATCCATTGTGGAATTCAGGTTGCATTTTTTCTTTTGATAGGAGCCCTTAAATCAATTTTAGTTGTGACTCGGTTTTCTTACAAGTCTCGGCTTTAGAGTAATTTCAGATTGTAGGTAAGATAGACATAAATCTCAACCTTGTATGACACTTGAAAACATAGATCTAACCTCTGCATCATTACAACTGAAGGCTACGATAATTCAGTGACATTTCTTCTAAACCTTAAGATTTCTAGAGGAAGGAGATCACAGAGACTTGTAGACAAACTTCTAAGTGATTGATCTTTCTCTTTCTTGGGCTTGTCCTCACCTGAGATTTTGTACCATGTTAATTTAGGTTAATATGATCTTTTCTTAGGATAGTTACTTTAATGAGCCCAAGATTAATTCCATTTATATCAATAACAATCACATAACTATTATCCACTGATAGTAGTTATCGAAAGATCATAAGAAATCATATGTAAAAGAGAAGCCAAGACAAGAAAAAACTGAAATTGGCCCAAGCCAAGGAAAAACCCCAATATGGGAAAAATATTTATCAATTCTTCTTATATAGTATCAAATATTCAGCAACGAGAGAGAGAGGGAGTAAAATGATAGAGTCAAAGTTGACTTGCTAGAAATGCCACTTGTCCAAATCACAAAGAAGTAACCTATCAAATATTTTGTTATGTCTTCATCTGTCAAAAAACTTTGCCTTAATCAGTGATAATCTAAAGTCAAACAAAGTAATCCTTACAAGGATAATCGGACCATATTGTTTGTGTGGCCTTCAATATTTATGATGATCGATCCAGTTTGATGAAGATTTTTGTCCTGGTTAGGGCACATATTCCAGCATTGAAATAATCTTCGTCCAACATGCTCTTACTAGATATGACAAAAATTCAATCAAGGTTCTCAACCACCATAAAACATAGAGTGAAGCCTAGAAGATCCTAATGCATGAGTGCGTTTAACAAGAAGAGGAGAATGATGCCTCAAATGATCTAGACTATGCTTCCAAAAATATCGGTCTTTTTGCCTATACAACTCATCTTGCTAAATGAGGGTTTCATAACAGTACATTTCTTAACACTTGTGGCTAGAAGCTTCAGACCTGAAGGAAATAAAATTCCTAAAAAAAATCATAAATATGCACTAAAAAAAATTGTCCTCCATCCTGTGGAACTTGTCCCTTGGAGATGACTAAATAGAACCCGACGTTTCCTCCATCTCCTTTGCTGGAAACCACCTTATTTTGCAGCTACTTCAGAGACATGAATAATGAGTATTGATGAGCCAAAGACAGGTTATTTATATCCTTTTGGGTAGGCCGACTTGATTACTCATGGAGGTAATTTCAAATTTTTAATTTTCAAATCTTCCCACCTAAATAAGGTTATTCCTTATGCAATTTCATTTGAGTTAGTGAATACTTTTCCTTGTCCAAATTATACAATATTTATATTGATTTTGGTCCTCTCGATAAGAGAAATTTAGTGAGATTATTATCCCCATAAACTGAGCATACCATAGTGGAATTTGGCATTAGTTGCCAATTTTAACATTTTCTCTTTCCTGAAATCCTTCTAATATTGCTATAATTTAGCTTTTGTTTATAATTTTTTATTTCTTTTGATGTTGTTTAATTTAGATTTTTGTTGGGTTGTTGATTTTCATATTATTGACTCAGTACTATATGAAAACCAACATCTACAAATTTGGTTCAAAATGAAAGTTCCACCATCCAAAAGATAGGTTGGCAACCTTAAAATCATAGGAGAATGTTGATGGAAGCGAGGTACTCAAGTCAGTCTATGTTTTCATCCATTATTTTTGTCTTCCATTTAATATGATATGTAATGAGTCCTTAAATTTATATGCTCTTGCCTTTGCAGGTCAAACTTGTTGTTGTTTCACTACCGGAGAGGCTTGGCGAGCCTAAGTGCGTTGTAAGATACTTAGTGATGAGTTTTGTTTTTTCATGTTCTACTATTGTTTCTAATCAGATTATATTTTTTTCTTTTTGAACTATTGGTTTACTAAATTTCTTGTCGTGGATCTCAGTTTTTTTTCAAGTTAGGTATTTGCAAGTATGGTGCCAAGTGTATGTTTGACCTTCCAAAGCACAAAGGGAAATCTTTAAAAATATCAGAGCACAAAGGGGATGGGGATGCTATTGTAACTGTAGGAACATAGGGACAAGGGGTTTCTAGAGTTGTAAATGGGAAAAAAGTGGTCTCAACTATAAAGCTTGTTATCATGCACAATTCCAAGGGCTTACCAATTGGATTTGTGAGTATTTATTTGTATTTATCTATTGCTTAATGTATGGACAAAGGAGTCTGTCATCAGTAATTGCGAATTAATTTTTTGTCATTTCAAATTCACCTTGAGTTACTGTGTTATATGGTTATTAATGTTTTCTAGATCTCTCAAATGATGAAAACCTAGGTTGCACTTCCCTTATGTGTTTTTCTAGATGTAATTCATTAGAATCTGGTTGGCTTCATTTCCTTCTATGTCTATACTTGTGGTTTTATATTGAGATTGTTTGGGCTTGTTGTTAGTGTTATTATTCACTTCTGGGAATGATTTTGTTTTGTTTTTCTCTAATTATTGTGGATCCTATGAGTTTGCAGGGTGAGTCAGATTGCCCATTTTATGTCAAAACAGGGAGGTAATTTTACAATGTGAATACCTTTCTTTTATCAAATCATGAAAGGAATTCTAAAATTCTTATTCATGTCATTATATATGTATGAGTAAATGGAGTGATAATATTATTGTAGTGTTAGTTTAAAACATGCATCTGCTTGATTGAAATCTTACTAGTTGATTAACATATTTTTTTATACAAAGTTTACTTGTTGATTCTACCAGTGGTTTAATATTTTGTGTAGCTGCAAATTTGGATCAAATTGTTGATAAAATCATCCTGATAGGATATCTAATTTTTAGCTTGATTAGAGAAGTATGAATGTTGGATTTTGTTAAAATTTCCCATTTCCATATTTTGCAACCTTGCAATAACTAATATAACTAATCAATTTTGATTTCATGATGCAGTAGTAAACATGCCACCAGCTATTATGCCATTTTACACAAATAATCAACCTTTAGTTGGCTATTTCGGGGTAAGTTGGAGCCTCCTTTATATTTTAGAGTAATTTTTCTACAGTGTTTTGTATTTTTTTAATCAAAATCTCTATTACTGACGTTGAACTCTTCTTTATTTAAGTTTATGTGGTGAACTAAATATACTCTAGCACCATATTTTCTATAGTGTATTCTACTGATCTATTAACTATTATTCATATGTTATCAGATGCTACCCCAACATAGTTTAGGAGATCCTATTCCTCCACGGAGGCCTGGAGAGCCTGAATGTACAGCGAGTAATTTATTATTCAATGTTTTCCTTGTTCATATATACATTTATCTGTGCAGAGATGTTTCATAGAGCTACTTTCCCCTTCTGATGCTTTAGGGACATGGTTTGTATCTATAGGGGAGCATAGAGCATTGACAAAAAATTATCTTTGGCTAGGAATGCATATCTGAAGAGTGATTAAATGTATGTTACTACTGATTTCTTCTGAAAGTGTGCTTGGTTGCCTGTAGTGTTTCTATATAGTGCTTTCTAGTTGAAGTTTGCTAGTCACAATGTCATATTCAAAATAATTCAAAAGGCCAATTGTATGATATCTAGGTGGTTGGGACCAATCTAGATTAACGAGCCTGTAACTCCTCTTAGGGAGGGTGTTCCACCTTAGAGTGTGTAAAAATATTGTAAAAATACATTGTTTGATCAGGAGATAAGTGCTCTCTTATGCCCAATTCTTTAGTTCTGTGCAGTGTTTCTCTTGTTCATGATCTTCTCTTCTCTTTGCGTGTTTTGTGTTTTTTGCTTATTTAGGGTGCGTTGTTGGTTCTATTTTATCCTTGTTTATCTCTCATGATCTTATAACTTAGTGACCTTATCTCTTTAGGGAATTCTGACAAGAAACACACCTTAATTATCATCTAGAATTCAACTGTGTTGGAATTCCTACAAACTAGCCAATGAGAATCGGTCAGTTTGTCAGCCACCCAGTTTTGAAATTCATTTTCCCTTAGCATGAGTAGGTGCATAAATGTTACCAAGGTTGAACATTCAACTCTATAATGGGTTTTTACCCCACCCCACAACTGAAGCAAGGCTGGTAGAAACTAAAGTGACAGTCTTCCTCTTGGCATCCATATGACTAGAAAAAATATGACCAAATTGGAGATAGAATTTAGGACCATTTGAAGTAAAAAGACAATTAACTTCTGTAATAACAAAATATGGAAACTAGGGATCATAATTCTAATGAACTATGAACTATGAGTTTTATACAGGGGTGCATACCTTCTTGCATTCATGAGGTCATTATCATTGTGGATTGGCAGTGATGCAGTCCATATTCTCTTACCTTGTAAGGTTTCAGTGAAGCCATGCATTTAAGCCTATAAATTTGTATCCAATTTCCCATATTAGAAGCCTTGGGTCATTTAAAATATTCCCCATTTGCTGAAACTTCAGGCTTGCCAACAATTGACACTATTGTAGTGGCCACTTTCTTTCTTTAATAGTTCTTCTTCTTTCAGGTTACATGTACCTACCTTTGTTATTACCTTGAGAGACAGTTTGAGCTTGGTGCCGAGGAGTAGAATCAATAGAGCATTTGGGGCATTAGGTATAAATGGGGCAATCCTGAATTCTATGGCCAAGTATTTGGAACCTGAAATAGGGATTCTCTAGGTTGATGTACCTCATTGGATGTTTAATAATTTTGTCCCCAACCGTAATTCACATAACTTCCTTACAATAATTTGATGGATAACACCACGATAACATAAATGATATCTAGAAAGCCTTGAAACTACATAGGCAAGTTGGGTTATTCAACCCATTCAAAACAATATAGTTGGGCAGATTATTTGGGCGAGAAACTCTCATCTATGAAGATAACACCACTAAACCAAGGCTATTTATTTACCAGTCAAACTGAATGCTTGCATATGACTTATTTGACGATCAGTTCTAGTTTGAGTTATGTGGAATAGAATCATCAATAATGGAGGGAATTTTTTCAAGTGACTAGGTTAGTCCAATTTATATGTAGTAATCTATTTTGTTTACCAAGGCATTCATAGTCCGGCCACATGGCATTAGTGTTAAAGTTTCTAGATGAATGGAAAATGACAATTGGTGCAAAATAGAAATTTCATCTCTTTGACTAGAGTTTTGTTGAATCTCAACCATGTGAAATTTTAATCTTATGGATGTTATGAAATAGAGTATAAGATAGCAGTGGAAAAAATACAATATTTCATTTTTTGACAACCCTATAAAATCTAAGGAGAAAAGACACCAAACTATCTGGATAAGTTTCAGCCCTTTAGGGAAACTTATCCCATATAAACCAGATCTAATTATCCACTCTTGCAGCAATTATAATAGCACTGAAACAACAAGTATAACAGTCACAAACCAACCATTGTATTCTTGAATGAAAATGTAAACTCATTCAACAAATTGTCCTTTTACTTATGTCAAATGATCAAGACGTATAGAGCTGTAAATAACAATGCATGAAGAACATATGGTTGAAAATCAAATCTGGAAATTGCACAATTTTTGGATAGTTGAAAATTTGCAGGTTGGGTTATTCAACCCACTCAGAACGACATAGTTGGGTAGATTATTTGAGTGAGAAACTCTCATCTATGAAGATAACACCACTAAGGTGATCTTAGAGAGCCAAGGGCCATGGGACACAATATCAAGTGTAACTCCTCTTGTAGCAAAAATAGAAAAAAACCTTGTGTTAGGGTTTAGGGGCTTTGGGAGTGCCACCTTGTGGCTCCTAGACTTCATAATCTAGGCCCTAAAAATGGCCTGGAGGAATCTAGTGGATGGAATAGTGAGGATTTTTTGTTTTTTGAATATGTCACAATAACCATATTTCTCAATCGACATAAATATCCATTGTAATGTCATTAGGAGTAGTTCATTACCTTGTGGAAGGTTTTTGGTACAAACTTTGTGGTGCTTTTCGGTGGAACCATTCTCATAGTTAGAAGATGAAACACTTTTATGGATGATAACCATGTTCTAATGATCAAATGGCATGTGTTTGGTTCATTGGATGCAATTAAGATGCCCCTTGGATGCCTTTGGACATGTGTAATGACCACTTGGAGACACCACATGCTAACTAAACTGTCATGACAAGTAATGAATACAATAATGCACAAGGGATTTATATATACCTGAAAATTTGTTGTGGTTGTAATAAGGATTCCAATATTTATAAATTCACAACATACATTGTAGGTTGTTGGATTTGCCTTTATTTTATTTTGATGTTATTATGACTCATGAGCATGGTTTGAAGGTTGCAACATTTTATTATTAATTATCATTGTTATTTTTTTGGGTAGTATTTTTAATGAATTTGACTAGGCATCATTTTTATCTACCTTTTTATGCACTTCTAGTAGTTGTATTAATGCCTTTATGAAATAACATTGTTGGACATCATTTCTTTGTTCATTTTAAATGGAAAATTCACTTATTTAAAATAAACATTACATTGTGAGCCTTGATCCAAAAATTTTGTTAAGTCTTCTAAGATTTTATTTGAGTTTTTAGATAAGATCTAGATAATTTTGACCCTCAATAATTGATTTTGATTTGCCATCTCTTAATGTTCAGACTCCATTCAATTAATTCATGTTTAGTAAGTTCTAGTTTCTGTACTTCTTACAACAACCAATACTTGATGCTCATCAAATGTAGTTGCAGTTTCACTTCTCATGTCTGAAATTTTTCTTACAACAAGCCATAAATTGATGCTAATCAAATGTACTTGTAGTTTTCCTTCCCATATCTGAAAGTTTCTACCACTATGATTCTCCATATTTTACTGTATGTGTTTCCATGTTTACATTTTAGTGTAAGGAGTCTCTTTGAAACTGAATTTCAAAGCAAAAAATACCTATGAGTTGATGCCCTTGCAGTTTTTCACTACCTAGATGATTTGAAGAGCATTGTCTACACTGCTAGTTTTCTTATGCCCTTGTAGTTGTTCACTACCTAGATGATTTGAAGAGCATTGTCTACACTACTAGTTTTCTTATTCCCTTTTTTATGTACAAATTTCTTCCTTGAATGTAAATTTATTCTAGAACCTAAAAGATAAAATTATCTACCTTGGTTCACAAATAAATGTTGTGAAATTTAGCTCACTAGATGCTCTGATAGTTAGTACCATGTTCAATATTTCCCTTTGTCTATTTTTTATTTTTTCAATAGAAACTGATACTTTCTTGTTATTCAATACCTTGTGGTGTGCAGGTGGTATAAACTAATTCAAAAACCATTTGAGGAAGGTGATGAATGTGGTTTGAAATTATTTCAAGCTAACTTGAGGCCCTTGACGTTGCGAAGGACAAAAAAAGTTACTGCAAAGAGGGAAGGTATGAATATAGAATTGTGATTTCATCTGGCTTTTGATGTGCGATAGCTTTGAGTGATTTCTAATATTTGTTCATGAATATTTAGACCCATTCTTGTTCTTCCTCCTACTGATGTACAAGTGACTAAGTGTGAGTTTACTAAAGCTGAGAATGAATTTTATACAACTTTGTATAAAAGATCTAAGGGAAACACTTCTTTGATCCATGGAAAAGAAATATAATAATAGTTTTGATTCATTTTTTTGCTGTGATATTGGTTTGACTTAAAAAATATAAGGTGTTTATTTCTATTTACAGGAACAATTTGATCAATTTATTGAACAATGCAAAGTTCTTCACAATTATGCATCTATTATAGAATATCTTTTGAGGTATTGCCAATTGTGAATGTCCTTTTCTTGTCATGAGGTAAGTTCTACTTTAGAAGGTCCTTCATAAAATGATTTTTATTATCCTTTGTAAAATTATTTTTATTGAAAAACAAATATGTTGAGCCCCAAAGATCAAGAGTTTTTTTAATTGTGTTATGAGCAGTGATATTTTAGAATTTGTTCTAATTGCTAAGTTATCAATAACTGGGGTGATATGCAATGATAACAGCTAGGGTGATACACAAAAGTGTTCTAATTCAAATAAGATGGCATGGAATTTGTTCTAATTGCCACTTAACAACAACTGGGGTGATACACAACAGTTATCTGATATGTATAAGTGGGCAAGGTGTTTTCATCTAGGAAGCTAGATGTGTTTTAATGGAAATTCTAGTTATGTATCTTCAAAAGCTTACATGGAAGAAGTTGTCAAATAAATTAGTAACGGTGAATGGAGAGAGTACCCTATCTGTCTTGAATGAGTTGATGATGCATTCATGACTTGTTTTTTACATCATATGTGTCATTAGTGCCTACTAGCAAGCCAATGTAGCTCTTTGGGTGGTGGTTGTATTGCTTGTACTAATTCTTTTTAATTTCCTTTGTATGACTAGATTAATTTGTTTGTAGATTATTGTTTATTATTATATTTTTGTGCAAGTCAAGCTACAAGGGTGTCACACTAATCTAACTCCATTTAGTTATCTTTTTGTTAAGTTAAAAATAAGGGCTTGCATGATTATATATTTTACAAGGATTATGCCATTATGTGTTGAACATTTTTAAAAAGTCAACGCCTATTATACAATTTCAATTATTGCCATAACTCTTCACATAATTCTTTAAAGGGTGCTAGGTCATTGGAAGAGCACCTGCCATGCCAAAGGTTGGTGGTTCTATTCCAATGTACCCTAACATGAATTATTCAATCATATTGTAGATTTTTTTAATTAAATATTTTTATATTGATTTATTTTAATGGTGAGATATTTTTCTGGATTCATTGTCTTATATTGTCTCTACAGAGAGAATAGATAGGATTAAAGACATTGTCTCCATAAAGACAATATGTTTTTAATTCCAACTATTGTTTTGGAGAGACAAAAATGAAATTGTCTCAAGTTAAGACAATTTACCCAAGAATTGTGTTGTAATGGCACTATTATCTCTCGAAAAACAAAAATGAAATTGCCTGTAATGAGACAAAAATACTTCTGTTATATATTGTCTTTATAAAAACAATATTTTTTAGATAATTTAATTTTAAAATGATTTTTAAAAACAATACACAAATTTACTCAAAAATTACCTTAAATATTATCTTAAAACCCTTTTTATGTCGTAGTGCCCACTACTTCAAAAAAATCCAAATGTGGTCTTAAAACCCTCTTTATGTTGTAGTGCCCGCTACTTAAAAAAATCCAACATGTGATCTAATAATAAAGAGACGAAAATCAATTACTTGACTTTACGTTGGATTGCTTAATTCGAAAATCATTAAGAAGATCTTGAACATCCAATGTCCGCCGCCATCCTTTTGGATAAGTCCATTCCATCCCTTAGCATTCTATGAAGAGTAAGCGTTTTTAAAATCAATGAATTTGCGTGTCTGCGTTATTGTTCGGTAGTAATGGACAGCCTGGTTGGGAGATGATATGTTTAAGATTCTTTGGTCAATTTTCCAGTAACATTTTGTTGGTTGGAATTATGAATTGGAAGGGTATAGTGTTCACATTTAAAAAGGTTTTTAAAAAATTATCGAATTTATTTATATTTTTAAGAGATATTTTAAATAATAATAGAGATTTATCAAAAAAAAAAAAAATAATTAAAAAACTAATATAAATCAATAAAATTAAAACCTAATAAAGCAATAATATTTAAAATTTACAATTGCAACATATTACATTTACATTTAAGCAATTAAGCAAAAACCCAAAATATACCTTATTTAAACGCCCAAAGGTTGTAGTGAGCAGCACTTGCCTTGCCTTCACAGTGCATTTGTCAAGCTGTATCTCATCGTCATTGGGGTGGCCTTCTCGCTGTCTGTAATTTCCACGTGCGCCGCTGATTTTTGAATGGTAGCCTCGGCCGACTCTATTCGTCAATGTTGGAAAGGAAGGCGAGTTAATCTATGTTCCAGATTCCTCGATATTATATTAAAGAATTACTTGTTCCATTTTTACAACGTGGGCTCTTGTTCGATCACTAAATGTTTCTAATGCGTGGCACCAAATTAAATGTGTTTTACGAAAAATGGCAGCAGCCCAACACTTCTTATAGGATTTGTTTGTTTGTTTTAGGTTGACCGTGGACCGCCGTAGAGTGATGCTCAATTGGAGAAAAGTTGGAAAAAAAATGCCTGATATTGTGTGGAACTTCATCACCAGATACGTGCCGTGTTTTGGTTGGGAGCTTACGAGTGCATTTTGGTAAATATGACAACTCGGGAATGAAGTCGATATTATCCAAAGGAGGTTGATATTTTTCATTCTTGTCATTACAGGAATTTGTTGTTACAATTTTTTACCAAAATAATGTTCCATTTACACTAAACCCTTATAAATTATAAATTATTAGAAAAAAAAAAGAACTTCTTATTTTGGAGTAATTGGGGTAATTTGCTTATTAAATAGTAAAAACATTTTCTTCATTAATATTCTTTGTTAAAATGATCAAAACAAATATTAGATTCTTTTTCTCAATCAACATTCTTTGTTAAAATATCAAAATAAATTTTAGAATGGTAGAAATGCTCATATTTGAATTTCTATTTTGTTCTAATGATCAATTGACCTGAAAATTATAAACTTCTCAGAATTTCACATTGTTTCATTAAAGGCATGTAGCAAATCAACACTAAAGTTATTTAATTAGATTATTAATTCTTTTTGCACGGAATCAAGATTCATCTTCTGATAATTGCAACTATTAATAAATGTAATTATGGAGATTAAGGACTCGTGTGTTAGTACAACAAATTAGTTGAAAGACACTCCTCTTTAATGATTAGACAAAATATATCATAAATATTGTCCTATGGAGCAAGGCCACACTTCCAAATTTCAAAAAATACATGTGTTTTCTATCTTCTCATTATTTAAAATTAGGGCAATTTTGGACATGAGTTTAGGTGCTTTGATATGTTAAATTTCAACTATGATGTGGAGCTTCCAGAAAATGTGAGTGGACTCTAAGGATAATGGGCATCCAAGGCATTTTGTTTTGGATTTTGTTGGAAACCAAGATTAAAAGTCAATCCATGTGGTGATCCCTATGTTTATATGTGACTATCGTATAATGCCATGTAAATCTACTACATATCACACTTTCCTTCCACGTGTCACAATTATACAAATCCATGTCATAGCCTACCACTCCAACATGTTGCAATGACCTGCCATGTTAGAATCTTATTGGGTTCCAACAGTATCAAGAGGAAAATCCAATAGTGGAGGCCCCAACCTTCTTATACCTGATACATACTCTAACTTCCCAACATTTTTAATTGATCCCCAAGGCTCAAAAACTTGATCGCTTAGTAACTAATAGACAAAATGTCGATATACCATGGCAAGTTATTGAAAAAAATCCCATTACTTAATAGGCATATCAAGTTCTATTAACAATAAGGTTGGTTGGAAGTCCCACTCCTCTCAATCACCTGATGTCTTGACACATAAAACCCCACCCCATGGTCACTTGAACGTCGATACATCATGGGCATCTAATACATATTTCCTCATTCACAGCGAAACATTTGGGATCCATTAGCATTCAGGGGTTCATGTGAGGGTTGCTTGATGGATCTCCCCACACTCGAGGCCTAATCTCTTAAAACCCCGATAGCATGGATCTCAATATTCTATAGGAACTTGATGAGAACTCATATGTTCATCAAAAATTATTTGTTGGGGCTTGTGAATATCGATAACTTGGTTCAATGTTGTAACATGGTTGATACTCCAATGTCTTGATGTCCTAATAAGTTGGCACACCAATACTTCGAAGGTCATTCACATAAGTCCCACTCATTGATATTTGATAATGGGTCATCCATTGACAATCTAATCTTCTTTAACTGATATATGTATCGATATTTTTCAGTATCAAGGGTTCATGATAGAAGGCTATTTGATGTATTCTCAACGTCCCACACCCAACATTCAATATCCTCACAAGCTATGTTCCTTTCATCTAAGTTCTTGGTCACAGCCTCCTATCGAACCATATAACGAAGGTTGGGGCTAAAGCCTCTAGTCCTCAAATTTCTACAACTTTCAATGGGAATTCCTTGAAATTCCAGGTGCCATCCTCAGATTTATGTAACTTCCTGAACACTTCCTAGGCATGTTTCTAAGGTTTGAAACTAATTTTGATAGAGAAAGAACTTACCCATAATATTTTTGAAAGCTCAAACTTCTTCTCCAACCTATGAAAGAATCTTGAAACACTAAATCCAACTTAACATATTTTCAAAAATCTAGAAGATCATGAGTGACCAAATCCACAACTTCACCCTACTGAAATGAGAGAATCTCACTCCTTTGGGACTGTAACTTCAAACTTTCCACCTAACAACATTATAATCAGAGACAATTTACAAGCTTATCACTAGAGAAACAAAGTCCCCATAAGAGGAAAAGAACCTTCAAATCTTCTTATCAAGATATGGATACAACCACTATTGTTCTTATCCCATAAGTGGCTTAAGAAAGGCCTTTCAAATTACTGAATGCATCAAGAGTTGGGTCAGATAAACAAAGAAAAAGACTCATCTCATTCCTTCTCTTTTGAGCCCATTCATTTCAAATGTTGAACCTTGGATTTGATACCATTTTTAAGATACCCATCCCATGGAAATCTTATTTATGGAAGAAAAATATTTAAACCTAACCTCCTAAGTCACCTTGAGGATTTGGGGCTTGTTGGAATATATAAATCACTGTTAAACGACTAGACAACACACATTAATTATCAATCCAGGGACTTCTGTTTATTCCAATGAAAGTTGCACTATCTGTGCCGATACACCAGCCACAAGCAATTTCAAAGAAGAGAAATCGTTGTTGAAGTAAATGCTGAAAGTAAATCCCTCATGTAGAATTAAAAGGATCTAGCAGACTAGAATCACACTTCAATTAATCTATTCTAACATGCCACATGACAAGTAACCAGCTGGTGTCTCTAATATCATATGTGTAACAGCATAAAAAGTATTGAAATTGAAGCAGATATATTCACAGTTGAACAAAAACAACAACATTGTATTGATACATAAACTGAAATACAATTACATACACACAACTACTTCAATGACTGTAATCCTTTCTAAGAAGGAGGGCCCTTCCTCCCTAGCAGGGTGTAGGTAAAGGAGGAACTTAATGGAAAATAAATTGAATAACGAATGTAACAACAATAACAGGATGATATGTATTAAGCTCAACACAATTACAGAGCCAAAATAATGTTGTTCTCCGCTAACCTTTCGACCTCTAGGGTTGAGAACTATATACTGGTTACATCAGAAAATTAAGGGATAAATTAGTCATGAGAATATTATGATTCTCATGCTGATGGAAATAGAAGACATATAGTTATAACCACTTCCTAATAAATTTCTGACTAGAAAATAAAATATTTCAATAAAAGCCGCCCTGACGCTGTTATCCCAATAATACAATGCAAAACAACTTATATAGCTATCTCAATAGAATCACAGCTGTAGTGTAATAGGCAGAAGATAGATCAGTAACAAGTGTTAATGGGATCAGTCAACGGTACAATTGTATCAACAGTTTACCAGCGGATCTATAATAGCAGAGTGTAAAAACATTTTTTCGGTGGGTCTGTAATAGGAAAGTGTAACAGCATCGATTTTCTATAACAACACCCTCTTAACCGCTCCTATGAACTTCACGCTCAGGATATTTGGTACTATAAATGACATCTGAAAAGATAACACAAAGACCATCGATCTTCTCCAAACATTCACCATCAATTAGTCATAAAAAGGTACGATATATCATAATAATTGGTGAATTGGTAGAGTAATAAAAACAAGGCGAAACAACACAAGTTAGGGTAGAAAGGTAGGAGAAAGAGGCTAAGGACTCTCATTGGTTATAGTTAAGAGGAAAAATATGGAAAACAAAGGTAGGAAAGGTGTACAAAACTAGCACCCAACATCTCCCCCCAATTGAAATACTTGCATGTCCTCATGCAAACTCATCTCTCATGGGAATATCTCTGATGCAGGTTAGTGAGATCATCAACACCAGTTGTATCTTTGTCTATAGACCTGTATCCCTGATTGGCCATCAACTGTCATACCTAGGATTCTGACTCATACTTACTCAATTCATAATTGATCTGGTAATCCTCAATTGGCAGCTAGATCAAAGGAAACTTGGATCTCAATCCCAACCACAAAGCACCAAGGGAATATAAAATCTGTGCATAAGATGGTACATGTCTAACATCCACCAAGAAATTATGCAATGAGAATGGTTCCCCCTTCAATAGCTCAGCACTGTCGGCTTCCGCGTGTTTCAAGCACCCTGTCAAAGCTTGACTCTTCATCATTGAGAATTGATTAAGGCAAAAGTTCACAATTCTTCTTCTATAAGTAGCAGTCGGTTCTTTAATCCCAAGGGTACTAAGCATTCTCCTAAATTCTCGCCTCAACTCAGTAGCCCATCCTGGTTCTGCTTGAACCCACAATGTTGTCTTCTCCTCATTAGTCTCCATAGATTTAATGGCCATATGCCATTCAATATGATTCTTGATGAAGGACACAAAATCTCTCAATTGAAGATCTTCTATATAGGAGAAATGTCACAACCATCTGCATACTCACATGTTCACAAATAATATTGTGTAAGAACAACTCACATAAAAATCTTTGTTCATCAAAATGAGAGGCATAGAAAACATCTAGAAATGTACGAGTGGAAGAACATAAATAAGTTCTACCCTCTATAATATATATTCATCTGAAATAAGAAGTAACATTCCCATAGAAAAAAGGATAGGATGGAGAAGGCCACCTACAACCCAGCAAATTAAGGGTAGGGTCATGAAGGTTTTACTTGCCTAAGGTGAGGTCATAAACTTACTGCTGTAACAACAACAACTGTTCTTCTTGTTTCTTCAAATATTCCTTCTTCCTGTAATTCTCCTATCCTTTCTTCAAATCTTCTTTCATCCATCGTTCATGTAAAGTGTCTATTTCTCTTTGATGCTCCTTTAGTGAAATAGTCCCCTCTCTAAGGGATATTTCTTCCTGTTTCCACTTTTGTAACTCAGAAATTCGCAATATTTTCTTAGAACTCCATCCTAAATGGGACTCAGCGTTCTCCTGCATTCAGTATCTTCATCAAAAATGGGTGTACCAGTCTCTGTTACATGGGGTTGTTCCACCTCTGCTGTTGGTTCTTGTGTAACAACAACCTCCTCAATGGGTTCTTGTGTGTGAGCCCCTTTGTTTCCATCTAGAGTAGCCTCTGCGTCCATTATTGTTTCTTCTACAATGGGAGTGGCCTCCACAGGTTATTGTGGGTTGGATTCTAGGTAAATTATTATAGGAGGCTCTGCTTTAACTGTTGGTTCTTGTGTAACAACAATATCAACAACATGTTCTTATGTAACAACCTCTTGTTGTTCTATTTCTGTTTCCATTGGGCTGATATTTTCTCTACAGACCTTGTATCATGTTGTTGTTAAGTCTTGAAAACATGTCATGCATACCGACACCGAGATTTCCTTCCCCTTAGATAATTTCTGCTTTAGTTCTTCATTCTCCTTTCTTATATTTCCGAGTTCTAAAACCAGGGCATTGGTTTTGTCCTTACCTAATGAGGATGGTTCCCTTCCTTCTTCTTGGACTCTTGCTTCTATCTGTTTTTCGATCGTAGGAAAATGTTCTACAGATATGTTGATTTTCACTCTTTGTTTTGGTCTTATATCCCCAATTTGTTCATCAATAATCTTTTTCCCAATCCTAACTCCAACAGGTCGAATTTGGGTTTCCACCTCTACCTGACTTCCTCCTGAAGTCATGGTCTGTTTCCCCCGACTTCTCCTTGACCTCTTTCACTTGAATTCTTCCCAAGTTTTTCCTTGCCGATCTAGGGAATCGAGCAAGATTAGCTTAATGAGTCTATGATTAGTCACACGTGCCTCTAGTTGTGCTGCTGTTTTTACTGTTGCCACCATATGCTTCATATTCCCTAACAAATAGAATGGAAGATTAATTCTTTGCTGGTGCCGAAGGTAATTAAGCAGAGGGAAGTGATAGTTGAACACTATCGTGGATCTTCCCTCACAAGTGATATATTTAATTAAACCGAGGGAAAAATCTTCCCAAGGATGAGGAAGTGATAATATTTCAATTCCTCTCCCTTTCTTCTCCATCTTTTTCTTCCTGTACTAGGAAGTCTTCTTTTAAGGAGGGGTCATTGATTTTTTTGTTAAACCACCTTCGCCCCTCTACTGGTAATGAAGTTACTTAGGAAATTACCTCTTTAGTCACCTCCACTTGCATGTCCCTTACTATGGTTTGATTATTGTTCAACTTTTGAGAAAATTCAATTGCCATCGCCTCGTTTGAGCCTTCAAGCTTCTGGAAAAATTCAATCCATCCAGCATCTCTGAATATATGGTAGGCTTCTGGACAATTCTACAGGACATCCATAGAATCTGGCTCGTACCTAACCACTACTTCGCCCATCTCTGTTGTTCGATTCTAAGTTTAATTCTTATTTTTCAACTCCACTGTAATATCACTATGTTTCTGAATTCACTTCTTTGTTGGTCAGCCCCACTATAACATCATCTTGTTTCTGAATTCACTGCTTCTCACCATCTCTGCTTATCCAAATCGATGAGTTTAAAATGAGAATGAAAGGTTTTAGTCAAGGAGGTTGATGGGAGGTGACGACTTTTACGGATTTACCGAATCATACCTCACACTAATATTCATAAATGGCTCATTATGAAAAGTAATGGGATTCACTACACATGCTCTATTCCAACCGGATTCGATCATCATTGGTAATTATATTATTGATTAGGTGCATGCAGATTTGATGGATATTTATGATTACGACCTTTTGCAATGATTTCAAGACATATCCCCTCCCCCACCTTAATGGTGACGACCACCCACGACCGTCACAGGAGTGTCATTACTTTGCCAATTAATACATGAATCATCAATGACAATGTTTACCTTTTTTAATGACCTACCTGAGGTGACATGGAGGAATTCTTTGAATTAGCGGTGTCCTTCTTGCATCGCTCGTGTTGTTGGGTTTTCCCAACATAGTTATTGTTGTTTATAGAATGAATCATAAAAAAATAGTATTCATGGTTGTCGGTTATTACATGTGTAAGAAACAGGATAGCCCTTATATTATTCTCATAAAAACATAATAATCAGGAGAAATTGGTACAAAAAAGGAAATTACATGAATACCATCATCCTATAAAATAGATAAGAAAGGGGAGATGATGTTTCAGGAAGAAAAACATAGCTGTAACAGCCGCCACAAAAGTGGTTTTTAGCTGTTACTCACTGTTTGAGTGCGCCCCGGAAAGGGGTTTTCACAGTTAGATTTTTGTTTTCTTTTATTTTGTTCTTTATTTATTTATTTTTTATTTATTTACATTTTTTTAAATAGGAGTAACAGTTGCTATAAAGGTGGTTTTCAATTGCTGCACTTATTGGAATTTGAATTTTTAAGGATGCATAGGAGAATGTTCCCCTACTGTCGTAACATTAAGATCAAAGTCTGTGATATTGTTGACAAATGATTCCTTCAAAGCAGGTTGATGATATAACCTTAGACCATGCCCATTAACCAGTAACGACGTCTTAGCACTACCAATGCTGACCAATTTTATAGTCCCATTGTCAAAGATTGTATCCACTTCATAAGGACCTAGCCATCTGGTGCAAAGCTTGCCTTTGAAATCTTTGATCCTTGAATCGTACAAAAGAGCCAAATCTCATTTCAGGAAAATTTTCTTCTTAATAAACCCATCATGCCATTTGGCTCTTTGCTGCTGAATGATCTCCGTTTGTTGAATGGCAGCTAACCATTTCTCTTCCAACTCATTGAGCTAGTTCAGTCTTTGAGTCTATGCTGTACTCAAATCCAGATCGACCTGCAATGTTGTTCTTAATGTATTTATTTCAAATTATATGGGGAATAAGGGATTCTTAAAATAAACTAGGTCATATGGTGAGAAGCCTGTAGTATTCTTCGATGTTGTCCTGTAAGCCCATAGTACCTCTGGAGGTTTCTCGGTCGATTTTCTTTGATGGCTGGCTACTGTCTTTGTTAAGATTCCCTCAATGAATTTATTAGTGCTTTCTACTTGACCATTTTCTTGTGGATGATATGGTGTAGTGATTCTATGATGAATTCCATATTTTTCAACCATCTTATTGATCAAATGAGATGTGAACTGAGGCCCCCCATCTGCCACTATCACTTTGGGTATCTTGAAGTGAACAAAAATATCTTGAAACAAGAAGTTTGAAACAACCTACTTTGTTGCTCTAGTTAGCGCCTTTGCTTTGACCCATTTTGTGACATAATCGGTGCAGAAAAATATGTATGATTTTTGCTTCGATGGAGGATTAATTGGCCCCACAAATTCTAGGGCTCATTTCTCAAATGGTTCTATTACTATCTGAGGCTATAACAACTAAAAAACACAAATTAATTATCAATCCAGGGACGTCTTCTTATTCCAATGACAGTTGAACTCTCTGTGTCGATACAAAAACAAGAACCAATTTCAAAGAAAAGAAATCATTGTTGAAGTAAATGCTAGAAGTAAATCACTGATGTAGAATTAAAAGGATCTAAAATATTGGAATCACACTTCAATTAATCTATTTTAGCGCACCACAGGATAAGTAACCAACTGGTGTCTCTAATATCATATGTGTAACACCATACAAATTATTGAAATTGAAGCTGATATATTCACAGCTAAACAACAACAACACTCTATTGATACATAAACTAAAATAAAATTACATACACACAACTACATCAATCACTGCAATCCCTTCTAAGAAGGAGGGTCCTTCCTCCCTAGTAGAGCACAGGTAAAGGAGGAACTTAACAGAAACTAAATTGAATAACGCATGTAGCAACAATAACAAGATGATATGTATTAATTTGAACACAATTACAGAGCCAAAATAATGTTGTTTACCACTAACATTTCTACCTCTGGGGTTGAGAACTATATAGTGGTTACATTAGAAAATTAAGGGATAAATCAATCATGGGAATCTTATGATTCTCATGCTTATCAAAATATAACACATATAGTTATAACCACCTCCTAATAAAGTTCTTACTAGAAAATAAAATATTAGAATCAAAACTTCCCTTAGGTTGTTATCCCAAAAATACAATGCTAAACAACTTCTGTAGTATCGTAATAGAATCATAGCTGTAGTGTAAAAACTAGAAGAAAGATCAGCAAAAAGTGTTGATGGGATCAGTCAATGGTATAATTGTATTAGCAGTTCGCCAGTGGGTCTGTAACAACAGAGTGTAAAAATAGTTTGTCGGCGGTTCTGTAATAGCAAGGTGTAACATTGTCACTTTGTTGTAACAAAACCCTCTTAACTGCTCCTGTGAACTTTGTGCTTTGGATATTTGGTGCTATAAATTACATATGAAAAGACAACACAAATACCATCGATATTTTCCAAACATTCACCATGAATTAGTCATAAAAAGGTACGATATATCATAATAAACTAGAGTAATAAAAACAAGGTGAAACAACACAAGTTAGGGTAGAAAGGTAGGAGAAAGAGGCAAATAACTCCCATTGGTTATATTTAAGAGGAAAAATTTGGAAAACAAAGGTAGGAAAGTGTACAAAACTGGCACCCAACAGGGTTGTCAATTTGTTTTTCTTTCAACAACTAAAAATCTCATTTTTGAGACCACCATCTTCTTTTTCTCTTCGAGAGCTTTCCAATGATGTAAATTTTTCTTGAGCTTCCTAAAAAATATTTTTCCCATATTAACATATGTTCACCAATTTCCATGTTAGCATCTGAACCATTTCTATGTCGTAGACATATGGTAGTCTCAAATTCAATGTGTTTCTATTATATAATTCCATGTCATCTTTCCATGTAGAAAGATAGGTTTTTGGCATCATAGGTTTTGGTGTGGCTTTTTATGGTGGTGACATGTGAAAGAAAAGTGTTACATGTCATCTACATGGAAATATGACATGAAATTATATAATAGAAACACATTGACTTTGAAAGAAAGATACCAAATACCTATACTTCCTAACATCTGATCACCTAAAGGCCCAAAATCCCAATCACTTTACTGTCAATAGCTAAAAGGATGATACACCACAATGAGTTTTCCAACAAAATTCTCATTCGTTAATAGACATATTGGGTTCTACTACCAAGAGGGTTGGTTCAAAGTCCCACGCATCTCGATCATTGAATATCCCAACACCCAATACCTTGTGACCTCCCCATTTCCGAAAGGTCAGTACACCGTACCTATTTGATATGTATCTCTTCATCCACCAATGGACATATTTGGATTTATCAACATCGAGGGATTTTCACAAGGGTAACTTGATGGATCTCTCAACACCCATGGATTTATCACTCAAAAGCTCGATAACATGCCTATCAATTATCCATAGAAACTTGACAAGAATTTCTCTATCAATTGAAATACATTTATGAGTGCTCGCAAGTATCCCAAACATGGTTTCATGGTACAAAATGGTATATACTTCAATGTTCCAATGCATTGATAAGCCATTACACAAATACTTCGAATTAAAAATAAAGAGTGATTTATATATTTTTTTTAAATTTACATAACAAAATTCAAAATGTATACGTAACAAATTTATGAGTCTAAAGGGTGGAAAATAATTTTGAAGAAAAGATAACTATTCTAAAAATCTTTAACAACAATTAATCTAGATTTAATATTAAATATTATTTTTACTTTATTATTAATTTAATTTTAAAATAATATTTATCAAATATCAAATGAAAGCTTTTGTTTGTAGAAAAATGTACTCATTTTTTAATTATTTAGTTTATATTAATATAAATATTCTACTTATTCTAAATTTCAATTTAATTGTTGAACTTATACAATAAATATATGTTTAGTGATTATGAAATCTATATATTGTATAATTCAAATATAATATAGGTTTTCCATACCCTCAATTTTTTTTTTATATTATCAACATTGGTTAAATAAAATTTAAGGAGATATAATATGATCTAAATTATGATATAACTTGAAAAGTTCCAAATTTAAACCACCATAACCCATTAAAATAAAATATAATTCAAATATTTATGTTAAATTTCAAAATTTTAATTAAAATTAAATTTTTAATATAGCAATAATATTTATATAATTACAAATATTTATTTTTATTCATTTTTATTAATATTTTTATTTAAATGTTTAAAAATGTAAGTGTACTATAGTTTATTTATACCATTTAAAAGTGTATGTGCATTGTAGTTTATTTATATCCTATAGTGTTATGGTTAAGACTAATATGCTATAGTTTTTATATATCACATAAATGTTATGAAAATTTTGATTTACATTTTTGATGTGTAATATTATTGGTAGTTATTAAAATTTATATCTATGAAATTCTAATTTAATTGTTGATATACAAATTGGGCATCATTCAAAATGCATAAAATTGACTTTTGATAAAATATGATGTTTGAGCTAATAAATAAAAAAATTCACTGGCTAGCTCTACAAGAGAGGGTTTGAACCAGGACAGTCTAGCTCTACAGAGCGCTCTACATTTGCAATACAACTCAACCATTATATAGCATACATATATGTAGGGAAGTTAGAACCATACCCTAAGAAATAGAAACTCATTCCTATCCTAAGGTGTCGTGAACTAACTCTCACCAATTAAGGATTCTCCATTATCTTTCAACACTCCCCCTTGATGGAGAAGGGGTTCAAAAATATCCCTAACATCTCCCTAAACATTTCAAACTTAATTTTTCCAAGCGGATTAGTGAAAATGTCAACAACATTATCACATGTTTTACAATATACAAGATGGATTTCTTTAGATTGAACTTTCTCCCTAGAAAAGTAGAATTGTGTATCAATGTGTTTAGTGTTCTTGTGAAACACCAGATTATTAGCAAGTTTGAATGAGCTCTGGTTGTTGCATATGATAATTTTTGCTTTGTGTTCTTCCCCAACATCCTGGAGAAGTCTCCACAACCAAACTGCGTCACATGTTGTTTCACACATAGCTTAATACTCTGCTTTTGTTGAGGGCAAGGAAATTGTGTTATGTTTCTTACTACTCCATGTAATCACCACAGATTCAATGTTCAATGCATAGCCTGTTATGGATCTTCGGTCATCTACATTTCTAGCCCAGTCAGAGTTTGGAAACCCTGTCAATATATCATCAGAAGAATCAGTATAATTAATTCCATAATCTATCGTTCCTTGTAGATACCTTAGAATGCCTTTTACTGCATTCCAGTGACTCTTAAGTGGTTTGGATATAAATTTACTTAGCGCACTAACTGTATAAGATAAATCTGGTCTAGTAGTTGTTAAGTAGATCAGAATCCCAACCAGTTGTCGATAAAGTGTCGCATTTGCCTCTTTAGAGCCATCCTCACACTAAATTTTAATGTTTTTTTGTAATGGTACTGCTGCAACCTTACACTAATCCATCCTAAATATTTCTAATATGCCTCTGACATACTTACCATGGGACATAAAAGTTTGTCCTGAACCTCTCCAGATCTCAAGACCCAAACAATACCTGAGTTCTCCAAGTTCTTTCATTTCGAACATTTGTGACATTTTCTGCTTGATTTATTTGATTATGTCAACAACATCACCTGTAATAATTAGATCATATGCATGCAAATATATCAACACTATATGCCCCTTTTCATATTTCACAGTATACGAATTAGGGTCATTTTTACTTCTAGTGTAACTATGTTATAGAAAAAATGAATCTATCTTTTCGTACCATGACTTGGGTGCTTGTTTCAGTCCATATAAATCTTTCTTTAATCTGCAGACTAAATGTTCTTTCCCTTTCTTAACAAACCCCTCAGATTTCTCAAAGTAAACCTCCTCTTTCAATTCCCCATTTAAAAATGTAGATTTTACATCTAGTTTGTGAATCATCCATTTTTTGTAGTAGCTAAAGCAATCATCATTCTGATAGTGTTTAGTTTAGCTATGAGGGATAATGTTTCATCATAATCAATACCTTCTTTTTGTGAATACCCCTTTGCTACCAATATAGCTTTTTAGTTATTTATGGTTCCATCTGCATTAATCTTGATTTTATACAACCATTTACAACCTATGGTTTGCTTCCCTTCAGGTAGTTCAACCAGCTCCCAAGTGTTTTTTATGAGAATAGATTCATATTCCCATTCAATAGCTTCTTTCCATTCACTACATTGATTTTCATCTCTATAAATAAAAGGTTCAACACCATTCATCATACTAGTTATAAAAGCATTTTCCCTATATCTAGCAGGAAAATGAATCTGCGTACTTGATCTTCTGAGCTTTGGTGTGGCTTCCAACCTATTTTGAATTGCCTTTAAAGGACCTAGCTTGATTGTTGTATATGAAATTTCTACTTCTACCTTTTTCTGCTTCTCATGGCTGTTACCTGTTTCTTCACTTTCTTCCACAAAAAATGGAATATCCCATTCCTCATTTCTTTTATTAGATTCATCATAAACCTGCTCATGGAAAATGACATCTCTACTAAAAAAAATCTTGTGAGTAGGGGGATTAAAAAATCTATAAGCTTTTTATTGTGAGAAATACCATACAAATGTACATCTGATGGCCTTTGAATTAGTTTTCTTCTATTTTCCTTTGGAATGTGGGAAAATGATTTAGACCCAAATACCCTCAAATGTTTTACTGCGGGCTTTAATCCATATAATGCTTCAAAAGGAGTTTTAAACTGGATACTTCTTGTAGGACTCCTATTTCTCAAATAAACTGTAGTATTCAATGCTTCGGCCCAAAAACCATTCGAAAGATCCTTACCTTTCAACATGCTCATAGCACACTCCACCAATGTTATATTATTTCTTTCTGCTACTCCATTCTGCTGAGGAGTATGGGGCACTACAAATTTCTGTAATATTCCATGGTCCTTACAATACTTGGTAAGCTCATCCTTCATGTATTCTCCTCCTTGATTGGAGCAGAGAATTTTATGTGCTTCCCCATTTTCTTTTCTATCATGTATTTGAACTGCTTAAAGTATTCAAATGTGTGACTTTTATTACTCATAAAATATACCCAAGAAAAATTTGTGCAGTCACCAAAAAATAGTAGAAAATATAGTGCACCTCCTAATGACTTTATTTGCATAGGTCCACATAGGTCATTGTGCACTAATTCAAGTATATCTCTCTTTTTCCTTTCTATTTGAATAGGGAATTATTCTCTATGAATCTCTCCTAACACACAAGCATCACAATCATTATGCACTTGTTTTAATGTAGGAAGGCCTCTTAACATTTCCTTTTTTCTGAAGTAACAACAAATCATTTAATTTGATGTGACCAAGTCTCTGGTGCCATAGCTCTTTTGTAGTCAAACTTGATACTTTCAAAGCTCAATCTCTTGTTTTCCTCACACTCAATTTGTATAGACCTCTTGTTTTGATTCCTGAAACAATAGTCTTCATACAATCGAACAAATATTTAATATAGCAATTCGATTTAAAGATTTCTACCTTGATATTTTGATCTGTAATCATGGATATAGAAATCAGAATTCTTTGTAACTCCAGGTACATACATTACATTTTCGATATGTCTAATATGACCATTAGGCAAGGTAACAGGAATGTTCTCGTACCCTTTGATCATCACCAAGGTAGATTTGTGCTCCTTTGTTCGTTTATTTAAAATATTCAAACCATTGTTTGTTTCATGTCATATGTGTCGATGCTCCCGAATCCACATACCATATATCTTCCTTGACATTTTCATCAAAGTCTTCCATGAACAATCTAAAGTCCTCAACATGGTCATCATCTGCAAAATGACATGCATGTCTTTTATGACTCTGTTGTTCTTCATGAAATTTCTTTTTCCTGCACTCCTTAGCCATAGGAATGATTTTTTTGCGGTAAAAACATTTTACTATAGAGTCATTTCTATTCGGATACATACCTTGAGCTTGATTCAGTGTTTTTGGTGGATTTCCTTTGTGTTGATGTGATGGATTTCCTTTTGCTTTGAAGAATTTCTTCTTTTGCATTAACGCAAGATCTGCACTCTGTGGTTTTAGAGTCAATAGGTTTTCTTCTTATTGCATTAGTATTCCCGTCAGTTCTTAAAACTTTGGGATTTTCTCTCTTGCACTTAGCCCAGTGATGGAAATTTTGTAATCATCATTCATACCATTCATGGTACTCGTGGCCAAATCTCCATCTGCTACTATCTCACTGATATCTCCCAATTTGTTCTTCAGATCTTTGATCCATGATATGAAAGAAGAAACTATTTCATTCTCCTCCATCTTTCTGGATAGAATATTTCTCTTCAAGAATAGAAGATGATTTGTATTCCTGATCTCATATAGATCCTTCAATACCATCCAAATTTCACTTTCTGATTTTTATTCTCTGATATGCGGTATCATGCAGTCTTTCACTGACATCTTTAGCAACGTCTTTGCTTTTCTCTCTCTCTTCTGCTAGTCTTGAGTCGTTGTGAGTGAATCGGGTCATGTTGTTGGCTTCAACTCATCCCCATTTGCAATAATCCAAACACTCTATGCTTCTAACACAATATGCATCTTAAACTTCCAATTAGAGTAATTGGAACCATCGAGCTTGTTTCTCTCTTTCAAGTATGCTTCGATTATTTGATTATTCATCTTAACGATTCAAAAAAACTTCAAGTAATTGACACGAAAAAAAAATGATGGATCTACCCCAGATCCTTACAGAAAGCAGTATCACGATCCATATCTACCTAATATGTGATCAATCCAGCTGGTTGTTTTGCACACTGTGCGATAGGCTCCCGACTCTTCTACACTAGCAAGATTTGGTTCAGATCTATTCCTTCATCAGCGACCTTTCAATGGATTTATTCCTTCATCAGTGGTCAAACACTAGCAAAATTTTTTTTTAGATCTCCTCGACGAACTAACTAACCCAATTTCTACAACAATCGTGTCGGAAAAAAAACCCAGTAAGGCTTTCCTTTATTGGCGCCTCTGTTCTACTCAAATACGCACTATTAGCGTGACTTTTACTGTAGGAACCATGATGATCGGCGCGATTGTTCCTTAATAACCCATGTTGATCGAATCAATTACCTAAAAGAAAAGAAAAACATTCACTCATTCATCAGGGGCTTATCCTCTGCCACCTGGATACTCACAGGGATCACAACACTCCAACTATGATTCGACCCTGGAGCTCTAATACCATGATCAAATATGTTGTTTGAATTAATAAATTAAAAAACTCATTGGTCAGCTCTACGAAAGAGAGTCTGAATGAGGAGAGTCTAGCTCTGCAGAAAGCTCGACATTCTCAATACAACTTAACCATTATATAGCATACATAGATGTATGGAAATTAGAACCATACCCTAATAAATAGAAACTAATTCCTATCCTAGGGTATCATGAACCAACTCTCACTAATTAAGGATTTTCCATTATCTTTCAACAACTTTTAGTTGACATTTTGAAATATTATTAAATATAATAATTTTGAGAAATATATAAAACCTAGTAAATCTAATCAACTACATAAAAAACCAAAAAAAATATAAATTAATTTAAAAATATATATATTTTATAAAAATTCAAGTGTAAATTAATAAAAAGAGAGAGAGAGAATACTATGGATGAAAACCGTATGAAGCATTATTGAATATAGTAACTTTGAATAGGTATAAAGCCCAATAAATCCAATTGAACCCAATATATATATATATATATATATATATATATATATATATATATATATATATATATATATATGAATACATGAAAATAATTTATAGAAATTGAAAAGAATATTATTCATAAATTTTTAAAATAAAATAAAATAATTTAATATGCAGAAAAAACCTATTCCATGACTTAATTTGTTTTATTCTCTTTTTATTTCGTTATTGAACTTGATTATATTATCAGTAAATCAATATCCTTAAATCTGAAAACCAAAGGAAACATTATTGAATCTTCTTAGTTCTTGCGATTGTTAAATACACTTTTAAACATTTCCTTTACACGTTCACTTTATCCATGCTTATGTTTTACCTTCATAAAATTCAAATCTATAATTCAATTGAATTTGTCTAAAGATATGGAAATTGAAAATAGATTTTTTAAAGTCAAAAAATTAGTTGTACATAACATTTTTTCTTATTATGCCTTCCTTTTTGCAGGTATAACGCATCAGATTTGGGCTGATAGCGACATTAATTTGTGTTTCAAACAAAAAATAAAAAATTTATCCAATGTTACACATTATAAATTGAAATTTATGATTTTTTAAATATATTTTAATGTAATTATCTCAAATCTTATTGGTTGAGAGGTTCAATATTTTATTGCAAATGTCATAAATATTCATGCATGACTCACGACAAATCCACATGCCTCGAACTCAAATTTTGGTACCTTACTGTGAGAAGACCACAGATTCCAAGGCGACGATCGTGATCATAGATTCAGGATATATATACCTTTGAACTTAAATTTTGATCGAAATTTTAGGCATAAAACTTCAATTTAGGTTCGTTAAAACTTTTATTAACATTGTCAGTGAGATATTATGAATCCTCGCCAAATTTATTTCAGCAATAAAGGCCATGTCTCGGGGGTTGCAAACTTCATCTCTCCAGTTGCGCTGGTGATCTTCCCATCATCAGATCAACTCTCATAGCGATCGATGAAATTTTGGGCTCTTGAGGTGGGTTACAGTAACCCAGCACCACCTCTCACCACATTTCTCATTGTTGAGTTATGCGCTGCGGAAGTTCGGCTCTGCAACTGCATGCTCTTCGGCCATGCCTCTGCCACTAGAGCTCCACAAAATCCCGTGGTTATGTGAATTATGCTTCGCTAAAGTCCTATTTCTTACAACACTAATGGTCAGTTCTGAAGAAGAGTTGGGTAACCCGTCTGGGCACCATGGATTGACTCCACAAATCGGCGGTGATGCCGATTTCTCCGTTCTCCGGCCCGACCGTGCCTCCGACTTCCGTGCCGGTGGTTCCATGGTTCGAGCAGGATGCCAATGTTTCCGACAAAGATCCACCTAAACATAAATCTGTGGTAAGAGTTTTCATTGCCAGTTTTCTTTTTCGGTTAGAGTTTTGCACAGAACAATATTTGGACATGGGTTTCCTATTTAAGTTTTTAATTCTTGAATTCTTGCTATTACTAACGCTGCGTAAAATGGTTTGACACTTTGATTACTGGTTAGGTACCTTATTAATAGCTAGGAGCATTCCGGCACAAAATTTTCAACGTTGGCTCAGTTCTCGGTGATAACAGTAAGAGTTCTTTCTCGTTCTCCCGAGACTTACTTCAGAAATTGATTTCACCCAGTGACGTTCGACCATCCTCTACTTATCTTGCAGGTGGGGTCTCTCTGGTTGTCGGGTGCTTGGAACCCAGTTAAAAGCTAGTTTTACATTTGAGGGTTTAATTTAACTGTCCCAATTTAGGTTCAGCCCCATTTCAATATGGGATAACAGGGATTATCCCCATTTCCCAGAACTGTTTAAGAAGTTATAAGAGGGTTTAAGCTCCAAATCTATTCCTCTATATTCCAATTAAGAATGTAATGATGATCAGTTCTTTGCAATGTTGTTGTGACTATACATTCAGTTCATAATATTTTGGTTCTCGACAGTTACGCTGATTTACTGTCTAAATAGTTCCTTTTCTTTTTTTGAACTTCCTTGCTACTTATGATTTGTTATGCCGCAAGGATTTTTCTCTCGCAAAATCTAGTTTCTTACATGGTTAAGGTCATTATTCAATCTAGTTCTTGAAGTCTTTTAAATTATAATAGCACAATTTTGATTCGCGTCTTCCTTTGAGGCATTTATAAATGTTTAATGTATGTAATAGTTCCTTTATTATTTTTTATGCCCCTTCCATAGTTCTAGCAAGGTATTGGGATCAGAACCGGGCCCAGTTATAGGGTTCGGGTTCTAAACCCTTCAGTGACCAATTTTTCCATACATTATATGCTATCTCCTCCATGTAGAAGTAATATGAAGTTTTCTACTGTATCAGTTATTATGCATAATTTTCTTCTTTATTTTACTATGGTAGTTTTAATTCTAATTATGCACCTCTGTAACTAGTAATTGGTTCACATAATTCTTGCAGTAAATTTTGATTTACTCTTCGATATAGTAACATAACGTGTATTTTCTCCAAATTTTCTACTACCATTCATATTATAACTTTGGGTAAAGAAGCTTTTCTCCAACTTTTAGCATCTGCTTTCTGTTCTTTTTTTTCCTTAAGTTTAGGTTTTGGTGATTAGGGATTTAATCTTTCAAATCACCCATTTCTTTCTTATTGGTCAATATAATTTACTTGTTATTGCAAAGTTGTACGGCAAAGTTGTATGGCTAATCTGTAAGGTGCACTACCAATATATAGCGTGTATTGTGTATTGGGTTGGAGCTCTTGAAAATTTAATATAAACTCGCCACCTTCATGCCAGGAGATGATCTTAACGTAAAAAAATAGAATTGAAATTTAGTGAGTGATATGGCTCTTGTCCTTGGATTCATTAGGTTTATTTTTGAACATTTATTCGTATTAATTTTTTTGGGGATCCAAGACTAAACTAATTGAAATTCGGGATAAAACGTGATGTTTAATCCTGCGGGGCAACCAGGGATAATAAAATATTTAAACTATAATGCATAAATCATCCTTTCAGATAACTCGCAAGTTTTTCCAAGTGGACATGGGTTGGTCCCGAGACTACACTCCAATTAAATGCAGATGTTCGTGCATCGTCAATCTCCGACATGAAGGCCTCGCAATAATCTTAAATAACTTAATGCATATTCTCCACCACATAAGTTAATCAATAAAATATTTAAACGGGTGATTTTGGGAGTCGGGTGTTTTTGGTGATTGTAACATTATTAATACAACCTCATTGCAGGTTGGTCTATGAGAGAGGTTTAACACTGACGGCATGCTCCTTGGGAGTTGGGTGTTTTTGGTCATTGTATAATATATGGTGCAATTTTATTATTAAACAGGTTGTAGTAGTACACTCCAATTAAATGCAAAACCAACGCAAATATGCGAAATTAAATAATAGCATGTACAAAGGGTAGTCACACATACCTAAGGATTAACAGCTCACCAACGAAACTTTGACATTTAAATGCACAGCTTTTATGCGCTATCTATTATCAATCCTCTCAAATTTTCGTGGTAAATTTTCGTGCGCTATCTATTTTCAATTCTCCGTAAATTTTCGTATTGCGCTCTTTGTGTGTTATCTATTTTAATGGCCATATACCGTACAATTGACTTCGCTACTAACTACTTTCAAGGTATTTTTTCTTTATTCTTTTAGATTTTTATAGTTTTCAAATCACCATTTAAGTGTTTTGATGTTCCTTTTTGTTATTGTTATAGGTCTTGATAAAAAAAAAATGGACTCTATTCTATGTGCAGCAAGCAGTTGAAGGTATCGTGAGGAAGGTGTGCATTTAGCTTAGCTGTGGATTGTGCCGCTGGAGCAAAAAAATCGTTGCTTTCTGCATGGAAGTCCTGAGGTCAAGTATGTATTTCTACTTACTTTGTCTTAAATTGAACAAGTCAAAACTTTATTTTAATGGGCTTTATTGATTTTCAAATTTTAGGCTTCTGGACACAGATTTGAAGTCAATTTTGAGTAGAAAATGTTACTTGACTCTAGCAATACCATGCCAAGTACTATGTGAACTGATGATAGATGTTGTATGGTGTGCTATTTATCTCATGTTTTATTTTGGTAACAAATAAGAAACAGAAGCACAACTTTAATGATACATTGTCTTCTATTGTCTTTCCTTGACCTCGATTGTTCATTTCTACAAGTGACATGTACAAAACTCTTTTGTTACTCAGGTTACCCTGAAGACTCGACTAAACTCTGTATTTGGATTTTTAATTCTTTAATCCTATAATTCTAAGTCCTAATACATTTCTCTTCAAAATAGAAAATGTTTTAGAAATCCATCCTTTCAATATCTGGTTCTTTTATACGCTACTTGTACTCTTACTTCTCAATAATTCGTACTTTTCCATAAGTGAGAATTTAAGGTAGAACACATTGTTATGTTTATGGATTTGAAAGGAATTTGGCTTTTGAACTAAGTACATAGCAACATTAGTTGGGTTAAGATATAAAATAATACAACATTGGAGTTTGGATTACTATTGGAAAGAAAAATAATTTTATTCTATTGTTTGTAGATATATTGTAAAGTTGTCGTATAATTGTTTTCAATTAAACACAAAAAGGATGGATCAAAGAATTATCCCTTCCTTATCCGGTATCTCTCGAGGGGATTTGGGCGTCTATTGTTTCACACGTTTTCAATTTCATGTATTGAAGTACTTAAATGAGAACGAAATCTTGGTATAAGCATACTTGTAGTAATTTTTCCAAACTGATCCATCAGTTTCCTATTATATATTTATTACATCTGTTTTTTTCGAACTGATCCATGAGGTTTTTTATTTGAATTTCCGATTTATGCATCGATCTATATTATATGCTACTACTAGTTTTATTTTTTCGATACGACAATATTCACTAGGAGCGAAGTATCCTTGGCCCATGTAATTTCACTTGGTCTTCTTCGTACGAGATATCAGGGCTCATGTAGATAAATTCATAAATTTTCCTAGTAAGATGACTCATAATAGTTCTATGGGTAACTGTTTGACTTTACCCAACGAGATTGTGCAAGCTCCCTAGTCTCTTATGCGTTTCCTATCTACAAATTCAATGCAAAATGCTTTCTCGGGAAATTCTGTTTCCAGTGTACCTCAAAGCAATCAATCTGCTAAAAAATTGACTTGGCCATAAGCTTATCACAACTTTAATGATACATTGTCTTCTATTGTCTTCCGTTGACCTCGGTTGTTCATTTCCACAAGTGACATGTACAAAACTCTTTTGTTATTCAGGTTACCATGAAGACTTGAATAGACTATGTATTTGGATTTTTAATTCTTTAATCCTATAATTCTAAGTCCTAACTCTTCAAAAGAGAAAATGTTTTAGAAATCCATCCCTTCAATATATGGTTCTTTTATACACTGCTTCTACTCTTACTTCTCAATAATTCGTACTTTTCCATAACTGAGAATTTAAGGTAGAACACATTGTTGTGTTTAGGGATTTGAAAGAAATTTTGCTTGTGAACTACATATGTAGCAACATTAGTTGGGTTAAGATATCTCTGTAAATATTTTATAATATATTTCTAAGATTGAGATTCAATTTTTTTTTGTTTTGACTTCCTAATTTTTTTTCCATGGCTATATAAAATAATACAGGCTTGGAGTTTGGATTGCTATTGGAAATAAAAATAATTTTATTCTATTGTTTGTAGATATATTGGAAAGTTGTCGTATAATTGTTTTCAATTAAACGTAAAAAGGAAGGATCAAAGAACTATCCCTTCCTTATCCGGTATCTCTTGAGGGGATTTCGGCATCTACTATTTCACACGTTTTCAATTTCATGTGTTGAAGTACTCAGATGAGAACGAAATCTTGGTATAAGAATACTTGTAGTAATTTTCCCAAACTGATCCATCAGTTTTCTATTATATGTTTATTAGATATGTTTTTTTCGAACTGATCCATGAGTTTTTTTGTTTGCTTTTCAACTTTATGCATCAATCTATACTATATGCTCCTACTAGTTTTACTTTTTCCATACGACAATATTCGTTGGGAACGAGGTATCCTTGGCCCATGTAATTTCACTTGATCTCCTTCCCAAGAGATATCATTTCTCATGCAAATAAATTCATAAATTTCCCTAGTAGGCTGACTCATAATAGTTCTGCGAGTAACTATTTGACTTTACCCAATGAGATTGTGCAAGCTCCTCAGTCTCTTATGCCTTTCCAATCTACAAATTCAATGCAAAATGATTTCTCCGGAAATTTTGTTTTCCAGTGTGGCTGAAAGCAATCCATCTGCTAAAAAATTGACTTGGCCATAAGCTTATCATTGTATATCATCATGACGGAGCTTTCTTTCGTTAAATTTAATGGTGCAGCATGTAATGGACACAGGATGTGAAAAATGTATTCTTTAAACACATGCTCAATTTTTCTTTGTCGGTTGGTTTAAATCTTAGAGCCTTACTCGTATCTTGAAGAAGGGGTAGTTGCTTCCCTTTCACTTCATAGGTATATGAAAACCTAACTGTGTGCACTCCCATAAGCTATTTATGATAGAAAAGCATAGCTAATTATTAATTGGTCTACAACATTTGAATTGAGCTATTGAAGAGACATGTTGAAAGTTATATTTATTATGTCCCAGTTGTCCAACCTAGAAAGGCTTATAAGTGTTACACTGAGCCACGTGGCAGTCACAAGGCATTTAGGAAAGCTTTTTTTAACACTGGCATCCTAGATGATTAGCATTTAGCCATGGCCTCAAGATGATGTATTGCCTCTACTCAATAGAACACTTTCATCCCAATCATTCTCTGACCTTTTTCTTCATACTGAATGAGAGATCAATCAATAAGTCACCTTTTTAAATATTAGAAAGAAAGAATAGTTAAAAAAATTATCAAAATTATAAATTATAAAAAAATTGGTAACAAAAGTATCTATTTAAGATTTAAATTTCAAAAACAAAAATTGTGGCTAAAATTGAGGAGAATTTGTCACAAAAATATTCTTCTAAATTGTAGAATGAAAAAAAAACTAAATTGTGATTAAAAAAATTATATGTGATAAAATTATAATATTAATAGCCTTTAAAAAGTAATAAATAATTATGATTATTACAATTAAATAAAATATAAATTAAATTACAATTAAATTTTGAACTTATAATTACATTTAAAATTATATATATATATATATATATATATATATATATATATATATATATATATATATATATATATATATATATATATATATATATATATATATATATATATATTATATTGAATCCTATGTAATAAGTAGTAATAGAATTTATTATAACCCGAATAAATTTTTTTATAAATAATATTAAAATATGGCCTAGCATTATAATTCTTGTTGAAGTATGACATAGTTAATAGCTAGAATTTTATTGGAAAACATACATTCTATTTCAATTCCATGTGGTTTTTCCATTGCGTTTCTATTTCGATTCCATGTAGTTTTTCCATTGCGTTTCTATTTGACTAAATAGAGTTATTACATTATAATTTTAAAACTTGAATCAACGTCATATCATAATTAGCTTATATATTTTAATATATTTTTGTTTAAATGTATTTAATATTTTTCAAAACCCTGAATCCATACGTTATATCATAAATAAATTATATATCTTAATATATGCAAGTTAATTATAGAAATTGAAGAGAATTTGTCACAAAAATCTTCTTATAAATTGTAGAGTCAAAGAAAACTAAATTGTGATTAAAAAAAATAGTTTTGGTTCATTTCATACTTCATCACATCATATATTCTTAAACTTTTGAAAGAATAATAATTAATAATATTTATATAATTCAAATTATTAATATTTATGCAAATTACTAAACAACAAATTTCTATATAATTGGATTTTTTTTTATCTATGATTAATATTATGAATTATATTCTTTATATTCATAATAAATAAATTTATGTAATTAGATATAAATATATCAAAATCTATAACAAACAATTAAATGAAAAAGATGTTATTTTACAAAATTTAATAATACAATTAATTATAATTTAGAATTAATCTAGTTATATAATATTTTTAAATTTAAAATATTCATTTTTTTATTTTTTTTATTTCCATTTAGCTATCTTAAAATTAAAAGTTTATTAATACAATATCAAAACCAATAACAAATAATTAAATGGAGAAACTATTTTTTTACAAGATTTAATAGTAGAATCCATTATGGTTTAAAATTAATCTAATTATATGATAAAACTAACTATTGATCAACTAGCTCTCCAGGTGAGAACCGGGAGAGTGTACACACTCATACATACAATCTGACTATTGAGTCAGCTGAGCCTTAATTATATAGGCTTTCACACTAATAGGATGGTTTCAACCACTCCCGACATATTAGGACCTGAGATCTAATCTTAGCATCTCAATCCTATCATCATCATAACAACAATCTAATTATGACTTTCTCCATTAATTCCAACACTCCCCCTTAATGGAGAGAGGGTACTATACAATAACATATTTTCTGGCCACAGTCTAGGTGCCCAGCCTAGGCTTAATAAAAAAATTGAAAACAACCCTCTTCGGTAAATGGTAGTTTTCCTTTTTTGGCCTCTAAAAGGACTAACCCATGCTTCTTTATTCTAAGTCGAGGCTTCATCTTCACTTTCCTTGCTGTGAAGTAGGGATGTATTTTTACCTCATTTCTTTCCCAGTGATAGAAAACTTGAACGCTTATCCTCACCCTTCTCAAAATTATAATAGGCTTAATAAGATTGTCACTATTAACATCTGCTCACACAGAAATATTCATGAGACCATCGCAATTTATGTTCTCTCCAGTTTTGTCTTCTTCTGCGACGTCTTTTCAATTAGCTTCATATGGCTCATCGAATTGATTTTGAAGACTTTGTACCTATTTACATCCTTCCTGAAGATTAATTCATGACTTTTCAATATCAGGATTTTGCACAACATATTGTGCCTCTTGTTTCTGGTGGTCATCAACGGAACCACATTGTTTTCCTAAAAAAAAATCCAGAGTTCAAAATACTACTCATACTAATGCCTCCAAATTCCAACATGCGAATATCATCATCATCATCATCAGAATCAAAAATATCTAAATTATAGACACGTTTTTAAAAGGTCCAGCTTATCTAGTTTTATCTGCAAACATTTTGACTCGACCTGGCCATTTCAACAAGCCTAACGACCTCTCAACAAGCCGGCAATGCTATCAATGTCCTTCAACTCTATCTGTATAATTCATCTATTCACATATGACATGAAAGTATTTCTAGCAACATGGCAAATCAATTACCACGATATTATGGATCTCACTATGGTGTATGGGATCTCCACAGCCTGTCAATTGAATTACTGCTCTTTTCCCAATCCATTCTCGCAGCAGCTTCGACTGATCCATGGCTTCCTTAACCTACTGCCTAGATTCGCAGCAAAATTCTTTGTTTACAATAGGGGTGAACACCGTAAACCTACTATTAATCTCATGGAAAATAAATTAATTTCAAAGTGAATCTGCCAGACCACATAAACATATCACACAAGCATTAACATGCAATCGCATACTCTGGGCTCTCCAGACAACACATTAATATGGGCTGCTATCCACGCAGCCAATTGTCTGCCTCAGCAAAAAATATAATTGATTTTGATAAGAAATTGGCAATCAGAAAAGGAATTTATATCAACATCTAAATTCACATCTTCTCTGTCCAATATGATTCCATTAATTCGACACGAAATCGTTCCTATTGGTGGCATAACTTAGTCTCCAATTTCGTAAAACTTGGGAGTACCTTCAAGCCTGGGACCGGGTCTTGCAAGTGCTCTTAACCGGCGCCACAAGAACGTAATCGCCCTCATGTTATACAGACCCCAACATTTCGACCTCATGGGGGTCACTTAAGCTTTCCAATGACTTTGAGTTAGGTTTTAACATTGATCGCCTCTTCCTCTGTAAGCTGCACTTCCTTCATTGCAAGGAATTTTCAAATTTGATTTTTAGACTTTCTCGAGCGACAAATTTTAATAAATAATTCACTTTTCCAACTAAAAAAAGAAAATTTTGAGAAAGTAACCCCTCTTCAAATAATTCTAAATTGCAGTTAAAAAGAACAAATGGCAAATAATACAATAGGAAATACAATGTCTTGTTTTTCAAAATTTTAGTTCTTTTACCTAGAGAAATTGGTTTCTATAATTTAGCTTCTAATATTGCTTTTACTGTTCAGCTAGTTGATTTCTTTGGATAGTTAAATTGTTGTTTTTTTCTTGATCTTTTAGAAAATCTAGGTGCCACTTGCAGCATTGAATGAAATCTATCAATTTGGAACGATGAAATGTGGTTTCATTCAACTTTCAAAGTCGCTACAACAACTCATAGAAGAAGAAAAATCTGCTAATAATAAATTAAGTACTAGAGACAAAGCTATGGAGAAAACAACTGGTGGATACTTTGCATGTAGACCTCATATCAAGTGATTTAGATGCAGCTTCAAATGGTGCAAATGTTGTTGTTGTATGCAACACATTTGTTAATATGCAAAGAGCAACAAGTCATTGTAAAAGACCAACATTGTTTGTGTTGTTCAAATGAAAAATTTATCTCATCGCAAAGGGTCATCCAAGCGAACCAAAGAAGAAAACAAACAATGAATACTTCAAATGTAGACATCATAGCAAATCGTATAGATACGACTTCAAATAGTACAAATGTTGTTGTTGTGTACAACATCTTTATTAATGTACATAGGACAACTAGTTGTTCTCAAGGATCTTCATATAACACATTTATTTGTGATTCAAATGAATATTTTGTCATATCGCAAAAAGTGGTGTAAGTAGCGAGTTTTCAAAATATAGTACTAAAATTAGTACCTATTATACTCAGCTATCTTGCACATTGCTTGACACAATGATTTGCAATTACATGCTTTGCCACAGTAAATTTGCAACTTGCATAAGGCATGAACACTTTGTTATTATGAAGTTGATGTTCGTATTTATGTTCAATACTACATTCGATCACTGCCTTAAAGTTATTGTCATCTTACACTTGAAACAATAGATATTTCATGTTCTAAAAAACAAAACAATTCCCTAAATCGAAACTTTTTGTGTGAAACATGTTGCTGCCTTGTAGATGCTATTCTTCCATGGTTCATATGTGAGTGTAGATACATTTTCAAGAAACTTGTATTCTAAGGTGTTTAGAGATGCATTCTTAAAAAGTTAAGCTGAAGTAATTACAATTATGTCATTTAGAACTAGTAGAATTAATTTTATTGTATAATAGATTACAAAGGCACAATTTACACAGCCACGTTGTACAATTACATATGTGTAGAAAATTTCCATATTTTATGCTACTTAATAACACATAGTACATTTTACTAATCAAAACACATTGAACATAGATTTCAATGTGGCGTGTTCTTTTTTTTTTGCAGTGATACTTCTAAAATACAGAGAGGTGCAGGATAGAAGCTAGTTACTTGCAACTTTGCTACCCTTATTTTACTGTTTCAAATGAAACATACAATATCAACCTGCAATTAGTCTTCTATGCTAGTAAACATTGTCATAGACATATCTTCAATAAAGAAAAAAACCTTAGTTCAAGACTCTCTCATCTTTGAGAAAAAAGAGTCTAGCATACATAGTGCTTACTAAACAAATTACAATACGAATCTGAACAAAAAATACATAGAAAAAATGGTTGAAACCTTAGATGTTGAAAAGTACAATTCAACCAAAAAAAATTCATAGCTGCTAACATTGATATCGTCTTAATGCACCATAGTCTCTTTAGACTAGAGCGATTTGCATATATTGCTGGAGATTGTTTGTTCAATGCATTTAAAGTTCTTTTGCACTTTTGTTACTTGTCTATCGAACTGCAAAATGGAATAATAGACCATTTTCTCAATTTTCTACAGTGCAATGACATAGAAGCAAAATAATCATATCAATATGAACTAGATCCTCTCATGTTATCTCACCTTCATGGAATTCACGATGTTGACACATACCTTCATAAAATGTGATTCTCTGCTAGTAATATCAATTCCCAATCTGAAAGAGGCTTATGGGGAGACACATTTTTCATACGATGGCTTTCAAAGTGGTTGAACATACCAATTGGAGTTTGGTCATTAACAAGAAAAACAAAGTATTTGTTCTTCAATCATCATCTAGATACAATTCCACTGAACATTTTTGTTTGATGATACAGATCCTGTTACTGGACATTTTGAACCTCTATTACAAAAAATATTGCCTAGATGCAACTTTGTCCAAAATTATTACTTATCGCCTCTTTGCAAAAATCTTGAAAACCATTATGAATCCATTGTTCATGAAATGAAAATTCATGGACTGCACATAGCAAAAACAACTATGTCAAAATGTCCCAATAGCATGTTCAGTGCAATTTGTCATTTGATAGCACCTGAATTTGATGAACAGTCTTTAAGAATCTATGTTGTCCAATATTTCTGCAATGCACTGATGGGTAGGGATGAAAACACATTACATTGTCTAGAAAAACACTTAACAAATGAAACTATACAAATTCAAACAATGCTTGCAGGCTGGCAGCAATACCTAATTAATATGGCAATGCCATATGAAAAAGGAGCAATTGAGGGAACATCATTTTGCTTCCAATGGACATCAATCATATTCAATGTAAACATACAAATATGGTGATTTACTAATAAAACCATTATCAATTACTACCCATCGAAAACAAATTTCAACCGAACATATAACATATTATCCTTTGAAACAAGTACATCACACATTCATTATGAACCACTACTATTAATTCAAAATACAAATCAATCCAATCCACAGCATAGAATAGTGAAAATGCATGCAAACACCAAAAATAGAATAAGCTTTCGCAAACTGAAACAAATGATACGTACAAATAGCATAGACAAAATTGGAGAAAATAGGAATAGAAAAAAGAATATGAATTTTTTGTTGCAAAAGAGTACACCCATAGAAATTTACAAAAAACAAATTGAAGCCACGCCCAAAACCAAATTTCCAATATGTAGCAAACTTCAATTTTGAAAGAACATCTCAAACATTGGACCTGAATTAGAAAAAATGTACATAAACATTTCTGGAAAAGAAAGCACATTGCATCTAAATATCATATGTAAATCTTGCAAAACAACACTTGACAATGCAAAGTTACCTCGCTTTGCAACACCTGAACAAATAAGACGTAATAATCCATTGCAAATTGTAACAACACTTTCAGAACTTGAAGAAAGACTTGTTGCATTAAGAATCTCTTTTGCACAAATAAGAAAATGTGGCTACAAGCGATCGCAAATGGGCTTAACTGGTTCAATAATCAATGTACCTGTCCACATGGACATTTTCCAAAAAGAATTGCCACAATTCATGAACAATACGAAGACAATTTCTATTGCATTAAAACGACGATTAGAATACAAGAATGCATATCAAATAGGAAAAGTCCGTGTGCATACTGTCATGACAACACTTAAAGAACTATGTTCTCGGAGTTTATATAAAACTGAGAACATTTACATTAATAGCAATTGGAATCATATACTCAAATTGAACAGTGAAGATAATACAATTGACAATGAGAATATCGATAGTGAAAGTAAAATAAATAACAGTTTGGCAAGCGAAAGACCAATTGAAACCTTGGTACATGGGTTGACAGGTTCACAATGCATTCATGATTTGCAAGACAAGATCATTGAAATAGCACTGGCTGAGGGACAACGACCACTTGGAATATTCAAAGCAAACATGCCGAAGAAATGAGCTTCCCAACACTATTCTTTGGAGATGCATGTGACAATGATATAGTACAAAGATTTCGTTACCAAGAAATAGTAAAGTGGGAACTAATGCATTATAGTGGTGGATTTTCGTATCACATCACAAATTTTTTCTTCAAGACAATGCGAATAATCATTGAAAAAGTCATGTCATGCATTTCAATACGAATAAGGAAAGGGAAACTACAAGAAAGACAACTATTAGCAAAAGATGTTAAGTACAAGCCAAACTTAGAAAAATTACTAAAAAGTGACATTGGATACATAGACTTCAAACACATAAGAATTTCTACTGACTATCTACAACAAATGCAAAAACATATATTTGCAATGATACGACAACTAGGTCCTCCAAATTTCTTTGTTACATTTACAAGTGCAGAGCATCGTTGGACTCCACTAGTAGAAACTCTTACTGAATTACATAGCAATAGAAACAAAAAAAAACATATTGAAACAATTGAAGAATATAGCATTGATTATCTTGTCAGAAAGGACCCAGTAACATGTACACGTTACTATAGACATAAAACAAATGCAATGAAACAATTGATCTGTCAAGATAATACATTTTTTGGACAAATATTATACTACTACTATGTAATTGAATTCCAAAATATAGGTAGTGCACATGAACATGGTTTTTTATGGATAGAAAATTCTCCAGTATATGGAATCAATAGTAACTTAGAAATTGAAAATTTCTTGGACAACTATATAACTTGTAACACAAATCACCTTGATCCATAATTTGCAAAGATACATCAACATCATCATAGCAAAATCTGTAAAAAAAGAAAAGCATCACACTGTAGATACAAATTCCCAATGCCACCAATGAAAATAACAAGGATCCTTGAACCAATTACTTTGCTAGATGAATCAATAAATGAAAGAGTTTCCCTATTGCAAAGCACATTGGAACAAAAACGCTATGAAAAATCAACTAGCCATGAAAATTTCTTAGATGAATTGCACTTAACAGAAACTGATTACATCAAATTAATACATATTACATTGACACAGCCAATGGTCTTCTTGCAACGAAAACCATCAGAAATATGGAATAATAGCTTTGCATTCAATATGCCACACCTATGGAATGCAAATACAGATGCTCAATATGTTCTAAATGCATATGCTACAGCTTCATATTGCAGTTCATATATGACCAAAGTTGACAGATCTATGAAAAATGCATTCAAAAGGATACAACAAGAACATGAAAAGAGCAAAATTGATGCTATACAAATGACACAATCCCTACGAAATGATTTGCTTAATCTTCAACAAATTTCAGCTCAACAAGTAGTGCACATAGCTCTCTCCCTGCCATTGCATCATAGTTCAAGAGAATGCAACTTCATAAACACAACACTAGCAGATGAACGAAGATTTATACTTAAGCCAACTATTCTACTGAAACAAATTCCAGACAACTCCAAAGACATTATGTGTAGTTCTATAATTGATTACTATATCAATAGACCTAATGCTATTAAGCACATATGTTTAGCTAAATTTGTATCAAAGTATAACAAAGATGGAACGCCAATATCAAAGAGGAAAAAAGAAAAAGTAATTTGATTCATCAAATACAAAAAACACATTGACTATGAAAAATATTACAGAGAGAAACTTTTGCTATATGTTCCATTCAAAAACATTGAAGATACACTAAAGCAACAATTTCTGACATGGAAAAGTGCATATAGATTGCACAAGGAAACAATAAAAACCAATGAAAACAAGTTCACATACAACGTGAACAAGAAATGGGGTGATTTGGAAGAAGCAATGCAAGAAATTGATAACACGACTGCAACTTCTAATAACACATTAAAAAAACCTCAGGTATCCAATGATCCTACTGAGAAATATGACTTGGCTAATGATTTAGAATTTCCCCAGTGCGATCACAAAAAAAAAACCTCTTAACATTAGTTTTCAATTCACAGAACATCCATTTATGCTTAGTAATGAAGAATACTACAAGATTAGGAGAATGCTTAATAGAGAACAACAAGCAATCCTCAAAGACATTGCAATCAAAAAATGAAACAACATAGACAAACCACTCTACTTATTTTTGACTGGAGGAGTTGGCACTGGAAAAACATTCACAGCAAAAGCAATATTTCAAATGCTCATATGCATTTACAATGAACATTACAATACAAATCCTTTGAAACCAAAGGGATTGATATTAGCATATACAGGTAAAGCTGCATATAATGCAGGTGGACTAACAATTCATTTTGCATTGCTAATGCCATTCAACAAATCTAGTTTTACTCCACTTAGCAATGACATACTGGACAATTTAACAAAACTGTATGAAGAATTAAAAGTAGTTCTCATTGATGAAGTATCTTTGATTGGAAGTTGCTTTCTATATCAGAATGATGATCGACTAAGAAACATTAAGCATATCCAAACAAAATACTTTGGAAACGTTGACATCATATTTTGTGGCGACCTATACCAAGCACAACCTATACAATATTCACTAATATTTGAACAACCTACAATAAGAAAGCAACGAATAACATATGACCTTTGACAAGAACATGCAAAGTACTATGAATTTCATATTGCAATGCGTCAAACAAATGAAATATTCATTTCCATTCTAAATAGGATACGTACAAATAATCAAACAAAAGATGATTTGAATTACCTCAACCAAAATTGTGTTCGAAATGCTCCTAATGACGCTACATTCCCCTATCTATTCTTCCGGAATAGAGATGTCGCATTGCACAACAAGAAAATGTTGTCTGTCGTTCCTGGTGATGAAATTGTAATTGATGCAATTGACTACGAAGAAGAAAACAATGGAAACATACCAACTCATGTACACATAGCAACGTTGCCTTCACAGATTTTCCTAAAATTTAACATGCTAGTTGAAACATATACGGGAAACTATGACTCACAAGACGGTCTTGTCAACGGTGCAAATGGTATCATTAAAGCATATGTAAAATTAGACAACTTCGATGTAATATGGATCAAATTCCATGATGAACGTGTTGGGCGTCGACAAGCACATAAATTTTCTTTTCTATATGGACAACAAATCTACAAAGATTGGACTCCCATATTGCAAACAACAAAGCCAATTTCTGTATTAGCAAAAACAGGAAAATTGAGAATTAGAAAACAATTCCAGTCCAATTAGCATGTGCACGTACAATACACAGATCACAAGGCTTAACACTAGACAATCTCGCATTTGATCCTTTAGGAATACGGTGCCATGGATTAGTATACACATCTCTCTCACGTGTAAGAAACATAGAATCGCTATATTTTCTTAGCCCACTTAAGAATGAAAAATTCCGAATTAAACACAAAATTACTGCTGAAATGGAACGTTTACAGAAAAACGCAAAATGGCACCTAGACTACAATTATTCATTATTAGAAACAAAAGCATACATTTCAATTATTTCTCTAAACACCCGCAGTATACAAATACATATTGATGATTTGTTAAATGACTATGATCTAATGCAATTTGACATCCTATGTTTACAAGAAACACATTTGACACAACCAATGCTACTAAAAAGACTTGAAGAATTCAATTGCATACCATATTATAGTAAACATGGTTTGCTAATTTGTACTAAAAAACATATACAAATTTTGAAACATATTCACTTTGAAGAGAAAAACATTGAAGCTACATTAGCAAATATGATTATTCATGGCATGGATATTATAGTTCTCAATGTCTATGTTGCACCATATGCAACATTGAACGATGCATTGCATCTTCTTTCAAAAGCATTATGCAATACACATTCAAATCAAACAATAGTCATCATCGGCAATTTCAACATCAATATGCTTGAAAACAACAATAAAACAAACAAACTAAGATCATATATGTACAATTACAACCTTCATTTCCTTTTAGACACAAATAACAATCAACAAATATCAATCATTGATCACATATGGTCAAATATAACTACTAGCTATAAAAATTTTAGATTATGCGTATTGGACTGACCATGATACTATTTGTCTTATCATTGAAAACAGAAATGCAACACAAAAATAGTGCAAATTGCAAATCAATTGTACAAAATATTAGCTACTAATCCGCTACCTATCAAAATTTGACAATTGATTTATACCAAAATGGCTCTAATAGCCATCCCAAATTTCTTTAGTGGCTTTAACCTCAATCCTCGTCTCCATTGGTTTTTACTCTCTGGACATAACCTAATGTATCACCAAAGAAAAAAATATGGTTACAAACAGAAAGTCAATCAAATTGATAAAAGCCATAATGACAAAGTTTATCAGTAGCATCTACTACACCATTGCCATATTGTATCATAGATACAGGATTAGCACAAGAGTATCTGAAACTGGCACTCTCCATTTAGGAAATCTGAGTGGCAATTGTAGAAGTTGCTGCATTACAAGTAGTTGCTATATCTCAAGTACTAAATATAAAATAATATCTTTTAAGATATCTAGCAACTTCCTCCTCTCTGGATCTCTCCTGTCAACTCTCTGCCTAGTATAACAGTGAAGCACAACATGGCTATAATCTTGGACCAACACAAGAAAATTACACTATTTCCGTCTCGAATTTTCTTTACTATCTTGATATTTATGTCAAGAGCAAGAGACACAAAGGCAACGTTTCTATTGACTTTACTGATCAGCATTGCAATATTAACAAATAATCCAGGTGAGATGCTCTAGCTTGTATTGCTCATTTGCATTTCTTCTGCCATTCTCAATTATTGTACATAAAATCCTTATTGTATTTTCATCTTGCTTTTGAATTTGACTTTAAATCTGATTTATATGTTACAATAAATCGTACAACAATGTATCCTCGTTATTCAGTATTGGTTTTTACTGATATATTAGTTTCAGTGCTCATAAGAGTGATGAAGTTGACATAATTCTAAGCCATAAAGCATAATGGATTTGAGAAGCTTGAAACATAGCTTCTAGACTCATCAGTAAAACTTGGCTCAGTGACCAAAGCAACAATTGAACTAATTTAATTGCTAGCTAGTCAAATCTCCCAACTTGGATTTAACTTGTCAAGTTTCTGGTCCAGATTTAGCTCTTGCACCTTTTCCGCACTCACTTTTTCACAGACCTGAGTTCAGTAACTATGTTCTGCTAGATGCATTTCATGTTTTCAAAACTCAATTCTTGTAAGAATTTAGGATCTGATCTCTGCTTGTTAGCCTTTAAAAATGAATAAATATTAGTAACAAACATTTACTTCTTTTTAGTAAAAAAATTTTACTTATTTTAACACATAGAATTCCTTCTTTTTACATAACAATTCTATCATTTTGACTTCAAATCATATGTCTTGCAGAGCTTTATTGCTTTATACAATGAGTAAAAAATGCAAAGACACTTCAAAAAAACAGGCAAAGACATCTAGGTTTGTTTATTACATCTGACTCACTTACTCTTCAATGCATATGTATATACATATATCTATGTTTAACTGTTTGATTCTTTCTATGAATCTATTGCAATAGCAACTGGTGTTTGATTTACAAAAAAGTGTAATGTGATGAAGCTGAAATGGATTCTAAGTCCTTCAAACAGGAAACATAAAATTTGATATGTTTCTTTTTGAACTTTGCTACTCAATCAGAAAGATTTAACAACCTTGACAACATCAATATATTCTTGAAACTTGCTTAAAGGTGCTTTTGGTTTCTTCATGCTACTTGTATCCATTTACCTGAATATTGGCTTTGCCTTTGCTTTTCTTCATGGCTGCCATTTTCTTGCACCTGAATATCAAGAAGTTGCACCTGATTCAGTGTACACCTTGGCCAAATCAAAGATGCTTGTTGTCCTGAGAATGATGAAATTTGATTACGCAATTGAGAAAATGCCTTGGATGAATTGAATTTTTATGTTGACTATGTCATTCTCGTATTTTCACCATTAATGTAACAATATTTCATATAGAAAAATTTGAACCCATGCTTAAAAAAATTGCTCCACTGTATTCTTTCCCATGCCATTTTTGCACTAGCATCCATTACCCATTAAATATGGTTAACTAGGATTTTCAGTGATCCATGTTAGAGACTATTTATTTTAAAATCATACAATTTCAAATACTATTTAGAATTCTACATGATTGTCTTGTCTTTTCAGAAACTACTATTGATTCTTTTTGAGACACAGGTTCAATTTTCCTGTTCGATGCTTGTTTTAATTAAAAAAATCAAATTTGGATTGTTTTTTTGTCCATAAGAAAAACTATTTATATTAAAAAATATTTATATTGCATTCTTCTATAATTGATCACCTTATGCGCTAAATGAGATAGGTTGATCAAAATAGTGGGAATTTAGGATTTGAAACTATTCAAATGACAGTGGATGAAACCTGTATACTCATGAAAATGCTAACCCAATTTAAGCATGAATCCAACATCGTTTCTTGAACTGCAAGACAACACCATCTGTTCCATATCTGGCACAAACAGTGTTCACAGTATTGCATGCCAACTACAAAAAACTGAAATAGAATGGCTAAATTTGAATCCACAAGAATTGTCACTACGACTAATAATTTCTAGTTTGAAGTTTTATAGTTTTATAGCATCCTCTAAATTTCTGAAATTTCTGCATTTGTACTACATGGATTTACACATTTATGTAGTGCTAGACTTTCTTAGTAATTAAAATTTCTTCAAGCTCACTTTTCAATCATGTTGCATCTTCAAATTCTTGCAGCTCCGAAGATCAAGGTACATTAGAGAAACAACAACAAACATCGTCTCCAACTGAATCAAACAAGTAAGTAAATTTGAAAGCAATTTTTACAGCTCCTATTGACATAGAATTTATATTAATCAACATCATATTTTACTTCTAATTGTATCTTTTGTCACATCAACATCATCTATACATAGATCAAATGCATCATCTTTACTCCCAATTACAATTGAAGAACTAAACATCCGCAAGACTGGAAAAATGTTCAATGGAGATGTTATGGTTGTTTATAGCACATATCTTGATAAATTCCACAAAGCACGATAAATATTGCGTGCAGATTTGACAGATGCTGAAGGAATCATGACAGTCACATTGTCCATACCCACTGAGTTGATTCAAGAACATTAAGAAAAAATATTACCAGGAAAAGCAATATCAATTACAAATTTTAAAATTCTTCCCAAAACAAATTATGACCGTGGCGATTGCGACTGGATTCTGCTACTAACTGAATCAAGTACCATACAAAACATACCACCAGTTTGCAAAGAGTACAAATTCTTTCCAGATACAACAATAAAGTACCTTACAGAAAACACAGAAACATATCCAATTGGAACAATTGCTGCAATTGTGACAGCTGCATAGAAAATTGGTTTGTAATATACATTGCAAATTAAAGATGGAAATTTCGATGACAATAGAGCAACGGTAACATAAATTCCTTTGCATTGTTTTTATATTCCTAGTTCCATCCTACATCTCAATTCTCTTTGAAAAAAAAAAACTTAGCCTTTTGTCTTCTATTGTAGTTGCAACTATTTGAAACATTTGTGCCACTCTACAATGAACTTGAACAAGAATTGCAAAAGGGACATTTTCCATTTATGTTGTTCAAAAACATAACAAACAGGAAAGAAATAAAGGACAGAATGCTCCGAACAACGCAATCTAAATTCATCAAAAAATTGAATGCAGAAGCAGTAGAAGAGCTTGGAAAATTGAGCCCTCCAATATTTTCTGTAAGTATACATGAAAGAATACCCCTACTTTTCCATATGCAATTGTTTTTCCATTTCTTTCCATTTAAACATATACCACTTGTCTTAATCAGTGCATCTAGATAGAGATAAGGAAAAATCTATTTGAATTAAAAATATATTTCCATTTGTCATTAACTACAATGCATAGGAATGACCAATTAAGTTATATATATTAAAATTTGTTTCGATTTTCAAATTTTTTTTGGGTTTTTTATAATTGATTTCTCTAAAATTTGATTTAATAATGTTTTTGATTAAATTATCAGTCTAAAATTGTTTAAATTTTATGTTTACAAAAATGATTTAATAATATTTTTTTATCCTCCTATATACAAATAAAAGGAACATTGATAGCTGCAAGCATTTACTCTACACCATTTGAACCTATTTGGCTTGGATGAAATTCACCAATACCAACATGTACAACGTTAGAAGACACAACAATTAACTGCCTTAAGTGCAATAGAAATTGTTCCTTCTTCTATTCACAATGTCTTAATTGCATAATCAAGTCTAACAACACAAGCTTCCAGTGTTGCATTAGAAACAAATTTCTCTTGAAATAGTTACTTCCCAGCATGGCACAAATGTCTTTTCAAGTTTATGTTCAAAAGAAACAAGTAGCCATGTATATGCTACAAGATTTCAAAATATATGGTGCATTTACAATCAATGAAGACAATGAGATCCGATCTATTGACAACAATGAAAGCCCAACAAAAGCCAGGTACTCTTCTAATTACCCTTCATATTTCTAGTAAACATCAAATATATGCATTTTAGAATATGTTATAGAAAGTAACAAAATTTGTACTAATATTTCCCTGTTCTTTGCAGCCCGAGAACACCTACACGCATTAGCTACAACAAGAACACATCGTAGTCTAGCAATTACTCCAATGCTATTCACAATTTTCATACCAGACTTTGCTAATTGGATCCTCCTCACACAAAGTGCAACATGTATGCAAAATTTTTCCAGAACAAAAAGGCATATAGATGCACATATGACACCCCATTTTTTTCCAAACAAACATTAGAAACAAAAATTACTCGTTATATTTATTATCTTTCCTATAAATATTTACAAAGACTTTAAGACTTATTATATGTATTTTGAAACTTAATGCATATATGTTTAACAAACAGAATCTGTATTTACAATTTTCCATTAAATATATAAATATTATAGACCTCTTTACAGATCTCTTGAATGCATTTATAATGCCAAATTGCAATATAAATTTCTTATAAAAACGTTGCACTTTTTCTATCCCTGTTTCCAGATTAGTCCATATTTAGTATTTTTCTTTCCCACTGTATTTTACTTGACTCTGGCAATACCATGCCAGGTACTATGTGAACTGATGATAGATCTTATATGTTGTGTTGTTTATCTACTGTTTTATTTTGGTAGCAAATAAGAAAAAGAAGCACAACTTTAATGATACATTGTCTTCTATTGTCTTCCCTTGACCTCGATTGTTCATTTCTACAAGTGACATGTACAAAACTCTTTTTTTATTCACGTTACCCTGAAGACTCGACTAAAATCTGTATTTGAATTTTTAATTCTTTGATCCTATAATTCTAAGTCCTAATACGTTTCTCTTCAAAAGATAAAATGTTTTAGAAATCCATCCCTTCAATATCTGGTTCTTTTATACGCTACTTGTACTCTTACTTCTCAATAATTCATACTTTTCCATAAATGAGAATCTAAGGTAGAACACATTGTTGTGTCTAGGAATTCGAAAGCACCTTGTCTTGTGAATTACGTACGTAGCAACATTAGTTCGGTTGAGAGATCTCTGTAAAATTTTTATCATATATTTCTAAGATTGAGATTCATAGATTTTTTCTTTTCTTGCAGGCGGGGTCTCTGTGGCTGTCACGTGCTTGGAACCCAGTTAAAAGCTAGTTTTACATTTGAGGGTTTAATTTAACTATCCCAATTTAGGTTTGGTACCATTTAGATATGCGATGACAGTGATTATCCCCATTTCCCAGAACTGTTTAAGAAGTTATAAGAAGGTTTAAGCATACTTGTAGTAATTTTTTTGAACTGATCCATGAGATTTATATTATATATTTATTACATCTATTTTTTCGAACTGATCCATGAGTTCTTTTACTTGCTTTTTAGCTTTATGCATCGATCTATACTATATGCTGATACTAGTTTTATTTTTTCCATATGACAATGTTCACTAGGAGCCAAGTATCCTTCGCCTATGTAATCTCTGTTTATCTCCTGTTTTATTTTGGTAACAAATAAGAAAAAGAATCACAACTTTAATGATACATTGTCTTCTATTGTCTTCCCTTGACCTCGATTGTTGATTTCTACAAGTGACATGTACAAACTCTTTTGTTATTCAGGTTACCCTGAAGACTCGACTAAACTCTGTATTTGGATTTTTAATTCTTTAAACCATTTTACAACTATAATCTTAACAGAAGAATGTGATGTGATATCGATTTAAGGAATGTTCAATTAATGAAGAGAGTTAAAGGTTGCCCGTCACACTCTTGGAATACATTCTCTTGGTCATTTCCAAAGCGAAGGTAGAAACCATGATTCTATAAAATAAAAAAACCATATCTAATTGATTCCAATCCATGTCTGATATATCCTCTCATTTTTTCTTTGCATATTGCATACTCTTCCCTGTTACTGATTTTGTAGCAATATCGTCTTGTATATTGCATAGTCTTCCCCATTTCTGATTTTGTAAGCAGAAAATTGTATAGTTCCATGAAGCTGCCAAAACCAATATATGGACATATTGTCGATAAAATTCTCAGAAAAAACCCTCGTCCCAAGTGGATGATATCGTACTTGTGTTCAAAAATTATCAGTCTACTAATTGTGGTTGGGGATGTTTTATTTATAACATGGCTGGTGCTGCACCTCCATGAGCTGAAGTACTATGTAGAATATTCCTCCTACCCCGAGTTGAGTCTGGCAGACAGAATTCTGAATTCGAGGATAAATCTGAGAAGATTGTTGCGTCTAGGAATTCGAAAGCAACTTGGCTCAACATTAGTTCGGTTGAGAAATATCTGTAAATTTTTTATCATATATTGCTAAGATTGAGATTCAAAAAAAAATTCTTTTCACATCCTAATTCTATTTTCCATGGCTATATAAAATAATACAACCTTGAAATTTGGATTACTATTGGAAAGAAAAATATTTTTATTCTATTGTTTGTAGATATATTGTAAACTTGTCTTATAATTGTTTTCAATTAAACGCAAAAAGGAAGGATCAAATAAGTATCCCTTCCTTATCCCGTATCTCCCGAGGGGATTTGGCCATCTATTGTTTCACACGTTTTCAATTTGGTGTGTTGAAGTAGTTATATGAGAAAGAAATCTTGGTATAAGCATACTTGTAGTAATTTTTTTGAACTGATCCATGAGATTTCTATTATATATTTATTACATCTGTTTTTTTGAACTGATACATAAGTTTTTTTATTTTCTTTTCAGCTTTATGCATTGAAATATACTATATGCTGGTACTAGTTTTATTTTTTCCATACGACAATATTCACTAGCAACCAAGTATCCTTGGCCTATATAATTTCACTTGATCTCCTTCGCACCAGATATCATGGCTCATGCAGATAACTTCATAAATTTCCCTAGTAGGCTGACTCATAATAGTCTTGCCAGTAACTATTTGACTTTACCCAACGAGGTTGTGCAAGCTCCTCAGTCTCTTATGCCTTTCCAATCTACAAATTCAATGCAAAATTCTTTCTCGGAAGGGATTGGGACTGGAAAATATGCTAAGACGTTTTATTTGTATACCAGTTGTAGTCAAGCAACAACTTGCAGTTGGATATATGGATTCGTGGTACACAAAATCCAAAACCCATCTCCTCATTTTTTGTCACAGGTCTACCTTGAGAGATGCAAAATATGCACCTGTCAAGGATGTTTTCATTTTTCTTCTACCCTGCATGCGAACTTCACTCAAAATGCACTTAATGGTTGTCATAACTATGAATTTCCCATTATAATAAATTCATAACCCCTTGGCATTAGGCCTATTTTAATGATTTTCCATCCCATGTTGATCTAGTTTAAATTTTTTACTTCCTCATCAATTCAGCTACAGTCATTTACCCATTAGTCATCTCTAACTACATTTCCTAGTGTAATAATTTCATAACAACCTGTTTTCATTAAGCGTTCTGGAATGATTTTTTATCCCATTTACATTTACTCAACTATTTCACTTCCTTGCCAGATCAAACTTAATAAACCTAATTTTATAGAGTCAACATCCATGAGATTATTAGCTATGTATACTATTAAATTATCTTAATTTGGACTCTCCTTGGATTTGTAATTAAATTTCAGAGTTGTTTAAATTTGTTGAGATGACATATGGTCCAATAAGATTTTTCAGTTTTTAACTATACTATTTTCTAATAATCTAGTTCTTTGTACAAACTCAACATATTTTAGCACACGTGATCCCTTCTGGTTAATAGTCTTAGCATTATTATATTATATTTAATTGCATATTGTTATTATGTTTCAATTAATTAATATTTCTCTACTACTTTAACTGCTATATGCTTTTAGCTTAACCTGGTTTATGGTTTCTTATTTCATACGTTTCCATTAATCAGTAAATACTTTATCTATTCATTTCTTACAAATCCACTTGCATGGATACTTATTTTATATATTTGCATCAATGAAAATAAATTTAAATATAACTTATTTATCTCTTACAAATCTGAAATGAATATAAGGTCACAGGATAATTGGGTTGATCTCACTATACAAATTTTATTTTTCTGTGCCTGAAATTACTTTGAGTTCAGTCACTACTGCGCTTATTCAAATACCTTGCGCCTATTCAAATATGCTGAAACAACCCACTTAAATTTTTGATTATTTTATTTGTGATCTATAATGTATTTGGCATTGTATTTCAATTAACTTGCTAAGGATATTCTTATTTCATCTAAATTACTTAAAATTTCCATAAATATAAACATAATCTAGATTAAATTTCTCTATATTCTTTAAGAAATGATATAATAAAATAATGTGTAAATGTATTTATTTTATAAAATTAAATTTTATTAAAAAAATGCATATTTATGTTTATTTATTTTTCTTTGTCCTCACATGGAAGTAGAATTCGAAGATAAATATTTAACACATTTAGCATTTAATAAAAAATTAATCTACCAGATTTATATTTAAGTATTTGTTTTCCAAATTTTTAAAAATTTTGCTTTAATTTAACATTGTTATTTGATATTATCAATTTAGAATAATATTTAAAAGACATACTCTATGATATATCTTATATCATCAAAAACATACAAATTAACTAAATTATAACTGTATTTAATAATAATAATAATAAACAACTTCATTTTAAATTATAGAAATTGACATTGATTTACACACACACACACACAGATATATATATATATATATATATATATATATATATATATATATATATATATATATATATATATATATATATATATATATATATATATATATATATATATATATATATATATATATATATATATATATATATACAACTTTGAAATCAACTTTCTTACAAAGCACCATAGACATTTTCCAATTATTTCCAATTTAATTCAACTATACTTTATTACAAAGAAAATCTTCACAAACATGCTCAAGTCAAATTGCACAATCTTTATACTTACATTAAGCAACATGTAATAGCAACCCATAGAAATTTTCAAGACCACATTGCAACATTGCTATATTTAAACTAGGTGGTAGGTAGTAGCTACATTGTAGCCTTGTTTTATATTATGTTTTCTTAAACTACATAGAAAATGTAGAAAACCATTAAGTTGTTCATGTATTAAATATTATAAATGAAAATTTTAAAATAAACTAATTACAATGAGAAACCATGCCTAGAGTACTCTTGTTTGGTGCTCACATGATTATTTCAACTAGAATTTTCTTAGTGAATCATCATATGCATTATGGATGGAATTACTTTCTTGGGATTTTTTTATAGGGATTTAATGGGTTTTTAGTTCCGCAAATTATTGAGGCTCATGGAATTTACACTATGGATCTTATATGAACCCATAGTTCTTTATCTTTAATTCCATTTTTCTAATCACTCATTTTAATTATATGAAAATGTCTTAATAAATAATATTTATTTTACATTTCCTCATACTTCTGTATCATATATTCTTGCCATGCATCCATTCAATTTATCTATTTTAAAATGAGCTTTTGAAATATTATTTTTTCTTCAAAAACACATCCTTAATTTTTAATATCGTAGTCACCCTAAGTGATTTCTGCTCCATTCATATACTTTAAGGGTATGCATTTACTAAAAAATAAGCATTAGTGGCAAAGAAAACAACAATAAATAGAGGATATGAGTAGGTGAGAGTGCATTGATTGAGATAAACTATTTACTTATAATATGAAACTAATAAATTAAATGTGAAGGACAACACATATTTTTCCTTGTATTGCATACTAATTCACCAGTAGTCAAAATCTATTCAAAATTGAATAAACGAAGCTTGGGCCATAGTAGAACTATAAATCTATAAAGAAGAATGTTTTTTTATGTTTAATTGCTATAGAATATTCCACATAAATATTTTTCTAGCATAATTTATCCTACATCACACCTAAGTGAAATGAGAGATAATTAATGCATTTACGGACATTTATCCTACAATGAATTTTTCCTTCACTAGAGCTAATGGGTTGATCTGAAATAGATCTGAAATAGGACTGAATATTTTCCAAAGTGAATTGATTGTTAAATTGATCACTTAGTGTGGAAGACTAAAGGAAAAAAATGATTTTATGACTTAATCCAGAACTTAAGAATCACAATTAAACATGAATTTGCAACAAATAAAAGAGATATAAGACAACAAACATTGATTACGGAGTTCATCCCTAGTGGACTACATCTCCAGGTCTGCTTTCAAGATGGGCTTCTGTTTGATTAAGGAATGATCCAACGAAGAATTTACATAGAAATTCACCAGACTAAAAGTGCTCGCAGGTACATCTAGTCTCTGTTAATGGAAATCTCTCCCTCCCGGCTTTCCGACGCCTGTCTCAGCACCCAATTCAGCCTCTGGATGACCAAGATAGACCTGAAAGAAAACTATGTCCTCTCTTCACAAAATTTTGAACAAGGTTTAAAAGCATTCCCTCCTCATGGTTCAATGGATAAGGTTTTTATAAGATCAGGAAAAGGTTCAGGTCAAACCCCTTGAGCTAGAAATGGTATATATTTTTGGAATGAAATGTGATTAGGTTCCCAGTGCAATGGTATTATACCACCTAGGATGAGGTTACATGGTGAGTTTTAATACATAGTGCACATAGCAAATTACAAACCCAAATTTAAACTTTAGGCTAAAATAAGCCCGACGGTTCTGCAAACAGCGGAGAATTTTAACGATTGCATGTGACAAATATTGATGGTCTAACTGTTGAATTCCACATCACGGCTTTGTTCCGGAAGTTTCCGGCGGTCAACTGTCCATGTGACAACACAATCCTCCAATGACAGTCTTTCAGGCTGTCAGCTGCTTGCGGTCTCCCAGTGGTCGGGTCTTAAATTGTGCGTTAACCTCTCTTTCATATGCCTACGGTAAAAATCCTTCTGCACGGTCTAGCTTCATGCGGTTAGAATTTTTTATCATATGGTTTATTACTTAGTCTTTAAACTTAACATTGTTACATATCATTTGTGATATCACCATAGGTTTATGCGCTTATGTTTTAGGACTTTAGGTTACACACCATATAGTTTTCCACTTAGGTCCTTTCAATTTACACCATGAACTTAGCTTAGGTTCACCACTTAGGATTTCTAAGACCACTTTCATCACATAATGACATTTCATTTAACCACATTTCACTTGCACCATTACTGAAGGCTCTCATTTGGAAAACTGGAGAAACTGAAGACGATTCTGGACTTCCTTGTCGACTTGAACTGATGCAAGATCCTCCTGGATCAATCCTCTCCACTTGAAATATTTTGTACCAACAAAAGTTTGATTTAAGCAGACATGAGGTGAGGGTACAACTCTCTCACTTTTCTGATCTCCATCTACCTCACCTTGCTTGGATTCATGCCTTTGAGTCTCACTCAAATATATTCAACATCTCCACACCTTGAAGAGCAAAGCTTACAGTCCAAGATGGTATCTTCCAACAACTCTTTCATATACTGAGGTGAAAAATCATCAATTGTAGGGATCTTTGTATCTTCCTCAGGATGAATGATCATCGAAGGTTCATACAACTTCATATTTTCTACATTTACAACTAAATAAATACGCATGTAAGGAGGTAAATCTAACCGGAATACATTATTTCTAATATTTTCCACAACCTTGAGAGAACCATACCTGATGGGTTTCAGTGTCTTACCTTCACCTTTCAACTTGTCTTTACTGATATACAACCATACCTGATCACCGACCTGAAAATGATGATCCACTTGATGCTTGTCATGGTGCATTTTGTACTTGGCTTAGCTCTTCTCTAACTGATTCTACATTTCTTCATGTATCTGTTGTATCCATTGAATGAAATTAACTACTTTATTTGTATTTTTGTTTCCATCCAATTTATCTTCTCCACCAAACATGAAATCCATTGGTGACTTTGGTAGATACCCAAAACATGTTTAAAATAGAAATCGCTTAGCTGAAGAAAGTAAGGCTTGATTGTAATTATGTTTCACATAAGGTAAAGATTTATCCCACAGCTTAGGATATTTGCTATAGTAAACTTAGATAATATGTATCACTTTCTTGTTCACCGCTTATGTCTGCCCGTCGGTCTATGGATGAAATTTTTTTCTCTTCTTTAGCTTTGTGTCCATGAGTCCCCACAATGTGGACCAAAACCCTCTTACAAAACGAGTGTCTCGGTCAAAAATGATGTAATTAGGTAACCCAAAATGAACCCATACCTATTGAAAGAACATCTGTGCAGTTTGTTCAGCAGTCACTTTCTTTTTTCTTGGAACAAGAACTCACATTTTGTTGAAATGATCAAGCACGACATACATTTAATCATGCCCTCTTCTGGACATAGGAAGTACTCCAACAAATTCCATGGATATGTTGTCCCATGGTATTGAAGGAACTTGAAGTGGCATATACAAACCAATATTTCTATTTCTTGGCTTGCTTGTCGAACATATAACACAACCTTTAATGTACTTAAAAACTCTTGCATACATGTGAGGCTAGTAGCAATACCTTTGAATTTGCGCTATTGTATTGCTTACGAGAAAATGTCCTGAAATGCGAGAAGAATGTGCTTCCCAAATAACATGCACCCTTTCTATCTGTGGTATCCCCAACTTACTCAGATGATATAACAACCCGTCATAAGCATGAATTTGACTTCTTCCATGTGAGGACAATGAGTTAGCGACTCATAAATATCTTTGAAATAAACATCTGTACTATATTGTTCTAAATAACTTTCATTTTTTAAAGAACTATTCTACAGCATTACTGAATCACATCCATCTATAATGGGAATATTCTTGCAACTTAGTTTCAGACTGAAGGTACTCAAGTGGCTGATGATCTGTGTGAATCATTATTTCCTTACCCATTAAGTAGTGTTTCCATTTGTTAACACATTCAACCAAATCAAACAGTTCTTTAACATATGTCGAATAATTTGCAACTTCCTTAGAAAACGTTTATGAATGAAAAGAAATAGGTTTCCATTTTTGAAGTAAGAGTTCACCCATTGCATAACCACTAGCATCCATTTCAATTTAAAATGGCTATTGAGGATCTAGTAAATCTAAGATTTGTGGTGTGATAATTGTTTTCTTAAGTGAATCAAAAGCTTGTTCTTGTTTCCCTCCCCACTGAAAGGAAACCTTAGAACATGCTAACGCATGCAATAGTGATGCAATCAAATAAAACTGAGAAATGAATTTTCTCCAATATTGAATTGCACCTAAGAAACACCTAACTTTAGTCACATTCTGTATTCTTGGCCACTTAACAATCACATTGATTTTAGCTAGATCTATTTTCAAATGACCGCCTCCAACTATGTAACTGTTGTGTAAATCAAAATCCCCCATTATTTTAAACCATAGTTACTTTAGAAAGTAATGGGGACCCTTTTAATTTTTAGATTTTAAGCAAATAAAACCTTATAATATTTCTTTTTATAGGAATATGGATTAAAAAAGAGCTGAAAACCTTGAGAATTTTTTTTCCAAATGCTTAAGTGGAGATAAATCGCATTTGGAAAATCGAAAAATCATTTACATAACGAAAATAATGAGTTAAAACATTTTCGTGATGCAATAAATGTACCAAAACACTTTTATACAAGGAAAAATCCATAATATTTAAGTAAATCCAGTAAAACAATACTGCATGGATTGACTTCTACAACATTAGCTAAAACACATTTAAAAAATCACAATTTCTTCCAACACTCTCATTTTCTCCTACTCTTACTTGCCGATGTAATAAATTGTATCGCATCGCATTATCATAAATAACTCAACCATGCTATTTTGTTACCGCTCATAATTGTCGATGGGATAAACTGATCGCATCACAGATCGCATATCGAACTCCAATTACACAAACACATACTGAATGTTTTTAACCTTGCCGATACTGCGATTGCGATGACAAAATCGACAGAAAATCTAGCTCGTCACTATTTAATGAAGATATTACAAACGAGTCATGATGTAATGAAATATATCTAGTTTTGATTGTGAAATGATTATAATGGCATGATAATACATATCAATTATCAATGTCATAAATTAACAGTCTTATCACCCATGCCACCATAATCATTTCCTTGCAAAAAGCATTCAATTCATATCCCATAAGCATGCGAAGTCTCATCCATTTGCAACATTTCTATTTACTACGGTATTTTTTAGTATTTTAAAACTCAAAGGTTCCTACTTCCCACTTACTCTTTCTTACTTATTTACAGGCAATTTCTAGTAATGAAAGTTCTTTTGAAATGTCTAAGGCTTTGAAGAAACAGAAGAAGCATATGACTCTTGTTAATCCTACACCCACTACTTCAGAGAGAACATAGATGTTTACCTTGCTCACAAATACGACTTATTAACCTGAAAGAGGATCCTCTTTGTGGGAATCTATGTATAATCTATTTTAAGACAAGAAACCATGCAAAATTTAGACAAAAGAAATAACATATGCCCCAAATTATTCTGAAGCTACGATTGGAGATGTATCCAATTCATTTCTTCACCAAATTGGAACAAGGCCCAATATGCTACCATATAATGATATGGTGAGGTGGATTATTAAAAATCTTAATATCGGGGACAGAAATTTCCTTACCTATAGAGGAATAATGATTGGTTCCTTTAAGGCAGAGGACGTGAAGCAAATGTACCATCTTTCGGACCCTAATAAGATTTATGATAAATAATTCCTTGAAAAATTGACTAAGGAAAATGATCTCAAATCAGCGTCAATAAAGCAATGGAGGATTAATCCTAACAAACACAAGAATGATGAAAAGGGTATGTACTCTACAGATTCTATTGCAATTCCATATTGTTATATCTGAGCTATGATGTTTAGAATTTTTGGTCAGTCAAGCACAACTAGATTCTAAGTAGAATGGGTTCCTCTTATGGAAGAAGCAACTAACTCTTATGCTACGGATAGGAGAAATATTCTTTCAAATAATATTTCCCCCCAAATTTAAGAGTATAGAAAGAATCTCTCTATCTCTTCTAAAAATTTTTCTCCATTTTACATGAGTGGTTATATTATGGATGTCATGTGTTTTACATCAGATTTTCTAGCCATGGGAAAGAAATGGAATACCCAAGATCCCATTCTCATTCATGTATTTCATAGTATTCTCTAGGATTCCAAATACGAAATTCATTTTTACAGAATCTGTCATGGAGCTAAACTACCCCTTTTTGAATTTTTTTTTAATGAGAAATGCCCCATACTTTCCAAAGGATCCCAAGCTGAATTTTCTTCTATAGGAAAGTGGTTTGGTGAGGAATCATTCATCTAGATATGAATATTTGGGAGCCTATGTAATCTGCATGTCTTACCACTGTATGTTCCTAATAAACTTCTCACACGAGAAATCGCATACCAATCTGTGGGAAATGGTTTGACCTAATTTTTGAAAGAAGAAAAGAAGGCACTATGGATTTCCTTTCCAATTAACCATGGTGTTTATGGATTAGGAAAATACAAGCATTATATATTGGAAATTGGTAAAACAGAGTATTTTAAATTGTTTACAATTACAAATAGGCAAAATGATCCCCTGAAAGTGGCCAATAACTTCACTACTCAAGTAAAAATCAAACCCTTTGTGCACAAAGATGACGATTTTGATGATTTGTTTTAGTCTATTGAAAACCATGCTGCAGTTAAGAAGTTGGAAAATTTATGCCTTCACCCACCACAATTATTAAAATTTTCAGAAATACACGAACAAGATATCGGAGACAATTCCACTCAAGATCTTGGGTGTCTCTCAAACCATGATTCAAAAAGAAAATGAATTAGTTATTAAGGATATTGAAGTCCTTAATACACTAGATCAAGAGAAGTTAGTTGACGTTCAAACAATAGATCTAGATTTCCCCAAGAATCTCAAAAATTTCTGGAAAGAGTTTGAACTCAAACTCCAAGAAGAACATGTAACCATGATTATTGACCAACAATATAATTTACAAACTCCCCCTTCTACAAGTCAGGACACATTTACTGTTGGGTCCTCTGACAAAATTATAAGTACTGAAGGAATGGAATACATCCCGGTCTTCCCCACCTCTGAAATGATTTTAAATATTCAAGAAATACCTCCTTTATATATATGTTATAGTCCTAAGCAAAAATGAATTTTTAGCAGGAAGAAGAAAAGGAGAAGAATAGAACATGCCCAAACACTCACTCAAGAAGATATGTCAACGGAAATTGTTTGGAAAGATACTGAGACAAATCCTTCATAGGATCTCATTCAGTTATCACAACTTGCAAGAGTCTATGCATCTGCAACTATTAACAAGGCATCAGAGATTCATTAACTGATAAAGAAGAAATATGAAAAGATACTTCAACTTGAGACACAATTACAAGGAGAAAAACATAGTGTTAGCCAACAGTTATAGGTACAAATTTCACAACTCCAAGAGAGTCTGTATCAACTGAATAGTGAACATCAAGATGAAATTAGTTCTAAAGATACTCAAATTCATCAATTACAACTCTCCATTGAGAAAATGAAAGATGTTTGAAAGATTGATGAATTTAGGAAAGAAGATTTAGAATTGAAGACCTTATTGGCACAACGACAACTCATATTTTTTCAGAAATTAACCCAACATTCTTGAAATATGTGGGAAAACCGATTCACTTGTGAATCACATTCCTGACATGAGAATCTGTAAATTTGATGACATAGATGAGAAGGTATCCCAATATGTTACCTGATGGGATACCTTTAATAGCCGAAAGGCAAACCTGCCTAGAATTGAAGAATCAAATAAAGAAATATTGTTCACAGATTGGAATATACAACTAAAGAAAGTAGAAATAGAAATAAATAGAGCTAAATAAGTCACCACAAATATTGTGAAAAGTTTCAACCAAAACCTAATCGCAACAAATCTCATAGATTGATGTCCTCTTGGTACATTACCTTTGGTAAAAGATTTGATAAGTAAATGGAAGGAAGTGTCAAAATTGAAAGAGGAGCACATCAGCTAAAAAATTTAGATTGGGAAAGATACTAGAGATATCTAGTGAAGCCTCATAGAAAATGGCTCATTCTTTGTTGTATTACAGATACGTCTTCATACATGCTACCTCCATTATCTGATGTTGTTTTTACTGGACACTTACGCATTAGGCTAGACCAAACTCTAGAGGCTCAGCCTATGCTTAATATTCTTCAACTGAAGGAGAAAATGGAAGAAGAGACAGCAGGACAATCCACCAACAAATTACCTCTTTAATTTATGTTTCTGCTTTTATTTTACTTACTTTAAGGAGAGTTGTTTGAAATGTCCTCAGTTTTTATTGTAATGACTATTTTAAGACTTATTGGTTTTGTATTTAAACCCCTTCATGTCTTTTAAGAAGGGGTCATAAAATTTTGAAAGGAAGACTTTACTAATGATTCACTTTTGTACTCTTCAAGTTTTCTGAATAGAAAAGGCCCGACCGAGAGTTAGTTCTCAAATGAGCTGGGTATATATATATATATATATGGTAGTTTTCTCTTATATGTTTCATTTAAGTTTCAAATGAGAAATACTTCATTGATCTTATGATGTGTTGTTTAATATATTTGTTTGAATACAATTTGACATAAATTCACTTTTCAACGTGTTATTCTGCTATCATTTATATCTATATGCAAGACATGCATTTCATTAAAGTTGCGATATAAGCTTCATTAAATTGATTTAATTAAATAAATTATCTTATTTTTTTTTCATATCTATGAATGAATGTATGATATTAATTTGCACTCATTTAAAGATTATTTCTTTATATCACATAAGTAAAAAGTTTCATATCAGGATAGATAGAGATAGATTTAGATATATAGATATAAATAGATATATTTATTATTTGTTTCAAGCTTGCCTATCATTCCATATATCAAATTAATTTTCGAGATAAAGCCATTCATTCATTCCAACTATATTAAATTGGGAAAGTGGTCCCACAAATCTAGTCGGAGCCACCATTCCAAATTAAAATGGGACGGTTTTCAAGTCCCCGACCGAGTGGTTTTCCCCGATGTTATTGCACCGATTTTTGGGGCTTCAAAATTTTTGGCACTAGAAGGAGGGCCATTTGACTATGAATGACACCAAATCTTAAATTAAAAGGTAAATACCATCACCAAAGCCATTCTCCCTTTAAATCCACAACTCCTAGTCATGTTTCAAAATCTCCTAATCATAAATAAGAAGTTGTTCATTTTCCTCCTCAATATCCTAGTTATGTTAATAAAGAAATCACTTTAGAATATACTGTAGAGTCACCTAAAGTATAGATGTTGATAAATCAGTTGGAAGAAATTTCAATTTCAGCTGAAAAACCTATACTTTTGAAAGCCTCAAAAGGAAGTGTCACTTCAATTTTTGAAGGAAGTCATGTATTAACTCTATCTAAGAGTGAAAAAATTGGAGTTATCCCTTTTGAATTTACTCTTCATTTTCATCAAAGGAAAACTCCTATTTATGAAACATAATCATCAACTAGTGAGATTCAATCTGTTTCTATCTCCCCAACAACATCATTGACTCTTCCTTCTTCTTCATCTTCTTAAAGAAGTTATTCATTGATCATTAATCCTTCTTCTTCCTCTCAATATAAAATTTCTATTACATGTAGCATTAGTTCCGTAATTGTTTCTTCCATAACTTTAATTGTTATTGGAACTAGTTCTATTTCAAAAATCCTCGTTTAGGACCACCAAATCCTCCTTTTCATACAATGGCTAATATACCTTGGAAAAATCTTGGAGATGTTCAACTACTCAGGCCCCTTTACCTAAGCTTCCTAAAAGATGGTTTCCTAAGTATAATCCAGATGATGGATTACCTGTAGAAGAGCATCTTCATAATTTCATGCTTGCCATAAATCTTAATGGAGTTACAAAGGAAGATTGTGTGATTAGATTATTTCCTTATACTTTTCAAGGATCAACTACATCATGTTATTTATCACTACCATTAGGAAAAATTACTAGTTGGGATATTTTCGAAGAACAATTCCTTGCTAAATTTGGAGATGAACGCACTACCACAACTCTTATCAAGGATATTTCCAATCTAAAAGAAAATTTAGGTGAAAATATCAAAGAGTTCAATTCGATATTTAATAAGTTACTCAAAAAAATCCCAACCAAATCTAAGCCTAGAGAAGACGTGAAAATAGAATTGTACATATACTCTCTTCCTTCTAATTTTTCTAGTTTTGTAGATAGAGCCAATAAGGCTACATTGGTAGACAATATGAAAGAGGCTCTTTCTGTCAAAAAAACAATACTTTCTTTAGAGAATAAAAATGCACAAGAAGATAGGAAAACCAAGAAAGTTTCTTTCAAAGATGAATCCAAAAATAAATCATCTAAATATCCCTATGATCTTGAAGGGTTACAAAAGGTTCTCAAAACCATGTACAATGATATGGTTGATACAAAAGAAAAAGTATATGAATATTCTTCAAAGAAACCTCTTATATCTTTTAGAAAAACTCAGCCTTCTCAACCCCCAAATGTGATTTCAAATGCTGAATCAGATCAAGGTGAGGATCATGATGAAACAATATCATCTGCTAAGGAATCTCAAGAAGAAGAAATTGTTGAAGTCCATGGACTATGTGACTTTATTCTCCCAGCCTATGATGATGAAAATGAACATGAGGCACTGCCAATAAATACTAGAAGTAAAAATTACGTCGATCTTCCTCAGTCACCTCAAAATAAAAATACCTCATCCTCTGTTGTTAAAGATAAGGTAGTCAATCAAAATAATTTTCTACACTGACAAATCCAACTTCTTCAACCCTTCCATCTACCCCTAAAACATTAGTGGTTTCTGATACCATTGAATACAATTTAGTGGAAGATATGAAGAAAATTAAATCAAAGATTTCTCTATATGAACTTAGCAAGTTAAGACAACAACAAAAAAAAATTCTTAAATAATTCAATGCAATTCCTACTACACATGCACTTGTAACTTGGAAAGAAATTAAAGGAACAGGTAACCCTCCTAACGATTCAGATGAGACAATTGATGTTATTTTAATATGTGACAGATCCAATTCACATGCCCCTCCTTTTCTTTTAACATTTGAATTATTCAAAAAAAATGTACATAATTTTTTAATTGACTCTAGAGCTTCATCAAACAATATGCCATATTTGGTTTGTATCAAATTGAATATATCTCCTCAGAATTTAGCAATAAATATTATACAATTAGATAGAACAAAATTTAAAGTATTAGGCAAAATGAGTTCGGTCCTTATCAGATTAGCATCCAATCGAAAGTTCCATCAAGTAATTGATATCTTAGTTGTTGATATACCAGATTTCTGTGGTATGATCTTAACCAGAGTTTGGTTAGAAAAAATTCATGCCTATTTTTCTACTGACTGGTCTCATATGTGGCTTCCCTGTAATGGTAAGCCAAATCAAATCAGAGTAGACTGTGAAAACCATTTAAAACTTTCAGTGACTAAATTTGAAGAAGAAAATGAACCCATGGCCTTTACTAATAATATCCTTGGAAATTACTCGGTTGAATCCTTGTTATGGAATTTCAATGCTCTAAAGTCTCCATTTCTTACCAATTCAATTAATTCCCAGATTTAAAAATTTTCTCAGATTGATTTTTCCAAATGTGTAAATATTATTAATAAGCCTTGTAGTGATACTTTATTTTGGACTTTATATTTTGATAGGTCAAAATTCAGTGAAGGATCAAGAGAAGTTTATATATTAATCAATCCAGAAGGTGAAAAAACTATGCTTTCATGCAGATCTGAATTTGAATGTAAAAATAATACTGCAGAATACGAAGCACTAGTTCAAGTCTGAACCAAATAAATTGACCTTGGTAAGGTATTTGGAGACTCTGAAATAATTTTCAAGCAAGTGAAAAATACTATAAACTGTATTTCCAGCCATCTTAAACATTATCAATCACTAGTACAGTCTCTTACCTTTAATTTTTAGCATTCAATATCTCGTATATTCCAAGAATTCAGAACGCAAGTGCAGACCTTTTAGAAAACGTACCATCCAAGATTATTCCTTCACAATATTATAGCCGAGATGGATTTCCTACAGAATTAAATTTTCACCCATCTATTCATGATAACGTTACCAATTGAAGGGTATTCATTGATGATGATAATGTTATTACTTTTGTTACATATAAAGGATCATATGACAATCAATTGATTGATGAAAATTTTCATGAAAGACAATTACAACAAAAATATGAAGCAAATGCTATACCTAAGTCTATGGTCAAACTTGAATATCTCTACAATCCTAAATATAGATTTAAAAAGACTATGAACTCTAAACTCCAAAGTTAAAATTTTAGATTTAATTAGAAAATCTAGGAACATATCTAAATCCCCAAAACATCAACCTAGGACTTGATCTTTCCTCAGATGAAATATTATCATTTATTCATTTATTGAAAAATTACAAGAATGTCTTTGCATGGAAATATGATGACTTAAAAACTTATGATACTTCAATCATTCAACATACTATCCCAATGACATCCACGGAAAAACCTATACAACAAAAATTAAGGAAGATTCACCCTGATCTTGAAAGTCAAATTAAAAGTGAACTCAATAAAATCCTTAAATAAAAAAACATCTTCCTTGTTAGCCATTCTAAGTGGGTATCAAATTTAGTTCCTGTTAGGAAAAATAATGTCTATATTCATATTTATGTTGATTTTAGAAACTTAAACAAAGCTTTCTTGAAAGACAGTTTTCCATTTCCACCAACTGAACAAATTTTGCAATCAGTTGTTGGTTCTGAATTCATGTCCTTTCTTGATATATTTTCAGGTTATATTCAATTTCTTTATGATCCTAAATATAGATTCAAAACTACATTGCGAACAAAATGGGGTACATATGCCTATCAAAAAATTCCATTCGAATAAAATTAGTGCAGGGGCAACCTTTCAAAGAGAAATGGATATTGATGTTAGAGGGTTAATCAATAACACAATGGTTGTCTATTTAGATGATATAACTATTTACTCCAAGAAAAGGAGAGACCACTATTGTGATCTTAAACAAATCCTTCAACGTTGTTTGAAATATGGAATATCTTTAAATCCAAAAAGGTCCTTTTTTTCACTTTAAGTGAAGGAAAACTTTTAGGATTTTTTGTTTCAAAGCAAGGCATTTATATTGATCCTAAAATAATTAAGCCTATTTCTAAACTATCACATCCCCATAACAAAAAATTCATGCAATCCTTTTTAGGAGAAATAAATTTTGTTAAAAGATTTGTTCCAAAATTTTATCAAATTGTTTTTCCTTTGCAAGTGATGATTAAGAAAAATGCACTATTTAAGTGGGGACATGATGGAAGAGAAGAATTTTATTTGATAAAGAAATCCATCATTAATGCACCCTCTTTGTCTACCCCAGATTTGTCCAAAAAAATATTTTGTATACTTTTGCATCAGAAAAATATTACGTTATTGTATTAACACAAACTGATGATCAAAAGATCGAAGCACATATTTCATTCTTTAGTTAAAACCTTCAACGTGTTGAGCTAAATTATTATGAAGTAGAAAAACAAGCATTTGTTTTCTATAAATGTTTAAAAAAAATTATAGCTTTTCTCCTTAAAACACACACCAAAGTAATAGTTTCATTCTCGGTTGTAAGGCAACTATGTATACAGAAAGAACTAGGAGAAAAGAGTGGAAATTGGGTAACTACTTTGGAGGAGTATGACATTGAAATAAGACTGACCAAAATCACTAGAGGACAAGGTCTCTGTAAACTACGATCAGGAGCATCCAATTTATCAAATGATGATGAATCTAGTAATATTGTTCAAATTGCCAATGTAAGATTAAATGATTCAGAATAACAATATATTGATTTAATTTTTTACTTAAATAATGGATACGCTCCGATAGAACTCAATCATAAGAGAAAGAGAGCTTTAAGAATAAAAATCTAATCATTAACAACTTATAAACAATGTCTTGTTTAGGAAAAACTATGATTCTATATTACTAAGATGCCTTGAGAAATCTGAAGCTCAGAGAGTTTTGTAGGAACTCCATGATGGATCGGCAAGTGGAAACTTCGGTGGAGATACTACTGCACATAAAATCCCTTATGTAGGTTATTATTGGCCCACTTTGTTTAGATATGCTCAAACATATGTGAGAAAATGAAAAACATGCTAAACTATTGTTGGAAGACAAATAAAGCCAGCCTTTCCATTACAACCAACACTAGTACATATGGTCAATTTTCTGACACTTTAGTTCCGACAGTTTTGACGTATTGTCGGAAAGTTCCCCAATTTTTCTCAATTTTTTTAATCCTGCCAACAAACATCGCTCTACCGATTTTTAGGGACTATCGTCATAATAGAAACATTTAGGGATATCGTCGAAATAGCGACATGTTTGGACAAACCGTCGGAAGAGTGACGTTTAGGACAAAGGCGTCAAAAGTGAGTCGTTTAGGAAAAAAATGTCGGAATAGAGACGTTTAGGCAAAGTGTCAAAAGTGACAAGTTTCAGGGATAAATTTCGGAAGTGCGACGTTGAGGACAAAGGCGTCAGAATAGTGACATTTTCTAGGTAAAGTGTCAGAAGTGCGATGTTTGGGGATGAAGTGTCGAAGTGATGAAGTATTGGAAGTGCGAATTTGAGGAAAAAAGCTTCGGAATAGTGACTTTTTCATGTGATGGTGCCTAAGTAAACCCGTTCGGGTTAGGTCGGGTCGGTTTGTGCCATTTGAGGGCACCCAAGGGAACACTTCATTTGGGTGGGTTGGGTCGGGTTAGGTCGTGTGAGGGCGTGCAAGGAATGCATCCGGGCCAGGTCGTGTCAGGTCATGTGAGGGCACCCAAGGAACACGTTCGTTTCAGGTCATGTCGGGTAATCTAAGGGTGCCCAAGGAACATTTTTGGGTCAGATAGTGTGATTAGGTCATGTGAGGGCATGCAAGGAAACACGTTCGGCCGGGTCGGGTTAGGTCTCGATGGGTTGTGTTGTTGAGTTCACCCAGGTAAACGTGTCCGTGCGGGTTGAGTTGAGCCATGTGATGGCGCACAAGGAAATGCGTTTGAGTCGTACCATACTATGTGGGTGCCAAAGAAAACATGTTTGGTTTGGTTGGGTTGGATCGTGTCGTGTGAGGGCAGCCAAGGAATGTGTCTTGGTCGGGTCATGTCGGGTCGTGTCAGGGTGCCTAAGAAAACATGTTCAGGCGAGTCGGGTCAGGAACGATTGGGTCATGTCATGTGAGGCCACCCAAGGAAATGCATTCGGGCAGGCCGAGTCGGGTCAGGTTGGGTCATGTGAGGGTGGTCGTATAGAAAATACTAAGTTGTGACCACACGTATTGCTTTTGCACATTTGTGTGATCCATTTTCCATTTTCTCCCTCATGTGCCCTTTGTTCGGGCAGGTGGTGTCATGGTGTGTGATGGCGCCATAGGAAATGCATTCGGGTCGAATCGTGTGAGAGAGGCCATATAAAAAATGCTAAGTTGTGACTGTTTATGTTCCTTTTGCATGTTTGTGCAAGCTGCGATTTTCCGTTTTCTCCCTTGTGCTTTTGATGTTCGAACAAATCGGGTCGGGTCGGGTCGTGTGAGGGTGCCCAAGGAACACATCTCAGTTAGGTCATGTCAGGTTATGCAAGGTCTGTGAAGGAAACAAATTCGGGTGGGTCGAGTTGGCTCAGGTTGATTCGTGTTGTGTGAGGCTACCCTGGGAAATGCATTCGGGCAGGTGAGGTTGGTTTGTTTCATGTGAGGATGGCCAAGGAAATGCGATCGAGTGGGTCAGGTCGAGTAGGGTCGCATCTTCTGAGGGCACCCAGTAAAATGCGTTCGGGTAGGTCAGGTCAGGTCGGGTCATGTGAGGGCACCCAGGAAAACGCATTCAGGTGGGTTGGGTCGGGTTGGGTCGGGTTGGGTCATGTGAGGGTGCCTAGGGAAATGGGTTCGGGTGGGTCAGGTTGCGTCGGTTCGGGTCATGTGATGGTGGGCATATAAAAAATGCTAAGTTATGACCACCCGTGTGCCTTATACTGCACGTTTGTACAATATTTTTTCCATTGTCTCCCTTGTCTGCCCTTCGTTTGGGCGGGTCGAGTTGTGTCATGTGACGGCGCCATAGGAAACACATTCGTTTCGAATCATGTGAGGGAGGCCATATAAAAAATGCTAAGTTGTGACTACTCATGTGCCTTGTGCACATTCGTGTGACCCATTTACCGTTTTCTCCCTCATCTTGTGTATTTAATCGACGTTCGGGAATGTTGGGCTGGGTCAGGTCATGTGATGGCGCCTAAGGAAACACGTTCAGTTTTGGTAGGGTATGGTTGTGCCATACTGTGAGGGTGCCTAAGGAAACACGTTCGGGAAGGTCGGATCGGGTTGGGTTAGGTCATGTGAGGGCGCCCAAGGAACGCATTCGGGTCAAGTCCTACTGTGAGGATGTTCAAGGAAACGTGTCTTGATAGGTTAGTTCGGCTTCGATCGGGTCGTGTCGTGTGAGGTTGCCCAAGGAATCACGTTCAGTTGGCTTGAGTCAGGTTGTGTCATGTGATGGCACCCAAGGAAACAAGTTTGAGTGGTTCGGGTCAGGACGAGTCATGTCGTGTGAGGGCGCCCAGGAAAACGTGTTCGGATGGGTCAGGTTAAGTCATGCTATGTGAAGGCACCCAAGGAAACACGTTCAGGCAGGTCAAGTCAAGTTGTGTGAGGGCACCCAAGGAAACACGTTTGACTGGGTCGGGTCAGTTCAGGTCGGGTCATGTGAGGGCACCTAAGGAAATGTGTTCACGTGAGTCAGGTAGGCTCGTGTTGTGTGAGGGCACCCAAGGAAACATGTTCCAGTGAGTCGGGTCGGGTCGAGTCGTGTGAGGGTGCTCAAGGAAACATGTTCGGGTGGGTTAGGTAATTTGGTTGGATTTTTCTTGATTACAAACAATGGTAAATAACCTGCATCAATGTTTCTTTCCTTTATGAAACAACCAACATGAATAAGAGTGTCACAACGGGTCGCATGAACGTGAATAAGGCATAGGGGTGGTCACAACTTAGCATTTTTTGTATGTCCTCCCTCACATGACGCGACCCAACCCAACCCGACTTGAACGTGTTTCCTTGAGCGCCCTCATACGACACAACCCAACCTACCTAAACGAGGGAACTAGGGACAAAACAGAAAATGGGTTGCACGAATGTGCACAAGGCACACAGGCAGTCACAACTTCACATATTTTATACGCCCGCCCACACACGACCTGACCCGACCCGACCCACCCAAACACATTTCCTTAGGTGCACTCACACAACACCACCCGACCCAACCCGCTCGAATGTGTTTCCTTGGGTGCCCTCACATGACCCAACTCGAGTACCTGACCCGCCCGAATGTGTTTTCTTAATGGGCACCCTCACATGACACGACCTGACCAGACCCTCCTGAATTCTTTTCCTAGGCGCCCTCACACAACATGACCTGACCCAACCTGCCTGAACATGCTTCGCTCAACGCCCTCACATGAACCAACCCACCTGAATTCGTTTCCTTAGTGGGTGCCCTCACGTGACATGACCCGACCCGACCTGACCCGACCCTCCCGAACGCGTTTTATTTGGCACCCTCACGCGACCTGACCCACCCGAATGTGTTTCCTTGGGCGCCCTCACATGATAATGGGATGGGAAAAGAGGCTTCAGACAAAGGGATAATTTGGTCTAGACACAACACTATTTTTCAATGACTTGGTGTGTCCCCAATACATGCTAGGGAGTGCAAAGGAAACAAAAAGGAGGACTAGTTTCAATTGCATGGAAATGAATGAATAAGAGTGTGTGATAGGGAGTGTTAGCAAGCTCTAGGTGTGCTAAGGAGGGAGTGAGAAGGTATGCTATGTACCCCTAACCCATTTAACCCCCTAAAACCTAAACCTCTAAGCCTTTAACCCCTAACCCCTTAAACCCTAATTCCTGACCCCTAACCCATTTAACTCCCTATACCCTAACTCCTAATCAATAGATTTTTTTCTTCCACTTTCTGTTCACTTACCTTTACCTTTTAAGATGAACTACTTTCTACAAATACAACTTTGGAATCCTATATCCAATGGGGTTTGTCTATTAGGAAAGGTATTTTAGAAAAATCTTCCAAACCATTAAGGTTTTTGATAACTTTATATTTTTCCATGGATCTTGAATCCTTAGCCACAATTCCCAACCCCTAACCCATTTAACTACCTAAATCTCTAAACCCCTAACCCATTTAACCACTAAACCCTAAAACTCTAAATCCCTAACCCCTAACCCTAAACCCTTAACCCCTAACCCATTTAACCCTGTAAACCCCTAAACTCCTAACCGATTTAATCCATAAACCCTAAACCTCTAAACCCTTAACCCGTAATGCCTAAACCAGCCTTAGCCCCTAACCCATTTAACTGTGAAACCCCTAACCCATTTAACCCCTTAACCCTAAAACTCTAAACCCTTAACCCCTTAAACCTTAATTCCTAACCCCTAACCCATTTAACCCCCTAAACCCCTAAAAACCAAACCCATTTAACCCCCCTAAACCCTAACCCCATTAACCCCTAACCCCTAACCCCTATAAGTGTCCTCCATCATCAATGTCTGCAAAGTACACAATCCTGGTCCAACCTATTCATCAAGTATAATACATATGCATGAAGTATAATCAATCATAAAATCAATAGATTTAAAAAGAGAGTAAAGACATAAAGGAGTAACATAAATCGAAAAAATACTTATCTTCAATGAGAATTGATCATCTCCCTCTTGAACCAACCTTCAAGAGTCAGTACTATCCAATATCCATATAACATTGTTGCCTTAAATATATGTCAATGAACTTCATTCATAACCACAATCTAATTGAGACTAACCCATCTTGTGCTACATTAAACCCATCACAAGCTCTTGAACATATTCACACTAATCATGCCAGGGTTTCAAATGTTTTCCATAATCCAGGGTTTTCTTCCAAACCCTAAGCACATAATATCCATCAAACAATAATAAGCAAATTTCCTCATTTTTCCTTCAAACTGTAGCATTCTTTTAGGTCTCCACCATCTTCTCTAGCTTCCAACAAAGGTGCCTTCATAGGGGTGATCTTCAATGAATTTTCTTCAACCCAACTTTGATACCATGTTAAATTTTCTTAGGGATGTATTGTTCTTTGGTTTAGATAATTTTATTTCTTCATTTGCATATTAAATTCACCCCACGACATCATAACATTATTTAGATTTACAACATTATTCAACAACATATGAAATTACATAGAAAGAATAATATCATCATCATTGCAACAAAACATAAACGAATAATAAAAGAAAAGTATTCATACATAGATACACTAGTATTGGTTGGAGAGGAGGGAAAAACCCACTATAGGGAAACCCTTTCAAATTATTCTTCTTATTAGATTGTCATTGAATGATTGAACAAAATATTCTACAATGATCCACATCTTTGACAATAATCCTATCCAACAAAATCAACTAAAGAATATCCATGAGATGACCCCAACAATGCTAATAATCAAATCCTTGATTCAGAAGCATGCGATTAACTGTCATGATCTGCAGTCAACTGACGAAATATGCGGTCAATTGTTAAACTCAAACCCTGGTTTCCAATCGTACATAGAGAGTGAAGTGTGTGCAATTAAAAACCTCCAACTAGATGCATGAGCATGTGTTCCTACATTTGTGACTAAAATTCACCTAGTGTCATCCCTGCGGCTGGAAAGAAAAACCTTAGACACATGTGCGAGCTTTAGACCCTATAGTTGTAGACCTGTATGAACCAATATCCATGACCCAACCTCAGACTTGTGTGAGCCAAACCAAAAGAAAGAAGAATTATCATGATGATGATGTCCAAATGGGGGTCACTTGACTTTTATTTATAACCATCCATGGGTGTGCAATTTCTCTTTTGGGCTAACCAATCCTTGTGTTCACATATGGGCTTTTCCTAAAAAATACACTTTCCCTTCCCAAATTGAGTGTTTAAAAATAGTCAAAATTGGTCCTCTTGAAAAGAGGAATCTAGTCCCATGGTTAGAATTTTTCAGTGAGCTCCCAAATCATGTCATTATTACCAAAATAATTCTAAATATGTATGATTGATCACAGAAGCCAAAATTATAAAACCTTTTTCATCATTTGAAAACATTAATATGTAATCAAGTTTTGGATTATATGTTTCTAGAAAGGGTCTTCAGTCAAAAATTAATTAATATATTCCATTGTTCACTATTAATTCCTTCCAATCTCAAAAAATTGGCATTATTCCACCTTTGATGTCAAATAATGGTGGTAAATGGGTGAGAAGCTCAAGACACGATATGAATGCTTCCACCTTGTAATATTTCTATGAATCTTTCTTAAGGAATACCTTACGAGAAAACCCTCAACATTTCGTCACATTTTGTAGGTATGATACTCACTCTATAATCACTAGCGTTAATTACAACCCTTAAACGGGTAGACATCAACATGCTACCAATCCTCATACCTTGATTAACATCCCTATCATTAATACAAGCTGAGGATTGAAAAGTTTGTTTGATGTCACGACATTGAAAATAAACCATTTAATTGAATGAAACAAGTTAGAGTCAATTGGTGCTAATTGAAAATGGGGAACTAAAATTTTATTTACATTGCAATGGACTGGCATAAATGTTATACTTTTGACCTATTAGTTCCAAGTATGAAGACTTACCAAATCTTGTGACCTATTAGTTCCAACTGCGAAGACTTCCCACTAAACCAAATGACTAAGTTATGCCTGGCATATAACAGAGTCAACTAACCTCAAAGATCAATCTCCATACCTTTTAAATAAAGGTCAAAATACTCAACCCCTAAAACTAACCCAAAAAACTATATCAATATGAATATACCACAATTAATATAAATTTAATTTTCAAGGTATTCATCTTTAGCTAAGATAAGTTTCCTCGGAGTTAAACCCCACTCAAGTGAAAAAGGAATAAGGTTAAGTGAAAAAGTGCAATTTTTCACTTAAAATGCCAATGAACATATGGAAAATGGGGTTAATGACATGCGATTATCTTGATCATCAAATCAAACCTCTAATTTGCGCTATCCAATCCTTCAATCCATTTGCTCATTGAAGGGGCAGGTCGAAATTTCCTCCTTTTTTCAGCTCTCCGCTGGCTTATTTTGGATTATTTCAAGCTACTAAGCATAACCATGCCTCCAAGTAGGAGTCCAAGGATGATGTAGCCAAAAAAGGGAAGGTCGTGGAGGACAATACCTTTGTCCTCAATTACAAGAACAAGATAAAAAATATTCAGAAATATCGAAAGCCTTAAGAAATCGGTGCAGCCCAAACCCGACGCCAAAGTTAATTCAGCCAAGGTAATATTTTCCCTTGTTTTTCTGAGGGTTTATGGTGCTTGAAACGACATGAAGATCAAAATTTACTTGGGTTTCATAGTCTTGATTGATATTTTTGTTTGGTTTGCAGAAAAATTACAAAGAGGGAAAGAAGAGGGAGAAGGAACTGAATAACCTATTTAAAGTTGCAGTCAGTCAGCCGAAAGTTCCACCCAATAGGGTTTTGAAATTATCCTTGCTTTCTTCATCATTTTTTCCCATTTAATTAGTTTTCATTATTTAAATCCCCAACCCCCCCCCCACCCCCATTTTTCCCCTAACTTAGTATGTAATAATTTCTATTAACAACCAGAAGGCACAATTGTTCCTCCATAGTTAAGGGTTAATTCTAGCAAAAAAAACTTGAAAAGAGAGTTATTTAGTGATGGTTCTATTAAAGACTTGTTTTATTTTCTTCCAACATGCCTAATCAATCCAGGATAGACGAAAAAGATAAAAGAAAAACTAAACAGGAACCTAAATGAAAGAAAATAAGCATAAAATGCAAATCAGACTATAAATGAAAGCAAGATAAATGCAAGAAAGAAAACTTAATGAACCAAAAAAAGACACTATTGAAAAGAAAAGAACTAGCAAGACACTAATGAAGACAAGGTTTATTGAAGGTGAAATCATCAGATAGGATCCTCACCAGGTAAGACAAAAAAATCATAGGAATATAAAGATAACAATGAAAATCCAACCTAAAGCAGTAATGTTCCAGGCAAAAGAATCTCATGAGAAAGTAAAATCAATAAGAGCCCTAGAATCAAGGAAGAGTAAGTGCGAGCACTTTATTTATTTCCAATCATTTCATTACTTTTTCCGCAAAATCCCCCCTTTACTAATCCATTGAAGGATAATGAGATCAAAAATATATTCCAAATCATCCCCCATGCTAAACCTTATAAAACTTCATGAAGTTAACAAGATCTTCACCAAATCATATAGCTTGGTTTTCAAACTTCTCCACTCACCAATGATTCATATTTGTCTTGGCCATAATTCGGTGTTTTAGTGAAACATTTTTCAATCTCCCATTAAATGAAAGGACACATCTTCACCATTTCCCATGTGACTTATCAATCTAAAAAAGAAGGAGTTGAAGTCATAGAGACTGCCAAGTAATAAATCACCAATCACAACTCCACTACTTACTCCCCCATACCATATAAATGTGTCACCAAATGTTTTGCATACTCGAATCAAGAGAAGAGCGTAATGGCAGAGTCCAAAGGTATGTTATATAAGTAACAAGGAATTCATCTGATAGGGCACAGGGAAATAAGAAGAGGATGTTCCTAGGTTAGAAATGGGCTAATGATCAAACAATGAGGAGCATAAAAATTTGGAAGAAAATAATAAGAAATTATAATCTTTCCTTATCTTTGTTGATGGTCAAGCCCTTATATTTGTATTCCAACTGGTAATGCCTTATCCATTGGGAAATGGAGTATTTATAGCTGCCACCAGAAACACATGGTGATAGTATCTTGAACTTGAAAAACACTTAGGGTAATTTTCAAATTCTAAGATAAATAGTTTGAAATAATTCAATTCATTTTGAATATCCTAGGGTGACATCATGATATAAGAGGAAATTGACTAGGAGACAATGGGGTTTCATCCCAATATGGGAAATATAACTTAATGATAGCATGAAATATGTATATGGGGTGAAACTTGATAAAACCCAACAAAATGTGATCAAAGGGTTCCAGATGGAAGGCCATGATCAAAGAGAAAATGTATTCAGGTGATATGGACTACATTCCCAGATGATCGAATCAGATCAAAAGGATGCGAGTGAAAAAAAATTATGTGAATCCTAAAAGTAATAACATATTTCAGAACGAGTGATCAAGAAGAAAAAATCAAATTTAACATAAGGCATGGTACCAAGACCATGATAATTAAGATCAAATGAGACATAAATAGTCTTCTTGGTAAATTTAGATATCTCATGGGAAGAAGAAATATTTTGGGTGGCTAGCACATGAAGATGAAAACACCACAAAAGTGTGCATGGTGGCCTGATTTCGGAGTCATAAACAAAATAACAGGGAAATTCTAATTGGCTCATCTTCCATTATTTTCCAGCCTGGTATACAAGCTCTCGCCTGAGTATCAATTACTTACGGTGAAAAAATAATGTCCCTTGTTGTCTGTCCACTCTCCCCCTTAGATACTAATTATTCGCTTACCACCCCATGGGCACTTATTCATCGCCTTCTACAATTAGATTGGGGATATTATCTTTTTACCTTGCCCTTTAGAATGTGTAGTTATCACCCTAGACCCTCTCTCCTGAGTGAGAAAGAGCTTAGGACAAATATCTCAGGACAAACCCATCCCTTGGCCTTCTCTAATTTTTTGATTAAGATTATTATAGGATTTTATATAGGTGTATATGATACTAATACTAAAATCTGGGGAGAATAATAATTGTAGCAATGTTGTAAGCTTGTATAGGAGCCTGAAATAGATTATTCATACCCTCAACATACAAGTACCACTATATCAATTTATTCCCTCTCATTATACCATGATATTACATCGAAGTCCTAGCCACAATATTTAATACTAGATTGGTAACATGTTACCAAATTATAAACTGACAGTATTACAAAAATATTTATTGTTGTTTATGATGGGAAATGTGTATGGGTTCAACTTTATTGATCAAGTCAAATATTTAACCAACTGTGATGCTTGCTACTTCTCTAGGTGGGTAATGTGAGTACATCTTCATCACATAATTTTGATTAAATTTTAAATGCTAAAATTCTTCCATTTATTCTAATTTATGCATCCTTTGGGCTATGAACTTTGGAACTCATAAAATGACCATATTACTCAATATTTATTTTTTCAATTATTACCAGCTTGAAGTTTGCAAATAATAGCTATCTCTACATTAAATATACAATTAAAGTCTCATTACTCAAACCCATGGAATAAGGCACAACCGATTTATTTATTTTTATTCTGTGATGATTTCTAATTTTCTCCAACTCTTGCAATTCTAGGGTTTCCCTTAGACATGTCATCAAATATAAAAGTCATACAATTTTCTATAACATTCTGTCAAGGGTATTATTATTACAATATCACTTAATGTTTTCCTTTAAATACTAAATATTTTGTTATAAATGTGAGTACCACTAGTTTTCTCACATTTCTTAAGCATATTTGTTTGTAATAGGTAGTTACACACATGAACACATATAGAAAAGCTTATTTTTTCCCCAAGATATTTAATACATACAAAAATTAGAATAGTATTGCTATGATTTTATGATTCTAATCCCTTGAACTGATCATTGTGCTAACTTCTCTGATTTATACTATATGATTTTAAATATGCAAGTGTTGATCCCAAATCTATAGTATGTGAATTATTTAAGGTTGGGAAATGTGGCAAGGGTTTTAAGTGCAAATTCTCCCACGAATTGAATATACATAGAAAGGGTCAGAAGATTGACATAGATAGTAATAAGTGAGATGAAGGTGTGCTTTATCATGCCTACTTATTGTGACATTTCTCTATTTGTTGTTTACTGGAAGATTTGTATGGTTTAGTGATAAATTTTGTTTCCTTGATGTTTATTAGCAGAATGTTAGGTATAATGGTTGAATACCATTGGTTACTTCTAGTCAGTTGAGTAATCTCTTGTTTTTGTGAATACATGAATGGGACTATAGGGAACATGGGATTCATTTTGACCTTTATCTCCATGTTAATAAAAATTATGCTTTTATTATAACTTTGTGGTTTTTGGCTACCACAAGAGGGAAATCTTTCATTTTATTTGAGTGGCATAGGCTCTTGAGTCTTGTGTAATATTCTCAGTATCAGTAGTTTTGATTAGATTTTTATGCCCTACATCTTCCTGTGGGTTCCATTTAGGAAATTAGATTTTTACCACATGTATGAAAGAAATTGATTATGTGTGCATGATCCTAGACCTTTCTATGGGTGCCATTTATTGAACCATAGTGCATTCAAGAACCATATTGAACCATAGTGCATTCAAGAACATAAAGAGAAATAGAAAAGTACAATGATGATGAAACAATCTCTCCTTCCTATAGATACGTGAGAGGTAAGGGAGGCAACAAGGCATATGTGTGCCTAGTCCCAACATACAAAGCCATGTGTAGTATTTCACATGCTAAGTGCTACACTCCAAGGATATAAAAATGTGAAGGTCCAAAGGCTCCATGCAAGTTTTCACCATGATATGTGTCTGACACTCATCCAAGCCTTTGATGACTACAATGCTCCTCCTAAGAAATGTGCTCTAGTAGGCCCACTTCCTTTGCATGAACAATGTTTGAACCTCTTTCCCAAAGTTGACTCCATACCTCTATGTAAATATATAAGTGACCTCATGTTGTCTAGGGCTATCGACTCACATAGGGCTATCAACAACATTTGAACATTATAATTCCTCTTACACATCTGAAAACCACTATCTACTGTAGAACCAACCTAAGCTAGGTCAACTTCCTCTTTGTGAAAGAATTGAAGCAAGAGTATCATCGAGGTGAACTCCTCCTATTTGGGAGAATGACCTTGTCAGTGTACTCGACAACACCCCCATCAATTGCAAGCTTGGAACCAACACTTGGTTTTGCAATAGCTTTTGAACCTTTCACGTCGCATCTTGCCATGCATGTGCCTCCTCAACTCTAGATGGTTCATATAGTTTCTCATTGGAATATAGAATGCCACAGGATCAAAAAGTAACCTGTAAAGGCCACCTATAAATTCCCTTTTCAACCTCAATTTTATATCGCTTCATAGAGTTTTATATGACCTTTATAGATTTTTATAAATTGTTCAGATTTTTTTTCAAATAGTTGTAGGTTGTGCTTGCCATGTGCTAGTTGACTAGATAGTAGACGAATCCCTTTTAAAAATAGTTGCATCAAGCTTTGGGACAACAAGGTGAGAGTATAAGTAAACTATTGTATTAGGTAAGTTAAGGCCACAAGCTTGGTTGCTTGATGAGATAGCCATGACAACATGTCGTGTACATAAAGCCAAAAGATAGAAAAAAACACTTATAGGACCATGGACTATGTTGGTAAGCATTTGGTGTGGGGGTTATAGAGTGTTTGAATGGATAATTTTAAAAATTATAGTGAGATCCAGGTGGTGTAAGAATATTTTGAGTTGATGAAAATAGTGAAAGACAAGTACGACAACCTGAATGCGAAGGTGAGGAGGGTTGTTTGAGGATTTTTAAACAACAACACTCAATATCATGGCATGCATAATAGGAAACAAAAGAAAATGGTATCAATGAAAATAAAAGTGTATTTGGGATTAACTCGTGGCATGAGGTTCAATGGATCAAATAGTTCAATATTTTGCAAAATAATCACTAACAATGGAAGTTGAGATTAAATAATCCCTATAATTGTGACCAATGTGTTTTATCTATTCTAGAACGAGTTTTTTTCAGTTCCTTTGTCATTGTAAGCACTAGACAAGGGTTATAGTGAGCCTTTAAGCTCAGTTTCTCCTCAAGAGATAGAGCATATGCCAAATACCAACCTTTAGTTGAAAATCAATATTTTCTCTCCAGGGAGTGCTAAGATAAAATCAAGTCACATTTAATAACTTTAGCTAGTAAACAAATTTTATTCTATATTATTTGAGTTGAAACTGCCACAGAAAAAAAAATTACGAATTCATAAGGATTATTTTCACGAGGATGTATACATCACTAATATCATCCACGTAATAAACATTTACGATGATATGGTCGACAATATTTTATCATGTTGTATACATGCTATCCTTTGCTGGTAGGGGCATATCCATTTTATAATTGTAATTCCTTATATCGCCCTTTTGATTTTGTTTACAATTAATGCTACATGCATGACATAGATGATCCTTGTGTTGTTTAATTTACACAATGCACCACTATGAGTATGTGACATAAAGCGTTGGAAGCTTACATAGGGTTTAATGATCCAAAGGGATGAGTAAGCTTTCACCATTTTATTATTGGTCATATTTTATGTATCGGTTAACTTTGGCAAGGCTAGGCCATACTTAACAGTTCATGTGAGAGAATGTGCTTATGCCCATGGTGAGGGCCATGAAACAACACCAAATGATATGGTTAATATTTTAACAACCAAAATTTACAACCATGCTTCCCCCAACACTATAAATTATATGGCCTATGTTATTCTATATATACTTTTAGTGCTTGAGGGGGGCCACAAAATTTATGATAACCTAACAACAATGGGTTTATACCATAATGGAAAATATTCAACAACATGATTTAATAATTTGATATACATATATACAATTTATGACCAGAAAAATAAATTGTTGGCTTGAAACTCAATTTATTCTATGCACTTGAAATATAATCACATTGCGAAGCATATTTTTCCAACGAAGACGAATCATGGAATTGTGGTGAAACGAAGACTGATGAATGTAATTGTTATTAGAAACCTAAAGGGTATTGGGATAGCATAGAAAATCTGAAACAGGAGGTCAGTGAATTCAAAAAAAATGTGGGGTATGGATATGTCTTATATGCCTAGTAGAAATTCCTTTGAGAGGGTTGTAAGATCTAAACCCTTGATTCATATCTTGGAACCAACCCTTGATTCTGCAATATCTTTTGAACTTGTCACCTGGCATATTTCCATGCATGTGCCTCCTTAACTCTAGATGGTTCATCTAGTTTCTCATTGGAATATAGAATGCCACAGGATCAAAAAGTAACATGTAAAGGCCACCTATCAATTCCCTAGTCAACCTCAAGTTTATATTTCTACATAGAGTTTTATATGACCTTTATATAGTTTTGTAATTTGTTAAAATAATTGTTTAATATAGTTGTAGGTTGTGCTTGTCATGTGCTAGTTGACCAAATAGTAGACAAATGCCTTTTGAAAATATTTGCATCAATCTTTGGGAAAACAAGGTGAGAGTATACATAAACTATTGTATTAGGTAAGTTAAGGCCACGGGCTTGGTTTCTTGTTGAGATAGCCATGACAACGTGTCACGTACATAAAGCCAAAATATAGAAAAACAAACTTATAGGACTATGGATTATGTTGATAAGCGTTTGGTGTGGGGGTTATATAGTGGTTGAATGCATAATTTTAAAAATTATTATAGTGAGATAGAAGTGGTGTAAGCATATTGTGAGTTGAGGAAAATAGTGAAAGTTAAGTATGACAACTTGAATGCAAAGGTGAGTAGTGTTGTTTGAGGAGTTTTAAACAACAACACTCAATCTCATGGCATGCATAATAGGAAACAAAAATAAATGGTAGAAATGAAAATAAAAGTGTAGTTGTGATTAACTCATGGAATGAGGTTCAATGGATCAAAGAGTTCAATATTTTGCAAAATAATCACTAACAATGGAATTTGAGATGAAATAATCCCTATAATTGTGACTAATGTGTTTTATCTATTCTATAACCACTTTTTTTTTGTTCCATTCAGTCATTGTAAGCACTAGACAAGAGTTATAGTGAGCCTTTCAGCTTAGTTTCTCCTCAAGAGTTAGAGCATATGAAAAATACCACCCTTTAGTTGCAAATCAAGATGTGTTCTCCAAGGAGTGCTGAGGTAAAATCAAGTCATGTATAATAAATTAAACTAGTAACCAAATATTATTCTATATTATTTGAGCTGATACTTCCACAGACAAAACACTTATGACTTCATAATTATTATTTAAACGAGGATTTATACATCACCAATATCATCCACGTAACAAACATTTACGCTGATGTGGTCGACAATATTTTATCATGTTGTATAAATGCTATCCTTTGTTGGTAGGGGCATATCCATTTTAAAATTGTAATTCCTTATATGGCTCTTTTGATTTTGTTTACAATTAATGCTACATGCATGGCATATATGATCCTTGTGTGGTTTAATTTACACCACGCACTACTCTGAGTATGTGACATAAAGCATTGGCAACTTACATAGGGTTTAAAGATCCAAAGGGATGAGTAAGCTTTCACCATTCTATTATTGATCATATTTTATGCATCGGTTAACTTTGGCAAGGCTAGGCCATACTTAAAATTTCATGTGAGAGAATGTGCTTATGCCTATGGTGGGGTCCATGAAACAACACCAAATGATATGGTTAATATTTTAACAACCAACATTTACAACCATGCTCCCCCCAAAACTATAGATTATATGGCCTAGGTTATTCTATATATACTTTTAGTGCTTGAGGGGGGGCCACAAATTTTATGATAACCTAACAACAATGGGTTTATACCATAATGGATAATATTCAACAACATGAATTAATAATTTGATATACGTATATATAATTTATGACCAGAACAATAAATTGTTGGCTTGAAACTCAATTTATACTATGCATTTGAAATATAATCACATTGTGAAGCATATTTGTCCAACAACGACTGATCATAAAATTGTGATGAAACAAAGACTAATGAATGTAATTGTGTTCAGAAACCTAAAGGGTATTAGCATAGCATAGAAAATCTGAAACACGAGGTCAATGAATTTAAAAAAGATGTGGGGTATGGATCTGTCTTATATGCCTAATAGAAATTCCTTGAGAGGGTTGGAAGATCTTATATACCTTGGGAATTTGAGAAGTGGGGAAGTATGTATGAAATTTATCATTTTATAACACTTAAGGCTCAACGTAGGTACACATTTTAGTCTACTAGTGCTTACATAAGGACACCAAAAGTTGTAATGATAACAAAACACAAACTGAAGTTGAAAAGGTGCATGGATGGAAAAATGGCATTCATCTCATTGCAATTTCTGAAGGAGGTAAAGGCTTGGGGGCCTGTAAAGGTGATGCAGGAATTCTGCTAGAGAGCAGATCCCGCATCTAAGAACACAACTGCTTCAAGAACTCTGAAAATTACTCAAGTTTCTACAATAAAATCATGGAAAAAATCCAACTCAATAGAACGTGAAGGCAAAAAAGAGCCATACAAATCAACTCCCTTAACTATATTAAAATTCTGTGGCCAGATATTACATTGGGTGGCCTCCTGCATCAGACTCCCAAGGTGGAAATTAATCATGATCGCCTGATCATGTTTTCGGATCTGTGTATGCCTGGATCCCATATCTTGTGCTGCAACTTCCCACTTGTCGCTGCTTATATCTGTTGTTCTTCTCCAGGTCTCCACACTTTATGCTGCATTTCCCCACTGGCTATGCTTTCACAATCTTTTACTGTCTTTCTCTTGCTAATTCTTCTTTGTTTTACTGTTGCTGGCTTCTTCCGGGATACTTTCATCATCATCCACATCATCAGTTCAATTTCTCTGTCTAATATATTTTCTCCAGCATCTGCAACAAAACCTATACTCACAAAACAATTGTTAGAATAAAAAACATAAGGCTCCAGTGCCCCTTCTGCTGCTGCTGCCAACATTTTAGTATGCTTCTCTGAAATTCCCTCCTCCATCAGCACATCAGTATGCTGATTCAAATTCTCTGTGAGACTATCAGTTAGTCCCTCCTCCACATCATCTGTTTGAAAAAATTTTCCCTGTTCTGTGTCTTTCAATAACTTTCCTTGAAAATAGGTTCTCTTCTTTTCCAACTCTCTCCTTTGAAGATCTAACTTCCGATATAACTGAACAATCTCAAATGGAATAAAACTTGGAAATTTTACACAACTTTCCATACCTTCACTTACTATTGACCAATAATCAGATGGTCCTTCTTCCCCCGCTTCAATATTCTATTGAATATTTCCATAAGACCCCTCTGTCTGAGATATTGCTACCTCAGCATCATTCTGAACAAATTTCAGATTCAACTCTTCTTCTTTAACAAACTTCAAAGTTTGTTCAACACCCTGTGATATACCTGTCATCACACACAAATCATTAGTCTTAAAAACATAAGACCTTGTGACCTCACTGGATGCTTCAGTCGACATCTCTCTTTGCTGTTCTGAATCCTTCATTTGATTCAGTTCTTCTGTAGATTTCCCTTCTGTCTCATCACTAATTCCATTCTCCCTCTGGAAATCTTCCTGAATTTTCGTGGTTTCAACATCATTACATTGTAAAATTTTGTCAGCAATCCCATTAAACAAATACACTTGTTTACCTCCTTGGAATTTTCCTTCAGTATTTCCACTTTGTTCCTGTTCCATAACAGCTTCGACTTGTTGTCTTATCCCAAACAAGAATTCATTTGTGATTTTTTCCTGTTGTAACCAATCACCACATTCCTTCTCTGAAAGGAATTCTCTACCAGACTTTACCTCAAGAATTTCATTCTCCTTTGTGACAGTTCTATCATACTGTTCACCGCCTTTCGCACATCCTGCAAACATACATAAACTGTGAGAAAAATTGCAAGGCTTCATAGCCTCATCTGTTTCTCTCGCCATCACCTCTTCATATGCTTCTGAACTATTCCAATAGTTCATGAGATCCTCCTCACTGATCTCTTCACCCAAAATTTTTCCATGTTCTGGGCCACAAATGGAAACATCCATTTCAAACTCAGCCTCTCTGAGTTCTTCACAACTCAACATCTGCTTGAGCTTCCTCATCTCCTCCATCAACTGTATGTTCACCTGCTTTTCCCTTCTTGTGTGTAGCTTATGCCACTTCACCTTCCTTTTCATGGTCCAACCATGTGTCTGGTTTCTCATATTTTCCTGCAAAAACTTCATTAACAATTCCAGGTGAATTGTTATCTTGACCTTCTCCCGCTCATACTCTTCATCAGATCTCCGAAAATGACTATCAACAGTCATCTTCCCCTCCTTTGTGAACTGCATCTGTTCACGTGTGGACTTCATTTAAGCCACTCCCCCACAATCCTTCACACTTTTCATTCACCAAAATGCAACTTCTCCTGCTGTGCCTGGCTTTTTTTTTCCTTGGGACCAATCCCTGGCAATCCCTTGCTACAATTTGCTGCAAACAACACCTTAGCATGCATGTCTTATTTGATAGTAACCCAAAGGGCTGCAAACCCATAGTCACACTCTCAGATGTATATAAAAATGCATCTCGAGGAATTCCCAAATAATTTTAAATCTGCAACCACGCTCACTTTGCATAACCCATAATCTCTCCTTATCACATGCATATGAAAAAGCATCTCAATAACTACCCAAGAAAAACTCCAAGCCTGGGCAATTTACATACACTATCATTTGCAGAAGCTTCATATCACAATCATTTCACTATGATTATAAACCCATTACATAAATAGAGAACTCTCTTTCAAATATGACCAACGCCCACATACGAATTCAAATCGTCATAAAACCCACATGCCAATATAAAAACTTGTTTTGAAATTCTAACCTGGAAAATTAATACCAGTGCATATTAATTTTATGCATCACAATACCAATGAATGCCGCTACCTTGAAAATCCAAATTTCAATAAAAAAAATATGCCCATGCTTTAAAGCTCAACTTGAAATTATTTTAATCAAACCAACCTCTACGGCAAATCATCACCATTCAAAATAACATTTGACCATCATTTGATCCTTGGATTGCCATTCCATTCAATACCACAGTAGACCAGGCCACATTTTTTTTTTTTTTATATGTTTGATCGATAAAAAGGTGACTTACCTCGCGTTCTCCAAATGACCCTTTGCGCCCTGCGCCTTCAATTTATGTCAAACAGCATTCAAATTCAATACAGCAATTCAACGCATTCAACCTCGATCCCTTGTTTTTTAGTTGAATCACCATCACCCTTAAATCGTTGCAGGAGCTCTTGTGTGAGTTTCTCCGTCACATCTTCCATATAAGACTCATTTTCAATTTCCTTTACCCTGCGAATTAGATCTACAGGCTTTGACGCTAACTAATCGTTATAATCACCATTGATCGCCTGCAATTTGATTTACCTCTATGTTCAATTAAATTCAAACTTCTCTCAGCTATATCATATCCGGAACACCAAAAAATAACATTCCTCCACACGAATTCAACAGCGCTTTCTCTACATCCTTGGGATTCAATCCAGTTTCAAAACCTGCCTTCTAATTGAACGTCTTCCTCCGCATCAACTATCCAACGCCTTTACCATTTAACTCTACATTTCACGCTACAGCTCGACCTCATGTAAACGTTGCAATTCAATGCTCAACTCTGTGTTTGATTCCTCAGATTGAATCATCCACGCAACATGCCAAAACAGTGTTCAAATATATATATATATATATATATATATATATACATATATCATTCTGATGTAATCAAACAGGTACTTACCCATCAGAAACGATGTGTTCCACTCATTTCAATTTTGCTTTGTCCTTTAAAGTACCAGCACCCTCTCATTACGAGTTCCCTTCTGCAAATCGACTCACGATTGTATTTACCATTCATCAACTGCTTTGTGTGTTTTATAATCTTCTGGCTCTCTCATCGAATATGTGTCTTCTCTCTAGACGGACTGCTACTAGCACCTCAACGAACAATTTAAAAATATATATATATCAACTCTTCTACAACTCTGAAGAAGTTAATCCCACAACATCAATTCAATCACCAAATGACGTTCCTCCCAATAAATGATCTCATGGATTTGAGACAATTTTGTCGGTTCATGAAAACATATTTGACTTCTCCTCCATTTAAATAATTCAACGCTGCACTCGGCGATGGATCCTCTGTCATATCTCTCCTAGGCATCACCTCTGGAAATTTTCATATCGCTTCTATGTATAAGCACTTTGATTCTGTGTAACACTCCATTAATAGTGGGAAGAATCACAAGGCCTCCAACATGTATTCTTGGTTGCTTCAACACTGGAAGGTTGAGATTTAACTCTGGTCAATTCTTCTTCCACGCAGCTTCCGTATCAAAATTCATTCGTGCAAAAATCATATTAATTCACGCCATGTCACATTGAAACTTCTACATAATACATCAGATATAAATTATACAGATTTGACCACATACACACGCTTCACACCGAAAACCGACTTGACACCAACAGTGGCTCAAAAATGAGCTTGATTTTTTTTCTAACACGGGCTCCATGCTATTCTTCGGCTGCTTCAATTACTGAACAATATTAATGTTGATTTCTATAAGTTTTATGTTATATGACCATCACAGCAAACAACCCGACATTCAAATCAACCACCCAACATTCATATCAACCATCACACAAAAGAAATCGATGCTATGATATTCAGATCGATTATCATAGCAAGACCCAAACTTCATATCGACCACTCCAGCAAACAATCGATGACCACATATATTCATTTATCACAGCAAAGATCCAACAACGAGTCTACTCGGTGTATAATCAACAACATCATTCACAAATTTCGAACCAAGTTTTACCTTCAAGCGTGCTATATCTGATTATCACACTTACTGAATGCTTTCAACGTCGGCTCAGTCCTTTCAACACGGTTTTTAAGAATGAAACACAGTTACAGTTAAACTCACGCCGAAATCTGCTCCTAAGGGCGTTCCAGGCCTACGCAGAGGCTTGTTTTCTCTACACACATTCAAAATCCACATAATTCAAAGAATTGAAGACTGTTACCGTTCTCTCAAACGCAACTTCAGGCGATTTATTCACCGCTTCAACACAATCTATACTTGCTGAATGTCATCACTTCACCACGGACGCAGATCGACCTCTCCCATATACATGCAATGAGCGATGTTTCCCTCAACAAGTTCTAAACTATGTTTTGTTCCACCTGGAATTCTCTGAGTTGGTTAGCTTCAGTGCTAACAAAAATTCCTTCAATGAGCTCTTAGATTTAGTTATCCCTTCTTGGAATTCTCTGCATTCGACCAATCTACGTGAGGTGTCACCAGTATATGCACTCTATCAATACGTTCAACGCCATTGATAAATTCCTCCATTTGCCATCAATTCCTGTGTCCACAGCTTATACATATTTCATACACACACACACACACACACACACACACACATATATATATATATATGCAAATTCTCAACAGGTATCTTCCTGCTCTGATACCAAAAATGATGCAGGAATTCTGCTAGAGAGCAGATCCCGCATCTAAGAACACAACTACTTCAAGAACTCTGAAAACTACTCAAGTTTATACAATAAAATCATGGAAAACATCGAACTCAATAGAATGTGAAGGCGAAAAAGAGCCATACAAATCAACTCCCTTAACTATATTAAAATTCTATGGCCAGATATTACATTGGGTGGCCTCTTGGCTCTTTGCCCGTTAAACCACTCCTCACTCACTCCCCTCAGCTCTTCAACTATTCAAGTGTGTTCTCCTCACAAAAACCACTCATATTTATACATAAATAATGAGTTTAATTCACTCCAAAAATCTCTCCACCTAATCCTCAACTAAATATAATTTAAATTCATTTTAGGTGTGGACTCAACTAAGTCCCGTACATAGCATTCCTACTCCCTAATTTTGCTACCTAATTCTATTTTCTCTCATATCCTTTTAATTAATAAAAGAATATTTACAAAATCCTCACTTTTCTAATTTATCTCCTATTTTATTAAAAAAATATCAAATTAATAAATAAAACAATTATAGTGTCACACCCCCCTTTATTACATATTTAAAAATGAAAATTGGCCTTGATGCTCCTACATCAAAAGGTTTATTTCTCCAATAGGAATGATGATTTTCAAATATTTTTTCTTCCTTGGTTCACTGGTATACATTAGAAAATCGAAGTAATAACCCAAGGATACTGTGGTAAAAGTCCCAAGTACTACTACTGGTATCATTTTGCTAATGGCATGATTCCTGTCAGTGGATCTAGTATATTTCAAGTAGGGAGACCTATTATATCTATCATATACTTAGTGTTTGTTCCATCTTTTATGACGATACTCAAATTCCTACCAATGGGAATTGTTGTTGATTCACAACTGTGAGTAACATTGAGAAGAAACACTGGTCATTCGTATCTAAGGTGTAATATCATGGACATAGACCATGAAAGCTTGCATGAACTACTTCTTGTCCTTGGAAGTGGGATAAAGGTATTTCTTCATGTAGGACCAGAGTGTTGGAGGAAAGGGGTATAATTTGTTTCTTATGATGGAAAAGCTCGGGTGAAATAAAGTGTTGTTATCACACACTTGATAGATGGTGGAGGGATACTGCATTGCACTTCCTTACATTGTTTGGTAGCTTAATTGGAGCGGATCGACATCTAGAATCTAGTGAATCTATTGTCTAGTACTTCAAGAACAATTGGCGGGTTTTGCTCTAGTATCCATAGGTGAAATTGAAATTTGTCGAAAATGGTTATCTAAATGAAGGGTTGGTGATTTCTACTTCCCATATGGAGTCTCCATTAGATGTGTCGAGAATGTTCTCATCTATTTATCTCCCAGGAAAGAATCAATATAAGGAAATTGTTAAGTTGAGAGCTAAAAAAGAAGGAATTTTGAATAGTGGAAACCTCGCTATAAACACTAAGAAATTGGTTCCTATAAATAATGGAAATTTTGATAACTTCTCAGATCTCAAAAAGGTATATGTTGGCATTGCGGTGGAACAATTAGTGACATATGTGAGAATTATCAGAGGATCAACATTAGGATTCCAACATCAAAAATTTCTCATTCCATTTATGGAATATTTAACATCATTGTCTATCATTCAAAGACAAGTCACATCTATTAATTTTGTGTCATAGTTCTAAGGTTTTTGTGGACCTGTCCCTATAGGAAGAATGGATTTCAAAATTGATGTTGTGAGAATTTCTCGACATCTTCTAGCTTGCACTGAGCCTATAGAAGACAGTGTTGAGATGGGAGATCATATAATTAAATGCATATTTAAGAAGTTAAAATATCATGGTTATGTTTCATTCTTATTTTTATAAACTAACGAACAAGTGTGATTGTAAACTTGAAAAATAGGAGAATCATTTACACACTAGGAACATGATTTCTTATTGAAGGGTCCTTTCAATATGCAGGTGGAATTATCTATTTCTCATGTTGTGAGTAGGAGCATGCAGATCTCTGATGGTAGAATTTACTCATTTTGGCCTCGGTCGAAGACTAAAGGACAATCCCTATCTCCATCTTTGTTGCATTACAAAAGACAAATGTCAAGGTTTAGTTGGAGTAGTGAGTAGACTTATTTAGAGGAAGGAAGCTAAGTTGGAGAAGTTTTTTGTGTGAGGATTTTTGGCATAATTTTGGGAAGGGTTATCTATATTTTATAGGGAAATTTGCAGAATTATTCTAGTTGAAGGTTGGGCCATGTTGAGGCCAAATTTTAGTCTTGATTAGAAGGTGATTTGTAGACTTATTTTGTTAAAGGCCAAGTCTTATTGTGTCCAAGTTGCAATCCTGGTTAGAAGGTGAGTTGTAAGCTTGTTCTAGTTGAAGGTTGAGCCTTGTTTAGGTTGATTTTGAGACCTATTTATAGGCCGAGTTATAGACTAGTTATATGTGTTAGAGGCCAAGTTATATATTCTAGTTTTGAGAGAGGTTGAGATAGTTTTGTGTGCTAAGGAGGTTGGGCTAAGGAACAATAACACGACTCTTGGTTTTTTAAGAAAGCGGTTATAAATTTGGTAGAATCCATCCCATGATCCAACCCAATATAAGGCCAGCACTGGCAATTCTTAAACCGGGGGTAAAATAAAGTCCCCAAGTAACTCTCATCCCTGAATCTAATTTTTTTCTCTTTCTGTATTGTCTTTCCTAGCTAGTCATCAAGAGACGTTGGTCCTTCTTTACCATTTTCTTATTTCATGAGATTTCATAAGAATTGGAATTTAGATAATCTTCATCTTCTGACTAGAGAAATTTAGGTTTCCATATGACCTTTATATTCTCTATCTCTTGCAATATCAAGCATTATTTATAAGCAAACAGAGGTGAAGCCTCCCTTAAAAACAATTGTAAAAATTTTTCCTTCTCTAAGACTGTTATGGAAGTTGTTTTCTCGGCTTCTCTGGCCCGAGACTATGAATGTCGAAGAGCATCTAGTAAGTCTGGCTTCTTCATAGAATCAGCTTCCAGATATTTTTTTCTCCATCGTGTATGCTTTAACCATGTACAGAAATTATCTACGAACAAATCTTTAAAATAGAAAATAAGCAATAGCGAGAGCATAAAACATAAAATAGCTAAACATAGATATTTTCCCCTGGATCCCAAATCGGGATGACTAGCTTGATTTTTCATTATCTTCGTTTTAGTGTTACAACATATATATATACATGCCGAAGCATACATAAACCCCAATCCATTAACCCTGGATTAGAACATAACCGTAGTTCCCTTGACCGGATCTACAAAATACCAGGGGCCGAAAACCATCATGCCCCAAAACCATGTGCAAACCCATACACAAAACCATGGGCGGGTCAGCCCACTGGAAAATAAAGGACAAAAATAAATTTCGGGGCTACCTCGGACTGATGGGGGTACCACCCCCCCATGACCCCCCCCCATCCGGCACCCAATGCAACATTATAGGGCTATCACCCCTACCCCCGCGCATGACTAGTTTTGGAAATAATATAACACAAACCCAACATTCTGCCACTTATTGTTTTCTTTCCGCAGGGGGCCAGTACAAGAGAGCTGAGTCATTAGCCTAGCTTTCCAACACCCATTGTTTCTCTACATCAAGAGAAATTCTGAGTGCTCACAGACTTTTTCAATGCATCTACAACATTCTTCAAAGTGTCCACCTTTACCAGCAACACCCTTTTATCCTCATCCATATATCTCACAAAGTGATATTGAACATTAATGTGCTTTGTCTTTGAATGACAAGCAAGGTTCTTAGCCAAGAAAATTGCACTTTGGCTATCATAGTATATCCTTATAGCTTGCTGCACCAACCCCATATTTGAACACAATATCTGCAACCAAACTTCTTCCTTGCTTGCATGAGTGGCTACCATGTATTCTACTTCTGTAGTTGAAAGAGCCACTACAAACTGTCTTTTACTTATCCAACTGACTGCACCTCCAAATAGGCTAAACACATACCCACTTGTAGATATTATTTGGTCCAGATCTCTAGCCCGATGCGCATTAGCAAAACCACAAATTTCCAACACTCTTTCCAATCAATCTTCCACAGTATACAAGCCACCAATCACTAGTGCCACTCAAATATCTAAAAACCCACTTCACTACTGTCAAATGCTCCTTCCCTGGGTTTGACATAGACCTGCTCAATACTCCTTCTGCATGTGTAATCTCCGGTCTAGTACAGATCATTGCATACATCAGGCTACCCACTGCACTTGCATATGGAACATGGGACATATCCTCCTCTTCATCTTGTGTCTTGGGACACTGTTTAGTAGACAACTTTACACCTACAGGAATAGGAAAATTCACCAGTTTACTATGTTTCATATTTAACCTCTGCAACATAGTCTCGACATACTTCCTTTGGTTTAACTAGAGCTTCCTCTTTGCCCAATATCTCTTAATTTCCATACCCAAAATATAGTTTGCAGCACCAAGATCCTTCATGTCGAATTTGGAGAGAAAAGCTGCGGGTCTTCAAATCTTGGATAATTTAAGTCATTTCCAATCAACAACTTATATCATCCATCTGAGCGAAATAAATAACATGGTCACCAATTAATTTAAAATAAACACAGTGATCCTCCTTGCTTTTGGTGAAGCCAAGTCCCCGTATAGAGGTATCAAATTTCTGATACCACATCCTTGGTGATTGTTTTAACCAATACAGAGACTTCTTTACCCTACATACCAGCTCTTTCTTCCCCTTCACCATAAAGCCTTCAGGTTGTTTCATGTAGATCTCCTCTTCCAGATCCCGTGAAGAAATGCTATCTTCACATCCATCTATTCTATCTCAAAATCAAATGTAGTAGCCATGGATAAAAGTAATCTAATAGAAGTAACTTTGGCAATAGGAGAAAAAATATCACCAAAATCAATTCCTGGCACCTGGCAATAACCTTTTTCTACCAACCGAGCTTTGTATTTCTCCACCTTGCCTTCTACATTCATCTTCTTCTTAAACACCCATTTGCTCCTGATGGGCTTCCTTCCAGCTGGCAACTCCACCAGATCCCATGCCTCATTTATATGTAAGCATGCCATTTAATCAACCATGGCCTCGTTCTATAGTTTTCCATCCTTTGAATCTACTTCCTCCCTAACGTTTCTGGGATCATCATCAGTTATAGTTAAAGAAAATTTTGAACAGAAAGCAGATGGACTATACCTTTCGATTTGTCTTCTTTCTTGAACTAATATTTTAACTGCTGGAGTTTGTGGCTCTTCCTCTTCTAAGTCTTCTTCTGTTGTAGAGTCTGATTCATCCTCCTTTAGCTCAAACTCTATCTTCTCAGGTTCCTTTGGTAGAACTTCATGTTTAACAATATATTTCACCTCTCTAAAAACCACATCTTGGTTGTACACAACCTTCCTTGTTTCCAGGTTCCAAAGCTTGTAACCCTTTAAACCATCCTTATACCGAATAAAGATGCATTGTTCAGATTTATTATCCAACTTTCTCCTTTTCTCCTTTGGAACATGTACATATGCATCACATCCAAATACCCTTAGATGTGAAAGAGAGGGTTTCTTAGCAATCCATACCTCATGTGGAGTCTTATCCTCCAACACCGATGAAGGTGATCTGTTAACCAAGAAACATGCAGTCTCCACTGCCTTTGCCCAGAATTCTTGTCCTAACCTAGTACCACTGAGCATGCTTCTTGCCTTTTCCATCTGTGTTATTTTCATTCTTTCTGCAACTCTATTTTGCTGAGGTGTGTATGGATTAGTATTCTGCCGTGCTATACCACACTTCTTACAGAATTCTTCAAATTACTTCTTGTAGAACTCCCCACCATTATATGTCCTCAGCACCTTTATCTTCTTCTCTATCTGGTTTTCCACCAGAGCCTTAAATTCTTTAAATCTGTCAAAGACTTAAAATTTCTTCCTCAAGAAATATATCCATGTATTCCTTGAGAAGTCATATATGAATGAAACATAGTGCACAGACGTACCCAGTGATGGAATCGACACAGGTCTAGACACATCACTGTGCACAAGCTCTAATATCTTGTTCACCCTCTTGGCACCAGAAGGAAAACTCACCCAATTCTATTTCCCATATACAAAATGTTCACAGAAATAAAAATCCAAAGAGATATTAGACATACCTTCTACCATACCATTTTCATGCAGTATCAGAAGGCCCTTCTCTCCAATATGTCCAAGCCTTTGATGCCATAGCATGGTATTTTCTCCAAGGACCGCTAGGCTTTCTGATCCACTTTCGAGAACCAAAGAACTGTTGCACCCATCAATAAAAGTGTTGCCCTGAAGCTTTTATAGAGTTCCAATGCAAGCTCCTCGCATTAATACCAATGCTCCCTGAACCATCTTACAGGTATCTTTCTCGAAAACGTTTTTTACATCTGCATCATCCATCTTGCTTACAGAAATCAGATTTCTGGCCAATGCAGGAATGTGAAAATCACTAGGAAGTGTTCTAATCCTTCCACCTTGTAGCTTCAGCTTGAATTTTCCACGCCCGATGATTCTGGCCTTCCCATCATCAGCTAAGAAGAAATCATCGCCATCATATATATCATACTCATAGAACCACTACCTATGGGGAGTCAAGTGAAAGGATGCACCCGAGTCAATCAACCATGAATCATGATCTACATGTGTATTTGAAGAAGAAGCCAAATACACATCCCCACCTTCATTCGAGGTGGTTTTCACCTTTGCAGAAGGAGCATCATCAGATCCCTTTCCTTTCTTAGGAGCTTTAGATATGTAGTCCTTTTTGTAGTGCCCTTCCTTTCTACATTTCTACCACACCTTTACAAAATTTCCAAGAGATTTATATCTTCCACTCAAAACCTTATTCTTCATTCTGTTCTGGGACCTTCCTCGTACAGATAAGGCATCTCCATTTTGACCCTCCATTTTTCTCCGTCTCATTTCCTCCAACAGCATGGCTGAGACAATGTCATCAAAATTCAAGGTAGTTGTATTGCTACCTATTGCAATAACCAGTCTGTCCCACGAATCTGGTAGAGAACACAAACAACTGATGCACTTATCTTCATCTGAGATTTAAATATCAACAGATGACAGCTGAATTACCACATTATTGAAGGCATTCAAATTCTTTTTCACTGAGTCTCCATCCTTCATCCTCAGGTCATATAGCTTTTTCTGTAGGAACAATTTACTCACCAGAGACTTAGATTGGTACAAATTCCCTAGATTCTCCCACAAGGTCTTTACCATAGCTTCCCCAGATACATTCAACAATACTAAATCTGAGACACACAACCGTATTGTGCTCCTTTCCTTCCGATCCAGTTTCTTCCAGCCTTCATTTGACATTTTCGTTGGCTTAGTACCTAGATCTACCGTGATCCACTGGTCCTTATCCATCAACAGATCCTCTATCTTGATATTCCACAACTCAAAACTCTAACCATTAAATTTCTTGATCTTTATCTTCCCGTTTCTCACCATCTTCTTTCACCACAAGAATTGATCCCATAGATCTCCCACTAAACAGGGTCTACCTCAGGCCCAAGCGAAAAACCCCTCAGCAGCAAAGGCGTCCCCTTGAAGCTGAAATTTCTCTGATACCAAATGTAGGTTTTAACTGGCCTGTACAGAAATTATCTAAGAACAAATCTTTAAAACATAAAATAAACAATAGCGAGAGCATAAAACATAAAACAGAGAAACATAGAGATTTTCCCCTGGATCCCAAATCGGGACGACCAATTTGATTTTTCATTATATATTCCTTTTACTGTTACAACACATATATATACATGCCGAAGCATACATAAACCCCAATCCATTAACCTTGGATTACAACATAACTGTAGTTCCTTTGACCGGATTGACAAAATACCAGGGGCTGAAAACCATCAGGCCCCAAAACCATGTGCAAACCCATGCACAAAACCATGGGTGAGTCTGCGCACTAGAAAATAAGGACCAAAATTTTTTTCTAGGGTGCTACCCTAGACCTCGACAGGGGGGGCTACTGCCCCCGCTGTGACCCCCCCGTATGTTGCGCTCAGCGAAACGTACAGGGGGGATATCGGCCCCCTTGTTACCCCCCACGCATAACTAGTCGAGGAAATAATATAACACAAACCCAACACATCGGAGTTGGTTATCCTACCATTGTATCTAATTATTCTCTCTTGGTAATCAGCTATGGAATTTATGTGCAACCTGTGATTCAGTGGCTTCTGAAGTTGAGGGTGAATGGCCATAAAGTAGAAAGGAATTCAAGCCCTTATCTTCCAGATATGCTGATTTGAACCTGCGAATAGAAGTTGAAAAATATTCTTCTTTGGATTTAGAGATGTTCATCTCTTTAAATTTTTCACTGCTTTTAAAAGGTGCACTCCCATGCCAGACCGACTGTGGGGGAGGAAGATCAAAATTTTGTGAATGTTCAGCAGACTTTAAAACAAAAATAGAAGACAACTCTCTTTTATAAGCTCTTTCGACACCTAATTCCAACCTTCTCCTAATATTTTTCATTTGTACAGTTCAGATAGTGGTTTATGGAACCTTCAAGCTCAGTACCATCCATCAATTAATCCATTTTCCATGCTTGATCTTGACAACCATCCATAGCAAAGGCTGCATGAAATTTACTTCCATTCACTTTTTTGACTATGTTAAAGGAAAATTTTTCCTCATTCACTTCCTGAGGACTGCATTTATCAGTTTGGATTTGTCCACATGTTTTTAAATTAGAACAATTACTCAAATATGAGCCTGTACATGAAGGTAATTGAGAATACATTTCTTTGTTTCCAAATCCTTGTTGATTAAATTGAAGTGTAGCATATCGATTGTTATTTGAGTGCAAATCTTCTTCAGTGACACTGAATTTCCTATTGTATAAAGAGTCACAACCAAAATTGATCTTCCCTTGAAAGTCAGGCTAAAATTGTAACCACCATTTCTCGTCTAGTGAGAGGCTTGGATTAATGTTGATCCAACTAGATCTATAATCAGATATCACACCAACAGGAAATTATATTTGAAAGAAAATAGGTTCTGAATCAAAAACATTAATCTATCAGCAATATTGAAAAGCATATCAAAGAAAATAATTTCATTGAAGGTCACTCCAAAGAAGCTTGGGAATTAGATCTCTGTAGCAAATATATGAAATCCTTTATTATCACCCGCGAAAATAAGAATTTCAGAGTCCCAAACCTTGCAATTGAAATTTCACCAAAATCCAAATGCCCAAGTTGCAATTTCTTGTAATAATTACTTATGTACAGGACCTTTCAAAGGTGAAAATATGTACAGGACGTTTTTTTTAAACATTGTTATGTTTTTGTCTGTATTTCGACGCTAGTGTCTCTGATGTTTTTTTTTTTTTTTAAATATTAATGTTTTGTTTCCATCGATATTATGACTTTTAGCATCAGATGGGGTCTTGTGTAGCGTTGGACTAGCGTTTCTTGTTTTCGTCGGAAGAGCAATGCTTAGAAGCACCGATTGGGGTGTTGTGTAGGGTTGAACTAGCGATGCCTTTGTTCATCAGAAGAGAAGCACATATGAATGTCGGTTATGGTGTTAGTTGGCGTCATAATTGGAGCACTTTTCTTCATTGAGAGAGTGACGCTTATAAACTTCGGTTATGGTGTTAGCTAGCATTAGAATGCCGACGCTTATAAACGTCGGTTATATTTTCATAAGAGCAACCTTTTCATCAGAAGAGCGACGCTTATAAACGTCGGTTAGGGTTTTATATGGCATCAAAATTGTGATTCTTATAAATGTCAGTTAGAATGTCAGAAGTGTGATGAGGTTTGTAACATCGAAAGAGTGATGAAGCATGAAAAATAAGAAGAGTGACGACCAATTTGAAATGTTGGAATTGCGACACAACGAAAAAACCGTCAGAATTAGCGTCACTCTACTGAAAATTAACTCAAGTGTCAGAATTGTGACACGATTAGAATATACATTTTGCTGCACCTCAAAGTGTTGCTCTTGGGACGCCTATGTGTCGCAAGAGCGACATTTTGGCTGTCGGAAATTGGGCCAAATGTGCTAGTGCAGTCAACATTGATCAAAATTTTGAACGGTGGGGAATGGACATCATAGGTGAGATTGTTCCTAACTCATCCAAAAAACATAAATATATTCTCACTGCAACTGATTATTTTACTAAGTGGGTGGAGGCAATTCCACTAAAGGTAGCTAATTCTGAAGCCATAATTGAATTTATTGATCAATTCATTATCACTAGATTTGTCTTACCTAATGCACTTATGTTTGATAATGCATCTTATTTTTTGGGAAATAGTATGACAAAATTCGCTCTTAAAGGATATTTTAAACTTAAATACTCTGCTAACTAGTATCCTCAAGGTAATGGTTTAGCAGAATCAACAAACAAAAATATAATAAGAATTATCAAAAGAACTATTGATAAAATAAAATAAAAAATGGAATAAATATTTAACATTTTCACTATGGGCAGATAGAATTACTCAAAAGGCCTCTATAGGAACTTCTCCATTCCATCTAGTTTATGGGAAATAATTTGTAATTCCTTCAAACTTAGCTCTTCCCTCACTAGCCCTACTTCAATTTATTGATGAAGTACCTTCTTCTTCCCTACAATTAATAATGTCACATATCCTTAAAATGGAAGAAGAAAGATAAAAATCCAAAATAACTCATGCTCATCATCAGGAAATAGTGAAAAACTCTTTTGATGCAAATTTGTTTCCCCAAAAGACTTCCAAGTTGGAGATCTCATACTAAAATGGGACAAAACACATGAGGAAAAATGTATTCATACAAAATTCCAAAGAATGTGGCTTGGAACATTCCAGATCATTGCACAAATCAGTCCATAAACCTTTATGTTACAAGACCTTCAAGGGAGAAAAGATTTACTCCCTGTTAATGGGCTAATTCTGAAAAATTTCCTTTCTTAGAAGAAGATTTTTTTCTAAATGTATTATATCCATTTTATTTTCTTTGTTCTTAGAAAATAATGATTGATTACATGCTTCTGGTTTTTCGCAACACCTCCGAATTATTTTATGTTTTTATTGTTGAATAATATAATTTTTTGAGGAAATGACTACCAACATAGAAAATTGAATGAATACTATAGAACTCTCATATTTTTCCATCGACATTGTAGATTTTTGTAAAGTATTTTTAACCTATTATAAATTAGAAAAAAGGTTCATATTTAAAAAGAAAAGGAATTTTTGTAACTAAGAAACTTTAACTCTAAAATGTCATCCAAAACTCTTAAGGAGTCAATAATTCTCCCCATCCATTGAAAATACATTTTTCAGAGTGCAATTCAAAAATATAAAAAATATAAAAACTTAAAAATATAAGAAGTCTCATCACGAGATTTCTTACCATGATAATAAGTTAATGATTAAATGACATTACCACAACTTCATACCAAAACAGGGTATTGGCTCATGATCATACAAAACCATAAGGCAAGGGGTCTCATCACGAGCCAGCTTGCTCATTCTACATCATAACTAGTGAATGGCATTGTCACTTTATGGTTATCAAGCTAGGATAATGAATTTTTAAGAGAAAAGGAAAAATGAGTAACTAGGGAGTTAACTAAAATAAATTGTACATAAATGCATGGTATACTGAGTTATTGATGGTTAAAAGGTATCTTTTCTTAAGCTATTAATACTACTATCAGCAGTGGCTCTACATATGACAAAAGGAGAAAATTACAAAGCCAAGTTACATAAAATAATACCTACTTTATCTTTTAACCCATATAATGATTTATATAGACTAAAGGAGATATTTATATATGAAAATTTTATAGAAGATTAACAATATAGATGAGTTTTTATATTTAGAGTAATTTTATTCATTTAAATATTTTGAAAATAATTCTCGTTTTCTTAAATTATTTCTACTTATTTGAAGATATTCAAGAAATTATTTTTCAGAGACAACTGGTTCTTCCAGTGAATCACCAATTGTTGTGTAAATTAAAAACCCCCATTATTTTAAGCCATAGTTATTTTAGAAAATATTGGGGACCCTTTTAGTTTTAGAGTTTAAGCAAATAAAACCTTAGAATATTTTTTTTTTATAGGAATAGGGGTTAAAAAGGGGATGAAAACCTTAAGAATTGGATTTCGAAATGCTTAAGCGAAGATAAATCACATTTCATAAATCAAAAAATCATTTACATAATGAAAATAATTAAAAAAACATTTTCGCGATGCAACAAATATACCAAAATGCTTTTATACAAGGAAAAAGCCATAATTTTTAAGTAAATCTGATAAAAAAATACCGCATGGACCGACTTCTGCCACTTAATCTAAATTTATTTTCGCAAATCGCAATTTCTCCCAACACTCTCAGTTCCTCTTGCTCTTACTTGCCAATGCGTTAAAGTGTATCACATCACATTATCACAAACAACTCAACCATGATATTTTGTTACCGCTCATAATTGTCGATGCGATAAAGCGATCGCAACGCAAATCACATATCACACTCCCATTTCACAAACACATACTGCATGTTGTTAAATTCACTGATACCATGATTGCGATGATGCAATCGAAAAAAAATATAGCTCGTTAGTATTTAATGAAGAGGTTACACACAAGTCATGATGTAATGCGATATATGTAGTTTTGATTGCAGAATGATTATAATGGCACAATAATACATATTAGTTATCAATGTTATAAATTAACGGTTTTATCACCCATACCACCATAATCATTTCCCTGCAACAAGCATTCAATTAATACCCCATCAACATACGAAGTCTCTTCCATTTTTAATGTTTCTATTTACTACAGTATTTGTGCGTATTGTAAAACTCAAATATTTCTACTTCCCACTTACTCTTTCTTACTTATTTACATGAAATTTTGAGTAATCAAAGTTCTTCTGAAATGTTTAAGGCTTTGAAGAAACAAAATAGTCATATGACTCATGTTAATCCTATGCATACTACTTCAGAGAGAACAAAGATGTTGCCATTGTTCAATGATATGACTTGTGTACCTGAAAGTGTATCCTCTCTATGGGAATATATGTATAATAAATTTGAATACCAAAATCCATGCAAAATTTAGAGAAAAGAAAAAACAGATGCCCCAAATTCTTCTGAAGCTACGATTGGAGATGTAGATAATTCATTTTTTCACCGAATTGCAGCAAAGCCCAAGATACTACCATATACTGATATGGTGAGGTGGATTAGAAACAATATTAATATTGGGGACATAATTTTGCTTACCAATAGAAGAAAAATGATTGGTTCCTTTAAGGCAAAAGACTTGAAGAAAATGTACCATCTTCCGGACCCTAAAATATTTATGATAAAGAATTCCTTGCAACATTCGCTAAGGAAAATGAGTTCAAATCAGCACTAATAAAGTAGTGGAGGATTCATCCTAACAAACACAAGAATGATGAAAAGGGTATGTATTCTACTTATTTTCTCACATGTCCATATTGTTATATCTTAGCTATGATGTCTAGAATTTTTGGTCAGTCAAACACAACTAGATTCTCATTTGAATGGGTTCCCCTTATGGAAGCAACAACTGACTCTTATGTTATGGATTGGAGCAATATTCTTTCAAATAATATTGCCACCCAAATTTTAGAGTAAATAAATAATCGCTCTATCTCTTCTAAAAATTTTCCTCCATTTTACATGAGTGGTTATAATATGGATTTCATGTGTTTTACATTAGATTTTCCAGCCATGGGCTTGAAATGGACTACCCAAGATCCCCTTCCCATTCATGTATTTCATAGTATTCTCTGCGAGTCCAAATATGAAAGTCATTTTACATAATCTGTCATGGAGCTATGCTGCCTCTATATGAAGTTGTTTTTAATGAGAAATCCCCCAGACTTTCCATAGAAGCCAAAGCCAAATTTTCTTCTGTATGAAAGTGGTTTGGTGAGGAATCATTCACCTATGTACGATTATTTGAGAGCCTAGCTCATCCACATTTCTTACCATTGTACATTACTAATAAACTTCTCGCAAGATAAATCACATACCAATCTATGGGAAATGGTCTAACCAGATTTTTGAAAGAAGCCAAGAGGGCACTATGTCCTTCCTTTCCAATTAACTGTGGTGTGTATGGAATAGACAAATACAAGCATGATATATTGGAAATTGTTCAAATAAAGTGTTTTAAATTGTTTACAATTATAAATAGGCAATATGATCCCGTGAAAGTGGCCAGTAACTTCATTACTCAAGTAAAAATCAGACCCTTTTCGCATGAAGATGATGATCTTGATGACTTGTTTGAGTCCGTTTAAAGCTATGATGTAGTTAATAAGTTGGAAAATTTACTCCTTCACCCACCAAAACTATTAAATTTTCAGCAATATAGGAACACGTTATTGGAGGGAATTCCACTCAAGATCTTGGATGTCTCTCAAACCATGACCCAGAAAGAAAATGAATCAATTATTCAGGATACTGAATTCCTTACTGTGTTAGATCAAGAGAAGTCAGTTGAAGTTCAAACAATAGATCTGTATTTCCCCAGCAATATCAAAGATGTCTGGAAATATTTTTACCTCAAACTCCAAGAAGAACAGGCAGCCATGATTATTGACCAACATCAGAATTTACAAACTTCCCCTTCTACAAGTTAGGACCCATCTACTGCTAGGCCCTTTGAAAAAATGATAAGTACTGAAAAAATGGAATATAGACTAGCCTTCTAAACCTCTGAAATTATTCTAAATATTTAAGAAAAAACTCCTTTAGAAATATTTTATAGTCCCAAGAACAAATTTGTTGTTAGCGGGAAGAATAAAAGGAGAAGAACAAAACATGCCCAGACTCTCACTCAAGAAGATATGTCAATGGAAATTGTGTGGAAAGATATCGAGTCAGATCCTTCACATGATATAACTAGGTTATCATAGTTTGCAGGAGCCTATGCATCTACAACTATTGAAAAGGCATCAAATATTCATCAACTAATAAAGAAAAAAGATGAAAAGACACTTCAACTTGAGACAGAGTTACAAGAAGAAAAGAAGAGTGTTAGTCAACATCTACAGGTACAAATTTCACAACTGAAAGAGAGTTTGCATCAATTTAAGATTCAACATCAATGTGAAATTAGTTCTAATGATACTCAAATTCATCAATTACAACTCTCCATTGAGAAAATGAAAAATGTTCCAAATATTGATGAATTTTGGAAAGAATCTTTACAATTGAACACCTTATTGGCATGGCAACAAGTCATATTTTTTCAGAAATTAACCATCATTATTGAATTATGTGAGCAAAGAGATTCACTTGTGAATAAAATTGTTGGCATGAGAATTAGTTTTGATGACATAGATGATAAGGTATCCCAATTTGTTACATGGCATGATTCCTCTGATGGCCAAAAGGCCAACTTGCCTAGAATTGAAGAATCAAATAAAGAAATATTGTTCAAAGATTGGAATTTATAGCTAAAGAAAGTAGAAAGGGCATTAACTAGAGCTAAAGACGTCACCACAAACATTTTGGAAACTGTCAACCAGAACCTGATCGTAGCAAATCTCATAGATAGATGTCCTCGTGGTGTATTACCCTTGGTAAAAGATTTGATAAGGAAATCAGAGGAAGTGTCAAAAGTGAAAGAGGAACACATCAAGAAGATAGAAAAGTTAGATTGGGAAAGATACTAGAGATTTCTAGTGAAGCCTCATAGCCAATGACTCATGCTTTGATGTCTTTGTAATATCCTATTTTAAAGCTCTGATACCACTGTAATATACCATTTTGGGGATATCTCTAAAGTACGGAAAACTCAAACTAGAGATTGACTAGGAGGGCATTTACTGGATATGTCATCTCTAAGGAGAATGAGATCCGGAGGCTATCTGGCCCTTTCCAGACTCTGTCTATAGAGCTGCTTGAAGAATCCCACTTAGAAGTGACATACAACAATAAGAAAACGCATATATGAGCACACCATGAAGAGACAACATTTTACAATGAGTTGTGAGATAAGAAGATGAATATATATATAGCCAGAATAATGTATAGCAATAACAGATGTACAAGTCTTGAGGAAACAACCTCTCAAGAAAAGCAATGCAAGCCTCAATAATACATGTACATGAAAATGAAATAACACTGCTATTTCTGCATAAAACCAGGCTATGAAAAACGCAGTCTATGTTAGAATGCTGCTCCAAAATGATATCAATACATGGATATGACGATATATGGACCAAACACAATAGGGGAGAAAATATCTAACCCTTATAAGAAAAAATACCTCAATCCTCCAAGGGATTGGCTGAAATACACAATATGGAAAAAATGTTGGAGTTGCTGGGCAGCTGTTGCAACTCAAAACTGGAACTAAGTAGAGAAGTTTGAACATGATGAAAAAAATGAAATAGACCTCCTCCAATGGATCTCCAAAGTGGAAGGTTGATCCTTACACTTGAGATCTTCCCCTCAAATCAACCGGAAAACCCTCACTGCAGATACACCATGAAAATAACGTAGTAACTAAGAGGGACTGCGCAGTAGGGGAAAAAATAATTGTTGGCCTGATGCCAAGATCTGCAAATCAGCTCCAATATATCCTAATTTGATCCTCCAAAGGGAAGAAAGACTCTCCCTCTGAAAAACAAGAGAAGGAATAGGTGTCGTAAAGTCACCACGACAACACCCTACAACACAGTATTATGTTGCTGCAGCAATAACGTTGTCCTGGAGGATGATGCTGAAAAACTAACCTTGCCCGAGCAGGCACTCGAAGTCCCCTGGGGCTAAGGGTGAGATCTTTGGACGGAGACACTCGGTTGCACTAAACAGTGCTGCAGACAGGCTAAACAGCTAGCCTGCTAAAGAAGACAAATGTCTCAATCAACAATCAACAACTCAAGCATGGATGAAATGAGGAGGCTCCTCCATCCTTTATATTGTTGGTTTCCCTCCAAAACCCAACGTAGCCTCTCTCTCTCCTCCACATCATCATCCTTATTCACACCCTCATCCTTATCTACGCAGAAGCTTGCAGAAGCTTCTAGAGTGTACATAGGCCCCCTCCTCAACGTGGTGTTAGGCCCCCCTTGACTCCCACTTAAGTCACAACGTTGTGCTACTAGGTGGATGTATTATTTCACTTAGTGAGTTAGACCCTCTTCACTCACTTTTTATTTATTTACAAACTATAGAGGGAAACCTAAACAAAATAGAATATTCCAATTAGTTGTCACTAATTAGGAATATTACAGTCCCCCCCGGAAAAATTTTGCTTTCCCTCAAGAAACTTCTTGAACAAGCCTCCTTTCTGAAAAACGTGGCTGGGTCCTAGATGCACCACTGAATCTTCCCTGTCTTCTGCATCACCCTGATATGAAGGGATCTCTCAATGCCAAGATCCCAAACTGATCTCTCATGGTACCAACCAACCAACAATCCTCCCGGATCCCATCACCACCATGGCCAATAATAGCCCAAGTACCATGGCTCGGACTGCACACTGCCTCTAGCTATGAATGATGCTCTAAGAGGTGAAGACCATGACCCCTGCTATGTTATATCTGTCACTGTGTAAGTTGTCCCCCCATCGATCCTGGGTGAAATACCTCCCTAAGCAACTGCAAGGATATAACAGAAGAATCTCCAGTCAAGGCATGGAGTCTAGAATATAATGAGGAACATCTCCCTCATGTGGATCCTCCATCCCCAAGCAATCATCTAAACAAAATGAGCCACCTCCCAACAAGGCAACTCCTAAAAATATCCTTCCACCTCAAGCTCTGGTAATGAAGGTGGGCTAAAAATCTGAACTTGGCAAGAATCATAGCTTACCCCATGCTATCCTTCTCTCCACTCATAACAAGTGTAGAGTGTATGTTGATCCTGGGCTGCAAAATTATTGACATCCAATGGCAAAGTGAAGAATAATCCTGCAAAGAAGGTTCCTCCAACAATGAAGAACAAGCTGGCCCAAAACAATCCATCCATGAAGAATAGGACATGGTCATCATGGAACATCCTAATGAGAGGTTTTCTGAAGGTTTTACATGATGATACATGATGCAAACAATTTCTCACAAGGATACAACGTAGTCTCATCCACTCCAACTTCAGAAAATTACATGGCAAGCAATGTCCATCATTCATCACATCTACTAAAGGATAGTAAATGGCTAAATGTAACAACAATAATAAAGGATCAAGCACTTGGCCATGGCTGTACAATGGATGAATATCAATCTTATGGCCCTCCTCAAAAGAGAATAAATATTTGGCTGTGGTGGCCATATCTCCTCTCATGCTCCCATTAGAACATGTAACGAAAAAATTGTGATAATTCTTCCCACTCAAGGACACATCCAACTCATGTGTCTCCCTCATAATCAAGCCTCCCATACAAATCTAATCTATATCAGAAAATGGATACATGATCAGCAGCAAAATGAAGAAAATACCGAAGGTTACAAGTAATGCAAGAAGGTACCAACAGCTTCCCCAACAAGTACAGCGCAGTTTTACAGGTTGTTTCTTGATAAATGTACATGGAAAAAAGTTTATTTTTACATGGTTAATCATGCATTTCTTTATATGATACATGCTATAGTGCACAAGATGAACATACATGTGATGATAAAACAATTTCCCAAGGCCACAAAAGAGATGGCTGCCTTCATCATGTAGATTGGCCCAATAAAAATCATGGAGCCATATGACAAGCTTGCCCTCTTGTGAAGCAATGCACTGCATAAGAATGGTAAGAGTATGCAAATAAATGAATGTATAAACATAATTCTCACCAAATTCTGGAAGTAATATGGTACATGGATCCATGAATGAGTCCTCCATAGTGTGTTGGCATGCTATGAAGAAGACTGAACCATGTGCTGCGAAAGGATAATCCTCCTTATGCTTGAAAACCCAAGTCAAGAAGAATACGCCATAGATGTATCTATCATCATTACCTCCTCTTTGTTCATCAAGTGCAACAAATATGAAGTGATCCTGGGATCTATGGGTTATGGATCCACCATATCTCTATTGGGAACACTTCATCCATAAGGTTCTACTCCAAAGTGACAGCGCTGCGAGCTCATGCAAATAAGCTCCTGTCAATACAAAGCTCCATTCTTTGACATGCTCCTTGACAAAGACTCATCTAATAATGCTGCAAAAAATGTGGAATACTTCCCAAGATGGAAGTGCTTCCCAAGCATCATCAAAGACCAAGGAGATAGTGCCATCCCCTCTTCCTGCAACATCATACAAAGTGTGAGAGAAAATCTTCCCTTGCTCTCCCAGAAACAAACAAAGAAACAAGACATTGTGTTGCCTCCCCATACCTCCATCATACCAATCATGTGATGAAGAAACAACGAATGATATGAGTATCATATCAACACCATGCATCCATACTCTATGCTGCTCAATGATGCAAGTATCCAACCATCTTTTCCCCTTCCTCCTACTCTTAGGAAGAGTGTTTTCGACGTGATGGCCAAACTCCTTCAAGAGTAACTAGCGCAACCAAGCCTCCTGCTTTCCGGTATCATAGATCTGCAAGTACAACTGATGGCCAAAATCCTTCAAGAGTAACCAGCGCAGCCAAGCATCTTGTTGCCCAGTATCATAGATCTATAGGTAGCTCCCTAGCTCCTTTCTCATCATCCACATCCACTCAATCACCTGTGGATGCATCCTTTTTCTCCTCATCTTGGTACTCCTCCCATGAGGGCTACCATCCTCCGAAATAAAATTATTGTCTTTGCACTTCATGGGATTTTGAAATGTATGCTTCTCAAGGATAAATGAGACCCTATCAAGAATCAAATAGGTGGTAGGAAAAATCCTCCCATCATGATGTGTATGGCTCAAGGGATGTCCAACACAAGCATGAGAGATGTTATCCATCCTAAGATGTCCTCCATCTTCTATCTGCTCTTGTGAGAAGGGAAGGAAAGAGTTTCATTCCATGGTGAGTCGAAGTGCATCTCCAATGAGATCTCTCCTTGAGACCTCCCTTCCATCCATAGTCTTCCAAAACCAATGAGGTCTTGGATCTGAAAGTAGAAGTTCCTCTTTGAGCTAAGAAGAGCTCATTGAGAAAGTGTCATCTTGAAGGCAGAAAAGGTTTCTTACTACAAGATGTCTACCGTCAATCTTCAAGGCTTCAAACCCCAACCTCCAATGTGATGTACAATAAAACAATGGCTCATGAGAATGATGTTTTGATTCCTCCTTGAGCATTTCCATGTTGCACAATGTAGTGCAGCCAAGATGCTCTATGGTAGCAATGGGATTTGACCCTTGGTCATGCAAAAATAAATCTCCACATTGATCAAAAGAATTTGCTGCAACAATGGAATGTGGAAATATTTTCATACCTTGATGTGCATTTGGAATTTCTTGTAGGGCTACAAGAGTACCTTCCTCAAAATTTTTGGCTGCCCCAACTGTTGATGCATGTGGTTGCTCCTCTATGAGAGTTACAGCGTTATCACAAGCCTCCTCAAGAGGTGATGTCGTCTCTTCTTTCTTTTCTCTTTCTCAATCAAATATTTGGATCAACCCTTGAGTGAACTCTGTAAAAGTATCCACCCTTGCATGGCTCAAGTGGCTGCACCACCAATCATAGGCTTCACCCTCCAAATGCAGTGATGAGATTTCAACAGCTTCTTTCCCTGCTACAGGATGTAGTAGGAAAAATGCCTCCAACTTCCTCACCGAAGTTCTTGCAGCAGATGACCCATCAAAGGTAGACAACAAAAATCTATTGCCTTTGATTTCTTTTCTGCTGCATGGTCTCTTCTCTTCCTTCAACTAGATGAAATGAGGAAAATCTAGAGTCTCCCTGAAGGCTCTAGGTTGAGATCTATACTCAACAAGGTAATCACTGAGAATTTGATGATCCAAGTATCTTCCATGCTCAATATATTCTTCTTGATGAGAATAGGAAGTGCATCGTACTTCCTCTTCTTTTTCTTCAATCTTCTTGACCTCCTCAACGGTGGATGCATTTCCTTTGGATCTGAAAATAGATGAGAATAAACTCATATTTTTCACCATTCCGGTCTTCTTGGGCTTAGACTCATAGGGACCAGTGGATCCCTCATTCATGGGAAAAGGTGAACTCCCAGTAGTATGCTACAACTTTTAGCTCTGCATTCTAGATCCTCCATTGTTTTATTCACTTTCATCCCGCCTGAGATGACAGTAATCTTTGAAAGGTAAATCTGCTTTAAAGTCTTCCCCCTTGGACTACCATTCTCAGAAATAATCTCCAAAGGGTATATGAGCATGCTGTCTCTCTTTCTCACTCGGTACTGGAGGTAAGAATGTAGGCATTGAGATAACTTCCACAGGCTGAGCCAGAACTATGCTCTGATACCACTGTAATATCCCATTTTAAAGCTCTGATACCACTGTAATATCCCGTTTTGGGGATATCTCTAAAGTACGGCAAAATCCAACTAGAGATTGACTGGGAAGGCATTTATCGGATATGTCGTCTCTAAGGAGAATGAGATTCAAAGGCTATCTGGCCCTTTCCAGACTCTGTCTATAGAGCTGCTTGAATAATCCCACTCAGAAGTGACATACAACAATATGCAAATGCATATATGAGCACACCATGAAGAGACATCGTTTTACAATGAGTTGTGAGACAAGAAGATGAATATATATAGCCAAAATAATGTATAGAAGCAACAAATGTACAATTCTTGAGGAAACAACCTCTCAAGAAAATCAATGCAAGCCTCAATAATACATGTACATGAAAATGAAAGAACATTGTTATTTCTGCATAAAACCAGGCTATGAAAAATGCAGTCTATGTTAGAATGCTGCTCCAAAATGATATCAATACATGGATATGACGATATATGGCCCAAACACAATAGGGGAGCAAATCTCTAACCCTTATAAGCAAAAATACCTCAATCCTCCAAGGGATTGGCTGAAATACACAATATGGCAAAAATGTCGAAGTTGCTGGGAAGCTGTTGCAACTCAAAACTGGAACTAAGTAGAGAATGCTAAAGATGATGAACAAACTGAAATAGACCTCCTCCAATGGATATCCAAAGTGGAAGGTTGATCCTTACACTTGAGATCTCCCCCTCAAATCAACCGGCAAACCCTCACTGCAGATACACCATGAAAATAACGCAGTAACTGAGAGGGACTGTGCAGTAGGGGAAAAAATAAGTGTTGGCATGATGCCAAGATCTACAAATAAGCTCCAATATCTCCCAATTTGATCCTCCAAAGAGAAGAAAGACTCTCCCTCTGAAAAAAAAGAGAAGGAAGAGGTGTCGTAAAGTCACCACGGCAACACCCTACAACACAGTATTATGCTGTTGTAGCAATAATGTTGTCCTGGAGGATGATGCTGAAAAAATAACCTTTCCCGAGCAGGCACTCAAAGTCCCCCAGGGCTAAGGGTGAGATCTCCGCACGGAGACACTCGGTTGCACTAAAAAGTGCTGGAGAAAGGCTAAACAACCAGCGTGATAAATAACACAAATGTCTCACTTAACAATCAACAACTCAAGCATGGATGAAATGAGGAGGCTCCTCAATCCTTTATAGTGTTGGTTTCCCTCCAAAACCCAACGTAACCTCTCTCTCTCTTCCACATCCTCATCCTTATCCACACGCTCATCCTTATCTGTGCAGAAGCTTGCAGAAGCTTCTAGAGTGTACATAGGCCCCCTCCTCAACATGGTGTTAGTCCCCCCTTGACTCCCACTTAAGTCACAACATTGTGCTACTAGGTGGATGTCTTATTTCACTTAGTGAGTTAGACCCTCTTCACTCACTTTTTATTTATTTGCAAACTATAGATGGCAAAGTAAACAAAATAGAATATTCCAATTAGTTGTCGCTAATTAGAAATATTACAATCTTACAGATACATCTTCATACATGCTACCTCCATTATCTGATGTTGGTTTTACTGGACACCTACAAATTAGGCCAGGACAACCTCCACAGGTTCAACCTATACTTAATATTGTTCAACTCATGGAGCAAATGGAAGAAGGGACAACAAGACAATTCACCAAAATATCACCACTTTAATTTTTTATTTTGTTCTTATTTTACTTACTTTAAGTAGAGTTGTTTGAAAGCTCCTTATTTTTTATTCTAGTGAATATTTTAAGACTTATTAGTTTTGTATTTAAACCCCTTCATGTATTTTAAGAAGGGGTCTTGAAATTTTGAAAGGAAGGATTTACTGATGATGCACTTATGTACTCTTAATTTTTTCTGAATAGAAAAGGCTAGACTGAGAGTTATTTCTCAAATGAGCTGAGTAAATATATATATGGTACTTTTATCTTATATGTTTCATTTAAGTTTCAAATGAGAATTAGTTCATTGATTTTATGAAGTGTTGTTTTATATATTTGTTTGAATACAGTTTAACATCAATTCACTTTTGAATGTGTTATTTTGTTATCATTTATATGTATATGCAATACATGAATTTCATAATAGGTTGTGATATAAGCTTCACTAAATTGATTTAATTAACTTCTTAATTAAATCAATTATATATTTTTTTTCATACCTATTAATGAATGTAATATATTTTTTTGCACTCATTGAAAGATTATTTCTTTAGATCGCATAAGAATTTGTTTTTATCTCAGGATATATAGAGATAGATTTAGATATATAGATATAAAAATATAGATTTATTGTTTGTTGCAAGCTTGCCTATAATTCCATATATAAACTCATTTTAGAGATAAAACCATTGATTCATTCCAAATATATTAAATTGGGAAACTCTTCCCACAAATCCAGTCAGACCGACTAGTCCAAACAGAAAAGGAACATTTTTCAAGTCCCCAATAGGGTGGTTTTCCCCGATGTTGTTTCACCAATTTTCGAGGCCTCAATAGTAACCAAGATAATCCAATGAATTTTTCCCAAACTCACATTTGGATAGTTTAAGGTACAATTTTTCTCTTTAAACACTTCAAAGACCTGTTTAACATGCCTAACATGCTCTTCCGTACTGGAACTGATCAAAATCAGGATATCATCTAAGTAGATTATGACAAATTTATCAATGTATGGACATAATACATCATTCATAACCCACATGAAAGGTGCTGGAGCATTACACAAACCAAAAGGCATCACTAACCATTCAAATAGTCCCTTCCTAGTTTTAAATGCAATTTTCCATATTCATTTTCTGCAATGTGAATTTGATGATACCCACTACGCAAATCCAACTTAGTGAAATAGACAACATTTTTCAACTGGTGAAGTAAATCATCTATCCCAAGAAGAGGATACCTGTTATTGATTGTGATTTTTTTTTAAGTCCTTAAAGTCAACACACATTCTACATGTCCCATATTTTTTAGGAACCAACATTATTGGTGAACCATGTGGAGATGAACTGGGTCAAATCAAGACATTTTCAACCATCTCTTGGATTTGTTTCTTTATTTTTTCTTTCTCTATGACTGGCATGTGATACATTTAGAGATTAGGAAGAGGACCATTAGACAACAATTGTATCTCATGCTGTATTTCCCATTTAGGAGACAGATGTTGTTTTTCTTTAAATAGACTTTCAAAAGAATCTACCACATAACCAAATTATCTTTAAACTAAGATTCACAGCCTTAAAAAGAATCATGTTGATCCTTATGTTGTTCTTTCACAACCATGAGTACATATATTTTTCTTAAATTTATTATCCTCTTCATCTGATTAACAATAAAAAAATCCAAGTGTGTTTTTATTTTATGTTCCCTTATAATGTATTCAATCCCATGCTTCTTAAGGTGATATTTATGGTCTTTCTTATGAAACACAACATCACCATGATATAGGTAAGGACTTCCTAATACTACTCCACATGTGTCTAATGGAATCACATCTAAATCCACTTCATCAATGTAATTAGATATGATGGAAAATTTTAAACGACATTGCTTTGTGAGATTAATTTGAATCTTTTCTTCTAGCCAACCTAATGGGTATGGTATTAGATGATTTTGTGTCTCCAAACCTAATTTCTTAACTAATTATTCAGATATTAAATTTTCCTGTCATCCACTGTAAAATAATTTATCTAATTTTGTGTGCTTAGAAGTTATCCTTATGTGAAATAATTCAACTCTTGTATCCTAATCCAGATGATTTATGTTTGAAGAAGGTGTAGGAGTACTAGAACTTGAACTAGCGTCAGAACTTTTACCTATCGAAACCATTGTAGTTATTTTCCTTTCATCACCTGAGTCAAAGCCCAAATCTTGTTGGATTGTTGTATTAGCCTTATTTTCACCTTTATTTTATGCAACTTCTTTGGAATAAGTTATGGGTGAAGTTTTGAAATTTTGGCTTCATCATATCTGATTCTCTAAGAGTGAGAATAAGTAGGTCTTTCACTTTCCTTTTGAGTTGTCGTTGTTTTATTTTCCTTCGAACTTGTCTTCCTCTTGTTGTCTTTGGAATATTCGATTTGCAACTATTTGGATGCTTTCTATGAAAACATGAATGGTCTACCACTTGATTCAATATGTATGGCTTGAACACACACTTCATCAAGGTTAGTGGGATTAAACACCAATAATGTATGTTGCGAATAACAATGTAAATTGCCAATGTACTTTAATAAAGTTTCACTTGTATCCAATGGAATACCAAGTGCCAAAGCTTTCTTCCTAAACTCCTGAGTAAACTCTTGAACATTATGCCCTTTTCCTTGCCTCAAATGCTGCCAACCAATAACAACTTTCCGCATGTATACCAAAGGATAGAATTGTTTTCTAAGAGCTTTTAAAAACTTAGACCATGAAGAGATGACTTTACCTTTCTGCTTTAAATCTACTTTAGTTTTAGTTTCCTACCAAATTAAAGTTGTTCCTCCCATTCTAAGTGTAGCTAAATAATTTTTTTTCTTTCATCACAAATGTTCTGAATTCGACAATACACTTCTAACTATTTAATCCAGTTATCTAACCTTTCAGGATTCATTTTTCCATCTTAAATAGGTAGTTAAAAATTTACATCATGTTTCAAAAGATATGATCTATGAGGTTTATTTTATGTTTTATAATCTGAACTGGAAGAAGAAGAAAAAGAAGATGATGAATATGATGGAGGAGAAGGAGGTTTACCAGATTTTCCTCTTCCCTTTTCCTTCCTCATTGATTTTGAGGAAGAAGCTGCATCTCTCGCCTTATTATCTTCATAGATTTCTCCCAACATCTGTTGCATGTTCAAAAAAATTTGTTGAATATGTTCATCACCCATGACATTAACTCCAGGAGTTTCACCTGCATTGGATCCCCCATTTTTTATTGTTGAGGGGCTTTCCACTTTCAAAATTCTGGGTCTATCTCCTTGAGCGTTCCTTCTCCACGTCGCAACCTGGACCTAGTTAAAATTCACTGGAAAAAATCCTACAAAACGCAAACTACTTTGATACCAAAATATATGATCTGAAATAGATTTGGAATAGGATTGATATTTGCCAAAGTGAATTGACTGTTAACTTAATCGCTTACTTTGGAATACTGAAGAAAAGAAATTGATTTTACGACTTAATGAAGAACTTAAAAAGCACAATTAAGCATGAATTTGCAGTAAATAAAAGAGATAGAATACAACCAACATTGATTACAGAGTTCATCCCTCGTGAACTATGTCTCCATGTCCGCTTTCAAGATGGGCATCTGTTTGGTTAAAGAATGATCCAAGGAAGTATTTACATATAAATTCACCATATACCGAGCATGCTCACAAGCACCTATGGTCTCTCGCAAAAAAAACATCTCCCTCCTATCTTTCCAACACCTATCTCGGTGCCCAATTCTACCTTCGGATGACCAAGACACACCTGAAAGAAAATTTCCTTCTCTCTTCACGAAAAAATGAACAAGGCTCAAAAGCACTCCCTCCTCATGGTTCAATGGCTAAGGTTTTTATAACACTAGGACAAGGTTTAGGTAAAAAATCTTAGGCCAAAAATGGTATATTGTTTTGGAACTAAATGTGTTTAGGTTCTCGGTGCAATGGTATTAGGCCTCCTAGTATAAGGTTACATGGTGAGGTTTAATAGATACCACACATAACAAATTACAAACCCAAATTTAAACTTTAGGCTAAAATAAGCCCGATGGTTCTGCAAACGGTGGAGCGGTTTAAAAACTCCATGTGATAGATCTCGGTGGTATAATTGCTGACTTCCACATCGCCACTCTTTTCCGACGATTTCAGGCGATCGGATATCCATGTGATAGCACAATCCTCCAACAACGGTTGTCTTGGCGGTAAGCTCCTTGCAGTCTCCTAGTGGTCATGTCTTAAACTGTGTGTTAACCTCGTTTTCATATTACTGCATTCAAACTCCTTCCACGTGGTCTAGCTTCATGTAGTTAGACTATTTTTTCATATGGTTTATTACATAGTATTTTAACTTAACATTATTACATATCATTTGCACTATCACCATAGGTTTATGTGCTTAGGTCTTGGGACTTTAGGTTACACACCATATATTTTTCCACTTACGTCCTTTCACATTACACCATGACCTTAGCTTAGGTTCACCACTTAGGATTTCTCCCACCATTTTCACCACATAATGACATTTCCACACCATTTAACCACATTTTAATTGCACCATGACTGAAGACTCTCATCCGGAAAAACTGGAGAAACTGAAGACGATACTGGACTTCCCTGTCAAGTTGAACTGATGCAAGATCCTCCTAGATCATGGATGCTCTTAATGGTAAAATTATCTTTAATATAGTGCCTCTTCTATCTCCTATATCAATTATATTGAATAGTTGTTCGTCATTCAAACATTCATAAACTATGAGAGAAAATCATGATAGAAATAAATGGATTGTACATTAATAGCTGTTGATCCCTCCATATAGAGCTATATATATTAATAATTTACTTATATATCTTGGACATTATAATATGATGGCACTGACATCTTGCATGATTTAAAAAATAAGCCTTATGAATATGATAGAGTTCATTCTTGGGTTTAGGTTCGTGTGATAAATACCAAGAAGAAAAAGAAAAAAAACTAAAGCTTACTTACATTCATATGAAAAGGAGAAAGCTTGTACTACATGGATCAAGCCAAAAAATTTCCTTCCTTTACAAAATTGGACTTTGTTAGGTCCTTATAATACTAGTGAAACCCCTATGTTATTATTTTTATGTCCCATAGAATCCCACTATTGTTATTTTTGTGCCCTTACATTATTATCTTTATTTAGGCCCTAATTACATTTTGACCCATTAGACTCCTATATATATCAAGGAGGTATTTTCATTTGAATTATCCAATAATTTTTAGTTTATTTGATGTAAAAGGGGGTTTCCCCCTCAAATTGGCTTGTTATCAAGCCATTGATCTATTTATTCTTATTTTTTGTGTTATTTTGATATGGGTACATAACATTTAGTATTAGAGCTCTCAGGATCCTAGGGTTGTTATACTTCAAGCAAGTAATCTTGGAATTTTCACTACAACTTTTCTCTATAGGGTTTCAGAAGGTGAAACTTCAACCATGCGGAGTTGAAATATTGATGATCATGTCAAAATTTCAGATCTTGGTTTGCTATATTTTTGGACATATGGTCTAGGAAGTTAGGGTTTCACAATGCTCCCAAATTTTGTCTCAAATATAGGTGTCTCATATCTGTTGGTGTGCCACTAACAGAATAGGTCACTTTGGTGTTTTGGGGGTGATTTGGAATTGGAAATTATTATCATTGAAGCCATTTATATCATGTGTACTCATCATTTTTATTGGTCATTTGATGGGCTCATGTAAAAGGATGCACATGATTAACACATATGCACCATATGATGGATGAAAGAACTTCTGGGACATTGTATCTGGCTTGGGTCTGTTGGGATTGAAATCACTAATTATTGTTGGGGATCTCAACTTTTATATGAGAACTAAGGAAATTTGGGGCGATGAGGAAAGGTAGTGTTAGACACGGTCCTGTCAGTCCTTCGTCATTGGTCTTCAAACATGTCAAATAGTGTCTGTAGGCTAGAAGAAGGTTCAGTGAGTTTATGTTTCAAGATGGTTATCAATGCGAGATTGATTCTTCTTCAAAACCCTGTTTTGAAGAAGAAATCATTAAATTGGTTTTCAAGTATGTAATTTGGGTGTAAGCAATGGGACAGTGGACCAGTTCTGTAAAACATCTGTGGAACCCATGGGAGAAGAGAGTGATCATGTCCATATTACTGCACTATCAGATGCATTGGGGGTGCCAATTCGAGTTGTATACCTCGATCGAAGTTCATGTGATGTTGGGTTTGCAGGCTTGGATTTTTCCTCGTGGAGTAGAAGTGGCTCATTGTTCAATCGGATTTGTGATTGGTGGAAGCATAGATAAATTCACAAGGGGGATTGACAGTAGTTGAGCTGTGTTAAGAGGTTCTCAAGTTGTCAATTATGAAGGGATTATTCGCCTCTTGCCATGGTGCCTTCTCTCTCGAGACAGTGAAATTCAAAATAAGACTAGAGAGATATGCATTTTATTTATTGCACTCATAATCAGAAACGGGAATTAAGAATGCACTCTGCATAGTTTACATGTAAAAACATGGTCATCTTGCCTACAAGTTTGATGCTGCAATCTTACGGATCATAACTAGAAATGACAATGTTCATAAGTATTGCGATCTTCTCGAGGATGCCCGCGACTTTAGAACTGTTTATTTTATCCCATTTATTATTTTAATCAGTGGAAGAGGGTGAATTTCATACTAGTGCTTGAAAATTTCAATTGGATTGGTGATTTTTGGAGTTTCGTTGAAGGTTTACTATACCATGTTTTTGTGCGGTTTAATATCTGTGCCTACACTGCAGCGTTTGCTTTGTTGCCTTGGGGATGAAGGACACGTTTTAAAGGTATTACCAACTGTTCCCATTTATGGTTGCGGTTAATATAGCCATATCTCCCAGGGGAGAGCGTTTATAAACATATCTAGGGGGATTTGGAGTTTGAAATTATGCTGCAATGTTGCATTTAGTCATTGGTTTGTGGGATATGTCCACTGGATTTCTATGGCCATTCCACTCTTGTTTTGCTCTCTTCAATAGTTTTTCCACGACATGGATGGCTTGTTGCTTGTGATCTTCACGGAATTTTTTAAACGAGGCAATATCCAAGAAGGAGCCGAGCAAACTGGAGCTGGCAGAGGGCGCGCTACCCATACGAGCTGCGCGCTACCCACTTGGGGGGCGCTACCCACTTAAACGTTATAGCCAGTGCAAATTTACATGGGCGCTACCCACTTGGTGCGCGCTACCCATTGGGCAGGCGCGCTACCCACACAGAGACAGAGTTTAAAAAACGTTTTCTTGCGCCCAGTTTCGTGTTGACTCGACTCCATCGACTTGCAACGGGATGGCAAACCTTCATGTTCTTTGCCAAGGAAATTGAGCATCTGCGTTTTCAAGATTGCAATGTGTCATTCAAAACAACAGAGATAAGCTTTTCTTCCGGACACACAACATCAATTACTGTTGCCATATTCCAGGCGATTTGCAGAGTGGTTTGTCAAAACATCTCTTTGATATTTGATGTCAGGATAAGAAGAACACGTGTATAATTCCTGGGTATGTAGTTGAGGGCACACCGACGTGTGAGTCGAGACAAAGTTAAGAAATGTCTTTGGTGTGTTAATGTTGAACATTATGTAAATTCATCGAAGTGTGGGTACACACAATTCACCAATGCGAGGATAATATACGACTTTGTAACTGTTTCAAGGTTTTCTCATGTCAGATTTAGTAGGAAAGGAATGAGAGACGACCTTTGGCGTAGCTTAACATAATGTAATGACATCTGTTAATCTGGCGTTTGGTTGATGAACGTGTATCATGACCACAAAAGATGAATGTGAACGGTGCCCGCAGAGTGCCTGAGATGGGTGGCATCAATTTTGTGGATGCAGAAAGTCGTATCTGAAGAGATCCAAGGAGAAAAAGTGAATTGCACTGGAGATCTTAAGGTGAATGCAGAGCGTCTTCATAAGGGGAAATTGAAAGCGAAATTGCCAGCTGGATTGTTCATTTTTGTAATCAAAAGAAGAGTTTAAAAGGCATTTTGTTAAAAAGTAAATTTTTATTCAAATCTCGAATGTAAATGTCAAGGTCAAAAGCCAAAATTAGAAAGAAGACATCGACTACAACAGAAAAATAGGAACCGATCTTCTATTTAAGACTTCAGTTAATGATCTGCGCTCCAGTTTGTGTCTTTGAATTGGCCAGCAGAGATTTTTAAATGGTAAAAGTAACGTGGCAATCAAAGTCAGAAGTCAAATTGAAGTGCAGATAACTATCCCAGCAGAGCCATCGAATTGATTGGCCTATTTTTGGTTTTCAGTTGCAGTTCAGAAAGTTTAGCTACAGGTTTTGCCCATTTATTTGTTATCAATAAACAAATTGTAATGCTGCTCCTTTTTAGGGCATACTTTCCCTATTTTTATGATTTTAGGTGAAACTGCTCCTTATTTTTATCGATCAGTTATCACCTTTCTATGTTTATTTATACGTTGTAAATCACTTGTAAAAAGAGGGGGGAGAGAATTCTGAAAGCTGGGGTAGGAGTAAAATAGAGCTTTTATTGTACAGTTTTGACAGGGATTTAATGAGAAAATACAGCTCTGACTCCTGAGATTCCTGTGGTATGACATTTGACATATGTTTTTTCTTTGTCTCATATGTTCCTTGTTATGTTTACTGTTTCATTTCATAATCATTTCTAGATGAATGCTTTTAAGTAAGAAAGGCAAAATCCAGTTTACTGCTCTGCCTTGGGAGGTATTCATTTTCTATGTTTTCTTCAGTTTGATAAGGATTCAACTATTGCCCTTGTCAACCTCGCAACGATCTTTCACTCCATATAATTCCAATTTGATTGTTAAACTTCATGCTTATCTTACCTCAGGAGATAATCTTCATTTTTCATTTTATCTCTGCTCTTGCTGTCTTTGCCCCACACAGCCCAGAAACCCATCATTTATAAAAAACCTCTTGTCAAATCTATTTAATAGCCTAAAATCATTATCAGTTTTTGCATTTAGGTCATCTCAGATCCTATTGGACATATTTCACTGAGTTTGACCCGGAGAGAGCCCTCTCCTGTCCTCGTAGGGCTAGCTACGAGGCTGAGCTTGGTTTGATGTTGCCTCGAGTTTTGCCTTCTTCATCCTGTGGCAGAATCGAGCGCTAACATAGTGGCGACCATACTGGGGAAGATGGTTTGCTGTTAATGTGACATTCGACTTGAAGATTGTCTTGCCCCAGTACATAAAATCAAGTTGCAGATCTGATGCTGATGGTGGACAGCAGTCAGACACATATGAAGGCTGAAACATTCACCCGGCGAATCCAGCTCGATCCAGAGATTCCAGTGCTCGTTGATCCACTCATACAATGGTAGGGTATGTGGCAAACCCTACACTGTGTGTAGCTATAAAAGAAGTAAGAAATCAGTTAGCAGATTTTGAAATTAATGAAGAATTTTTCAGTGGCTTGCTTCAATGTTTGAAATCTCCAAAGTTTTCTCTTGAAGCTAAAAATGGTGTCTGTGAGTTAGTTGCTGAAAGAATTGAGAAGGAAATTTAGTGTTTAAATGATCAGGTCCAGTCTTATGAATTCCGAGATCCCAAAAAGTTCTTGGAAACGCTCCCTCCTTCAAAACAAGAAACAATAGAGTTGCCTACAGATGTTTGCATTGACAGTGTGCAGCTGGAGGTATGTATTGTAGAGTTGGGGCAGCAAACGGAGTCTAGCTTTCGCAATCCTATTGCGATGTACATGGAAATGTTTTTCAGTTTGACTGACAAATCAAACTGTCTATCACATAACCAGGCTCATTATGTGCGTGTAGGGCTGCCAGCAATTGCATCTGCGATCTGGTTGAAGCACTCTCAAGCAGCATTCTTTTCAGGTTTACTTGAATGGTTGATCTAGCATTTCAGTATTACTTCATCTATTCTTTTTACAACAGAGTAGGGTAGAATTTGTAAATAAATAAGCAGCGAAAGGCAGCATTTTGTTCCAGTTTCATTACAGTTTTAGTTTGAAGTTTTCCGAGTCAGTTTTTCAATCATTTCAGTCAGTTTCCAGTTAATAAATTAATTGTGTCGATTTCTTGTAATAATGGATTCCATAGCCCAATGGATGGAGGCACTATCTGCTCTCCCAAAGCTCTGCAGTATTTGGCACCTCCAAGAAGCGGCAGCTGCCATCCTCATTGGAGCCAATGTTAGACATGGTCCTGTCAGTCCTTTGTCATTGGTATTCAAACATGTCAAATAGTGTCTGCAGGCTAGAAGAAGGTTCAGTGAGTTTATGTTTCAAGATGGTTATCAATGCGAGATTGATTCTTCTTCAAAACCCTGTTTTGAAGAAGAAATCATTAAATTGGTTTTCAAGTATGTAATTTGGGTGTAAGCAATGGGATAGTGGACCAGTTCTGTAAAACATCTGTGGAACCCATGGGAGAAGAGAGTGATCATGTCCATATTACTGCACTATCAGATGCATTGGGGGTGCCAATTCTAGTTGTATACCTCGATCGAAGTTCATGTGATGTTGGGTTTGCAGGCTTGGATTTTTCCTCGTGGAGTAGAAGTGGCTCATTGTTCAATCGGATTTGTGATTGCAAAAGCACGTATAAATTCATACAATTACGTAGTTGAGCCGTGTTAAGAGGTTCTCAAGTTGTCAATTATTAAGGGATTCTTCGCCTCTGCATGGTGCCTTTCTATCGAGACAAGTTGAAATTCAAAACAAGACTAGAGAGATATATTTATTTATTGCAACTATCAGCCAAAGAACGGGAATTAAGAAGATGAATGCACTTATTAACAAATTTTACATGTAAAAACATGTCATGTTGCTTGCTTGATGATGCAATTCATTGATCATATTCAGAAATGACAATGTTTCATAAGTATCACATCTTTCGAGGATGCTTTAAGTACTTTAGAACTGTTTCTCTTTTGTCCCATTTATTATTTTAATCAGCGGAAGAGGGTGAATTTCATACTAGTGCTTGAAAATTTGAATTGGATTGGCGATTTTTGGAGTTTCGTTGAAGGTTTACTATACCATGTTTTTGTGCGGTTTAATATCTGTGCCTACGCTGCAACATTTGCTTTGTTGCCTTGGCGATGAAGGACACGTTTTAAAGGTATTCCCATCTGTTCCCATTTATGGTTGTGGTTAATATGGCCATATCTCCCAGGGGAGAGCGTTTATAAACATATCTAGGGGGATTTGGAGTTTGAAATTATGCTGCAATGTTGCATTTAGTCATTGGTTTGTGGGATATGTCCACTGGATTTCTGTGGCCATTCCACTCTTGTTTCGCTCTCTTCATTACTTTTTCCACGACATGGATGGCTTGTTGCTTGTGATCTTCGCGGCATTTTTTAAACGAGGCAATATCCAAGAAGGAGCCGAGAAAACTGGAGCTGGCAGAGGGCGCGCTACCCATACGAGCTGCGCGCTACCCACTTGGGGGGCGCTACCCACTTAAACGTTACAGCCAGTCCAAATTTACATGGGCGCTACCCACTTGGTGCACGCTACCCATTGGGCAGGTGCGCTACCCACACAGAGACAGAGTTTAAAAAACGTTTTCTTGCACCAGTTTCGTGTTGAATCGACTCCATCGACTTGCAACGGGATGGAAAACCTTCATGTTCTTTGCCAAGGCGATTGAGCATCTGCGTTTTCAGGATTGCAATGTGTCATTTGAAACAACAGAGATAAGCTTTTCTTCCGGTCACACAGCATCAATTACTGTTGCTATAGTCCAGGCAATTTGCAGAGTGGTTTGTCAAAACAACTCTTTGATATTTAATGTCAGGATAAGAAGAACACGTGTATAATTCCTGGGTGTGTAGTTGAGGGCACACCGACGTGTGAGTCGAGACAAAGTTAAGCAATGTCTTCGGTGTGTTAATGTTGAACATTATGTGAATTCATCGAAGTGTGGGTACACACAATTCACCAATGCGAGGATAATATATGACTTTGTAACTGTTTCAAGGTTTTCTCATGTCAGATTTAGTAGGCAAGGAATGAGAGCCGACCTTTGGCGTGGCTTAACATAATGTAATGACATCTGTTAATCTAGCGTTTGGTTGATGAACGTGTATCATGACCACAAAAGACGAATGTGAACGGTGCCCGCAGAGTGCCTGAGATGGGTGGCATCAATTTTTTGGATGCAGAAAGTCGTATCTGAAGAGATCCAAGGAGAAAAAGTGAATTGCGCTGGAGATCTTAAGGTGAATGCAGAGCGTCTTCATAAGGGGAAATTGAAAGCGAAATTGCCAGCTGGAATGTTCATTTTTGTAATCAAAAGCAGAGTTTAAAAGGCATTTTGTTAAAAAGTAAATTTTTATTCAAATCTCGAATGTAAATGTCAAGGTCAAAAGCCAAAATTAGAAAGAAGACATCGACGACAATGGTGGCAACAGAACCATGCTTCTATTTAAGAGACTTCAGTTAATGATTCCATACTTCACCATGTTTTGAATTGGCCAAAGCAGAGATTTTCAAATGGTAAATGTAACGTGGCAATCAAAGTCAGAAGCCAAATTGAAGTGCAGATAACTATCCCAACAGAGCCATCGAATTGATTGGCCTATTTTTGGTTTTCAAATGCAGTTCAGAAAGTTTAGCTACAGGTTTTTCCAATTCATTTGTTATCAATAAAAAAATTGTAACGCTGCTCCTTTTTAGGGCAGACTTTCCCTATTTTTATGATTTTAGGTGAAACTGCTCCTTATTTTTATCGATCAGTTATCACCTTTCTAAGTTTATTTATACGTTGTAAATCACTTGTAAAAAGAGGGGGAAGAGTTCTGAGCGTTGGTGGTGAAGAACAGAGAGATTCATTTGTACAGTTGTTTGACAGAGATTAATTGAATGGTACAGCTCTATTTTATAAGATTCTTGTGGCGTAAAGTTTAGCATATGTCTCTTCTACTGTTTCATATGTAATTTCGTAATGTTTACATTTCATTCACAATTAGTTCACTGGATGCTGTTGCAGTGAGATAGGTACAATACAATTTATTTGCTCTGCCTTGAAGTAGCGTTCAGGATTTGTGTATTTTCTTCTGTCTTAAAGGGATTCATTGTTAAATGCCCCTTTCAGCTTTCTTAAGCAGTCTTTACATCCCATTTAATTTCAGTTTAATTGTTAAACTTCACTCCTACCTCGCCTTATGTAATAATCTGTGCTTTTGATTAATTCTCTACTCACGCTGTTCTTGATACCACACTGCCCAGAAAACCTAATCATTTATTAAAAACCTCTTGCATATCTATTTACTAGCCTAAAATCAGTTCCCAATTTAGGTCATCTCAGCCCCTCTGAAAATTTTTGCCGAGATAGACCCGGAGAGAGCCCTCTCCTGTCCTCGTAGGGCTAGCTACGAGGCTAAGCTTGGTTTGATGTTGCCTCGAGTTTTGCCTTCTTCAGCCTGTGGCAGATTCGAGCGCTAACATAGTAGCGACTCCCCAGTGGAGTCGCGATAGTGGCGAACATACTGGGGAAGATGGTTTGTTGTTAATGTGACATTCGACTTGAAGATTGTCTTGCCCCAGTACATGAAATCAAGTTGCAGATCTGATGCTGATTGTGGACAGCAGTCAGACACATATGAAGGCTGAAACATTCACCCAGCGACTCCAGCTCGATCCAGAGATTCCAGTGCTCGCTGATCCACTCATACAATGGTAGGGTATGTGGCAAACCCTGCACTGTGTGTAGCTGTAAAAGAAGTAAGAAATCAGTTAGCAGATTTTGAAATTAATGAAGAATTTTTCAGTGCCTTGCTTCAGTGTTTGAAATCTCCGAAGTTTTCTCTTGAAGCTAAAAATGGTGTCTGTGAGTTAGTTGCTGAAAGAATTGAGAAGGAAATTCAGTGTTTAAATGATTAGATCCAGTCTTATGAATTTCGAGATACCAAAAAGTTCTTGGAAACGCTCCCTCCTTCAAAACAAGAAATAATAGAGTTGCCTACAGATGTTTGCATTGACAGTGTGCAGCTGGAGGTATGTATTGTAGAGTTGGGGCAGCAAACGGAGTCTGGCTTTCGCGATCCTATTGCGATGTACATGGAAATGTTTTTCAGTTTGACTGACAAATCAAACTATCTATCACATAACCAGGCTCATTATGTGCGTGTAGGGTCGCCAAATCGCAGACTGGTGATTCAAGTTGAAGCTAATTTCAAGCAAAGATTTCGTGTTTACTTGGGAATGGTTGATCCGGAATTAAAGGATAACCCCATCTATTGTTTTTACAAAGCAGTATAGGGTAGACTTTTAAATAAACAAGTAAAACAAAGGCAGATTTTTGTCTCCGCCTTCATTGTCAGCTTAGTTTGAAGTTTGCTTAGCCATTTATTCAATCATTTCACCACGCATTTGTAATAAATTAATTGTGTCGATTTCTTTTTGGTAACAATGGATTCATAGCTCAATGGATGGAGGGTGAATCGGTCGCTTCTCCCAAAGCTCGCGCTTCTTGGCACCTCCAAGAAGCGGGCATCGCTATCCCCATTGGAGCCAATGTTAGACACGCGTCCTGCCGCTCCGTCATTGGTCTTCAAACATGTCGAATGATGCCTACAGGCTAGAAGAAGGTTCAGTGAGTTTCTATTTCAAGATGGTTATCAATGCAAGATTGATTCTTCTTCAAAACCCCGTTTTGAAGAAGAAATCGTTAAAATGTGTTTTCAAATATGTAATTTGGTGTACAACGGAAAAGTGGGACCACCTCTGAAAAACATCTGTGGAACCCATGGGAGAAGAGAGTGATCATGTCCATATTACTGCACTATCAGATGCATTGGGGGTGCCAATTCGAGTTGTATACCTCGATCGAAGTTCATGTGATGTTGGGTTTGCAGGCTTGGATTTTTCCTCGTGGAGTAGAAGTGGCTCATTGTTCAATCGGATTTGTGATTGGTGGAAGCACAGATAAATTCACAAGGGGGATTGACAGTAGTTGAGCTGTGTTAAGAGGTTCTCAAGTTGTCAATTATGAAGGGAATTCTTCGCCTCTGCTACAGTTTTCCTACGTTGAAATTCAAAATAAGACTAGAGAGATATTCATTTTATTTATTGCACTCATAATCAGCAATGGGAATTAAGAATGCACTCTGCACAGTTTACATGTAAAAACATGGTCATGTTGCCTACAAGTTTGATGCTACAATCTTACGGATCATATCTAGAAATGACAATGTTCATAAGTATTGCGATCTTCTCGAGGATGCCTGCGACTTTAGACCTATTTCTTTTGTCCCATTTATTATTTTAATCAGCGGAAGAGGGTGAATTTCATACTAGTGCTTGAAAATTTGAATTGGATTGGCGATTTTTGGAGTTTCGTTGAAGGTTTACTATACCATGTTTTTGTGCGGTTTAATATCTGTGCCTACGCTGCAGCGTTTGCTTTGTTGCCTTGGGGATGAAGGGCATGTTTTAAAGGTATTCCCATCTGTTCCCATTTATGGTTGCAGTTAATATGGCCATATCTCCCAGGGGAGAGCGTTTATAAACATATCTAGGGGGATTTGGAGTTTGAAATTATGCTGCAATGTTGCATTTAGTCATTGGTTTGTGGGATATGTCCGCTGGATTTCTGTGGCCATTCCACTCTTGTTTCGCTCTCTTCATTAGTTTTTCCACGACATGGATGGCTTGTTGCTTGTGATCTTCACGGCATTTTTTAAACGAGGCAAGATCCAAGAAGGAGCCGAGCAAACTGGAGCTAGCAGAGGGCGCGCTACCCATACGAGCTGCGCGCTACCCACTTGGGGGGCGCTACCCACTTAAACGTTACATCCAGTGCAAATTTATATGGCCGCTACCCACTTGGTGCGCGCTACCCATTGGGCAAGCGCGCTACCCACACAGAGACAGATTTTAAAAAACGTTTTCTTGCGCCCAGTTTCGTGTTGACTCGACTCCATCGACTTGCAACGGGATGGCAAACCTTCATGTTCTTTTCCAAGGCGATTGAGCATCTGCGTTTTCAGGATTGCAATGTGTCATTCGAAACAACATAGATAAGCTTTTCTTCCGGTCACACAGCATCAATTACTGTTGCTATATTCCAGGCGATTTGCAGAGTGGTTTTTCAAAACAGCTCTTTGATATTTGATGTCAGGATAAGAAGAACACGTGTATAATTCCTAGGTATGTAGTTGAGGGCACACCGACGTGCGAGTCGAGACAAAGTTAAGCAATGTCTTTGGTGTGTTAATGTTGAACATTATGTGAATTCATCGAAGTGTGGGTACACACAATTCACCAATGCGAGGATAATATACGAATTTGTAACTGTTTCAAGGTTTTCTCATGTCAGATTTAGTAGGCAAGGAATGAGAGCCGACCTTTGGCGCGGCTTAACATAATGTAATGACATCTGTTAATCTGGCGTTTGGTTGATGAACGTGTATCATGACCACAAAAGACGAATGTGAACGGTGCCCGCAAAGTGCCTAAGATGGGTGGCATCAATTTTGTGGATGCAGAAAGCCGTATCTGAAGAGATCCAAGGAGAAAAAGTGAATTGCGCTGGAGATCTTAAGGTGAATGCAGAGCGTCTTCATAAGGGGAAATTGAAAGCGAAATTGCCAGCTGGATTGTTCATTTTTGTAATCAAAAGCAGAGTTTAAAAGGCATTTTGTTAAAAAGTAAATTTTTATTCAAATCTCGAATGTAAATGTCAACGTCAAAAGCCAAAATTAGAAAGAAGACATCGACTACAACAGAAAAATAGGAACCGATCTTCTATTTAAGACTTCAGTTAATGATCTGCGCTCCAGTTTGTGTCTTTGAATTGGCCAGCAGAGATTTTCAAATGGTAAAAGTAACGTGGCAATCAAAGTCAGAAGTCAAATTGAAGTGCAGATAACTATCCCAGCAGAGCCATCGAATTGATTGGCCTATTTTTGGTTTTCAGTTGCAGTTCAGAAAGTTTAGCTACAGGTTTTGCCCATTTATTTGTTATCAATAAACAAATTGTAACGCTGCTCCTTTTTAGGGCAGACTTGCCCTATTTTTATGATTTTAGGTGAAACTGCTCCTTATTTTTATCGATCAGTTATCACCTTTCTAAATTTATTTATACGTTGTAAATCACTTGTAAAAAGAGGGGGAAGAGTTCTGAGCACTGGTGGTGAAGAACAGAGAGCTTCATTTGTACAGTTGTTTGACAGAGATTAATTGAATGGTACAGCTCTGTTTTATAAGATTCTTGTGGCGTAAAGTTTAGCATATGTCTCTTCTACTGTTTCATATGTAATTTCGTAATGTTTACATTTCATTCACAATTAGTTCACTGGATGCTGTTGCAGTGAGATAGGTAGAATACAATTTATTTGCTCTGCCTTGAAGTAGCATTCAGGATTTGTTTATTTTCTTCTGTCTGAAAGGGATTCATTGTTAAATGCCCCTTTCAGCTTTCTTAAGCAGTCTTTACATCCCATTTAATTTCAGTTTAATTGTTAAACTTCACTCCTACCTCGCCTTATGTAATAATCTGTGCTTTTGATTAATTCTCTGCTCACGCTGTTCTTGATACCACGCTGCCCAGAAAACCCAATCATTTATTAAAAACCTTTTGCATATCTATTTACTAGCCTAAAATCAGTTCCCAATTTAGGTCATCTCAGCCCCTCTGAAAAATTTTGCCGAGATAGACCCGGAGAGAGCCCTCTCCTGTCCTCGTACGGCTAGCTATGAGGGTAAGCTTGGTTTGATGTTGCCTCGAGTTTTTCCTTCTTCAGCCTGTGGCAGATTCGAGCGCTAACATAGTGGAGACTCCCCAGTGGATTCACCATAGTGGCGACCATACTGGGGAAGATGGTTTGCTGTTAATGTGACATTCGACTTGAAGATTGTCTTGCCCCAGTACATGAAATCAAGTTGCAGATCTGATGCTGATGGTGGATAGCAGTCAGACACATATGAAGGCTGAAACATTCACCCGGTGACTCCAGCTCGATCCAGAGATTCCAGTGCTCGCTGATCCACTCATACAATGGTAGGGTATGTGGCAAACCCTGCACTATGTGTAGCTGTAAAAAGTAAGAAATCAGTTAGCAGATTTTGAAATTAATGAAGAATTTTTCAGTGGCTTGCTTCAATGTTTGAAATCTCCGAAGTTTTCTCTTGAAGCTAAAAATGGTGTCTGTGAGTTAGTTGCTGAAAGAATTGAGAAGGAAATTCAGTGTTTAAATGATCAGATCTAGTCTTATGAATTCCGAGATCCCAAAAAGTTCTTGGAAACGCTCCCTCCTTCAAAACAAGAAACAATAGAGTTGCCTACAGATGTTTGCATTGACAGTGTGCAGCTGGAGGTATATATTGCAGAGTTGGGGCAGCAAACGGAGTCTGGCTTTCGCAATCCTATTGCGATGTACATGGAAATGTTTTTCAGTTTGACTGACAAATCAAACTGTCTATCACATAACCAGGCTCATTATGTGCATGTAGGGCTGCCAACAATTGCATCTCTGATCTGGTTGAAGCACTCTCAAGCAGCATTCTTTTCAGGTTTACTTGAATGGTTGATCTGGCCTTTCAGTATTACCTGATCTATTGTTTTTACAGCAGAGTAGGGTAGACTTTGTAAATAAATAAGCAGCGAAAGGAAGCATTTTGTTCCAGTTTCATTACAGTTTTAGTTTGAAGTTTTCCGAGTCAGTTTTTCAATCATTTCAGTCATTTTCCAGTTAATAAATTAATTGTGTCGATTTCTTGTAATAATGGATTCCATAGCCCAATGGATGGAGGCACTATCTGCTCTCCCAAAGCTCTGCAGTTCTTGGCACCTCCAAGAAGCGGTATCTGCCATCCCCATTGGAGCCAATGTTAGACACGGTCCTGTCAGTCCTTCGTCATTGGTCTTCAAACATGTCAAATAGTGTCTGCAAGCTAGAAGAAGGTTCAGTGAGTTTATGTTTCAAGATGGTTATCAATGCGAAATTGATTCTTCTTCAAAACCCTGTTTTGAAGAAGAAATCATTAAATTGGTTTTCAAGTATGTAATTTGGGTGTAAGCAATGGAATGATGAACAAATTCGTAAAACATCTTGTGGTATCCATGGGAGAAGAGAGTGATCATATCTGTAATGCGCATTATCGGATGCATTGGGGGTGTAGTCGAGTTGTATGCCTCGAAGAGTTCATGTATTTGGGTTTTGCGGGCTGATTTTTCCTCGTGGGGTAGAAGTGGCTCATTGTTCAATCGGATTTGTGATTGGTTGAAGCACGAGATAAATTCACAAAGTTAATGATAGTTGGTAGTAATTAAGAAGTTTCTCAAGTTGTCAATTATGAAGGGATTCTTCGCCTCTTGCCATGGTGCCTTCTCTCTCGAGACAGTGAAATTCAAACTAAGACTAGAGAGATATGCGTTTTATTTATTGCACTCATAATCAGCAACGGGAATTAAGAATGCACTCTGCACAGTTTACATGTAAAAACATGGTCATGTTGCCTACAGGTTTGATGCTGCAATCTTACGGGTCATATCTAGAAATGAAAATGTTCATAAGTATTGCGATCTTCTCGAGGATGCCTGCGACTTTAGAACTGTTTCTTTTGTCCCATTTATTATTTTAATCAGCGGAAGAGGGTGAATTTCATACTAGTGCTTGAAAATTTCAATTCGATTGGCGATTTTTGGAGTTTCGTTGAAGGTTTACTATACCATGTTTTTGTGCGGTTTAATATCTGTGCCTACGCTGCAACATTTGCTTTGTTGCCTTGGGGATGAAGGACACGTTTTAAAGGTATTCCCATCTGTTCCCATTTATGGTTGCGGTTAATATGGCCATATCTCCCAGGGGAGACCATTTATAAACATATCTAGGGGGATTTGGAGTTTGGAATTATGCTGCAATGTTGCATTTAGTCATTGGTTTGTGGGATATGTCCACTGGATTTCTGTGGTCATTCCACTCTTGTTTCGCTCTCTTCATTATTTTTTCCACGACATGGATGGCTTGTTGCTTGTAATCTTCACGGAATTTTTTAAACGAGGCAAGATCCAAGAAGGAGCCGAGCAAACTGGAGCTGGCAGAGGGCGCGCTACCCATACGAGCTGCGCGCTACCCACTTGGGGGGCGCTACCCACTTAAACGTTACAGCCAATGCAAATTTACATGGGCTCTACCCACTTGGTGCGCGCTACCCATTGGGCAGGCGCGCTACCCACACAGAGACAGAGTTTAAAAAACGTTTTCTTGCGCCCAGTTCCGTGTTGAATCGACTCCATCGACTTGCAACGGGATGGAAAACCTTCATGTTCTTTGCCAAGGCGATTGAGCATATGTGTTTTCAGGATTGCAATGTGTCATTCGAAACAACAGAGATAAGCTTTTCTTTCGGTCACACAGCATCAATTACTGTTGCTATAGTCCAGGCAATTTGCAGAGTGGTTTTTCAAAACAGCTCTTTGATATTTGATGTCAGGATAAGAAGAACACGTGTATAATTCCTGGGTATGTAGTTGAGGGCACACCGATGTGCGAGTCGAGACAAAGTTAAGCAATGTCTTCGGTGTGTTAATGTTGAACATTATGTGAATTCATCGAAGTGTGGGTACACACAATTCACCAATGCGAGGATAATATACGACTTTGTAACTGTTTCAAGGTTTTCTAATGTCAGATTTAGTAGGCAAGGAATGAGAGCCGACCTTTGGCGCGGCTTAACATAATGTAATGACATCTATTAATCTGGCGTTTGGTTGATGAACGTGTATCATGACCACAAAAGACGAATGTGAACGGTGCCCGCAGAGTGCCTGAGATGGGTGGCATCAATTTTGTGGATGCAGAAAGTCGTATCTGAAGAGATCCAAGGAGAAAAAGTGAATTGCGCTGGAGATCATAAGGTGAATGCAGAGCGTCTTCATAAGGGGAAATTGAAAGCGAAATTTCCAGCTGGATTGTTCATTTTTGTAATCAAAAGCAGATTTTAAAAGGCATTTTGTTAAAAAGTAAATTTTTATTCAAATCTCGAATGTAAATGTCAAGGTCAAAAGCCAAAATTAGAAAGAAGACATCGACTACAATAGAAAAATAGGATCCGATATTCTATTTAAGACTTCAGTTAATGATCTGCGCTCCAGTTTGTGTCTTTGAATTGGCCAGCAGAGATTTTCAAATGGTAAAAGTAACGTGGCAATCAAAGTCAGAAGTCAAATTGAAGTGCAGATAACTATCCTAGCAGAGCCATCGAATTGATTGGCCTATTTTTGGTTTTCATTTGCAGTTCAGAAAGTTTAGCTACAGGTTTTGCCCATTTATTTGTTATCAATAAACAAATTGTAACGCTGCTCCTTTTTAGGGCAGACTTTCCCTATTTTTATGATTTTAGGTGAAATTGCTCCTTATTTTTATCGATCAGTTATCACCTTTCTAAGTTTATTTATACGTTGTAAATCACTTGTAAAAAGAGGGGGGAGAGAATTCTGAAAGCTGGTGTAGGAGTAAAACAGAGCTTTTATTGTACAGTTTTGACAGGGATTTAATGAGAAAATACAGCTCTGACTCCTGAGATTCCTGTGGTATGACATTTGACATATGTTTTTTCTTTGTCTCATACGTTCCTTGTTATGTTTACTGTTTCATTTCATAATCATTTCTAGATGAATGCTTTTAAGTGAGAAAGGAAGAATCCAGTTTACTGCTCTGCCTTGGGAGGTATTCATTTTCTATGTTTTCTTCAGTTTGATAATTATTCAACTATTGCGCTTGTCAACCTCGCAGCGGTCTTTCACTCCATATAATTCCAATTTGATTGTTAAACTTCATGCTTATCTTGCCTCAGGAGATAATCTGCGTTTTTCATTTTATCTCTGCTCTTGCTATCTTTGCCCCACACAGCCCAGAAACCCATCATTTATAAAAAACCTCTTTTCAAATCTATTTACTAGCCTAAAATCATTATCATTTTTTTGCATTTAGGTCATCTCAGATCCTATTGGACATCTTTCACTGAGTTTGACCCGGAGAGAGCCCTCTCCTGTCCTCGTAGGGCTAGCTACGAGGCTGAGCTTGGTTTGATGTTGCCTCGAGTTTTGCCTTCTTCAGCCTGTGGGAGATTCGAGCGCTAACAGGTAGGATAATTTTTATTCATTTTTCAAGGATTTGTTGGATGAAAATGTGTTATATATGTTGTGTTGACATATGTTTCCCCCACATGAAGGAATGGGCATACTAATATAGAGGGCATGTCCAAGATACTGGATGTATTTACTTTGAATCAGTATTTATATAATGAACTAGCGTGGACTACATACCATATCATCCATTTGTTTATTTATAATGATGAAACAATCATGTTATCCTAGGAGGGGGTTGGTATGAGATGATTCTACCCATTCAAATTTAACTCAAAATCGTTGAAACTAAATGAATTTGAGACTATTTTTTTAATGTATGGAACACGGAGTTGACATCTTCCCCAATGGATTGAATTTCCTGTTGAGATTCAAAAAGATGATGAGCTTAGTGAAAAGAGTCGCCTTCACTAAGTGGGCCCGAACGCTATTTTTGGTGCAAGTCTATTTTTAGACTATGTCTATTTTTAGACATGATGATAATATTTCAGAAGTTGCAGGGTGCTATTTGTGGATGGTTGATCAAGTTGTAAAAATAGATGAAATTATATTTTTATAATATTGTGAGAAGTCTATTTATAGATCGTCAATCTAAAAATAGATGCATGTCAATTATTATTAGCTCTTAATAATAATCAGACTCTAAACAACAACTTATTCTCTTGGAGCACTTCAGTTCAGTGCACAAATGTGGCACATCAGTGGACTGAGGGAATTACACAATTCCCAAGGGTTTTCTGGAGCTAATGCATGGAGGACTCAGTTAGAACTCAAGTGGTAGAGTTATGACACAGTTGGAAGAAGTAGTTATGGAGTTGTATTTAGGTTAACTAAGTTAGACTCAGTTGAGCTAGTTGTATCTAGTCTAATTGAATGATACACTAGTGAGAGTGGAGTGAATTAATTAGTTAATTAATTCACAAATAATAACTCATTATTCAATTGAACAATACAGCAGTTAAATACAGTGCATGGAAGTTTCAATGGAGACCCAGTGGAGAGATAGGTGAAAGGGCAAGATAGACTATCTATTGTGACTATAGTCATGCATTGATTACATCACGTACACATTAGAGTTTCCAATGAGGATTGCGCAATAAAGGCAAGGGTAATCCGAATTAATTTAGATCTATTCTTGAGTAGGGATTGCACAGTGGAGGCAGGCGAGTAGGAGCAAAGATCGATGCATCGATTTGCAAGATTGGTCCTGATTAGTGTATGATGATTGTACTGTACTGAGAGCTTGTGATAAGCTTTGTATGCTTGTATGAGATTTTCATATGATCTCCATGTTACATAATATATAGTTGGGTTTTTTAGCTTCAGGCTTTCCCAGTTAAAAACTGTGTTATGTGCGATTGAATATTTTTGTTTATGCTTCACATGTGTGTGCAATTAATTTTTCCACAAAAGATTAGCAAGTCAAATAGATTTAGTATCTTGCATAAATTTAAATAGTGTGAGATCAGGTGGATCTAGTACATATGCATGCTTAGTGCATATAATTTCTATATGGTATCAGAGCTTTTTTGATTGAATATTGCAATTGTGAAGTGAGTTGTGCTGGTGGACAATTCAAATTAGCTGCAGAAGATTCTTGGTGAAGAAATCGAGTATACATTGAAATGTCTTTCAACGGGTTGAGATTAGAGTATGCCCTTGATGGGAGTTCGAATTACATAGACTGGAACATCAGGATGGAGGTAGTGCTAGAGGATAATGGGCTAAAGTAGTTCATCGATAGCGATGTTCCTAAGTCAGGATCTAGCGATGCTGCATTACTTGATGCATGGCAAAGGAAGACAGAAAAGACAAGAAGGATTCTGTTGGAAGGTGTGAAGGAACATATTGTGTCCAAAATTCATGGGAAAGCCACTTCATTATTGATGTGCAAGGCTTTGACATACTTGTTCCAAAGCAGAAGTGGCCAGAGGAAGTTGGCGCTTAAAGACAAGCTCAAAAAAATTAAAATGGAGAAAAGCGACAATATTCCAAAATACCTCACGAAGTTTTTCCACTACAAGGATGAACTGGTAAGTGTGGGGGTTATTTTTGATGAATAAGACTTGGTGAGCTTGGCTCTCCTTGGGCTTCTGAAGAGCTGGCATAGCTACGAAGACTTTATCAATGGACGGGAGAAACTGCTGGGATGGGAGCGAGTTTGGTTGGATCTTGTGCAGGAGGAGATAAGGCGGGGTAGCAGGGATGGATCTTCATCAAAGAATGAAGAAGAAGAGAATTTTTCTTTGGTTTCAAAATCAAGGAAAGGAAATGGGAAGAAAAATCCTTCAAAATCTGGTGTTAAAGGCAAGAAGCAAGATTTGTCCAAAGTGAAGTGTTTTCACTGTCACAAGCATGGATATTTCGCCACTAACTGTCCATAGAATAAGAAGAAAAATAAGGCTGCTAGATCTACAGATGTAGAGGCCTTAGCCTCATAATTTGAGCTTTATTTCTACTTGATTTCTTGCTTGGTTTCAAGCTACATGGGATCAGTGTGGTATCTTGATAGTGGTGTGTCTTTCCATATGACGAGAGACAAAGAGTTGTTTAGTGACTTGGAGGAGAAGGACCTCCAGATGGATATAGAGATGGGCGATGATGGTCAGCATAGTGTGACTAGAATTGGGACCATTACCTTTGAGAGGGAATCCGGTAATCCATTCTTGTTGAAGAATGTCATGCATGTTCCAAGTCTGAAGAAGAACTTGGTCTCAGTTGCAATGCTAGAAGACAGAGGTTATGATGTTGTTTTTAGTGAGGGAAAAGCCTTCCTTCAACATAAAACAATAGGTCAAACCAAGAATATAGGGATTCGAATTAAAAATCTCTACAAGTTGGAGGTAGATGGCTACGCTGAAATGGTAAGCAAAGCAGAAGGAGTGGTGAGCCGGGATGAGGGCGAATTATGGCACAGGAGATTGGGCCATCTTCACCATGGCGCTTTAAAGATTTTGCAACAAATTTCTACTGGAATTCCCAAGGGTACTCTTGTGCAGTTAGATTAGTGCAAGGGATGTACTCTGGGTAGGTTTGTGAAGATCACATTTCATGAGAAGGAGAACCGTGCTTTGGTGATCCTGGAGAGAAATCACACAGACGTGTGTGGACCATTCTCAGTTGCTTCAACAAAAAAACATAGGTATTATGTGATATTTGTTGATGACTATTATCGTAGATGCTGGATCTTCTTCATGTAGAAGAAGAGTGAAACATTCTCAAAGTTTTTTGAGTTCAAGGAATTGGTGGAGAAGGAGTCGGGGAAGCAAGTGAAAGCTCTACAGAGCGATAATGGTGGTGAATACATCTCGGTTGAATTCAAATATTTCCGTAGAAAATAAGGAATTCAAAGAGAACTCATAGTGCCTCATAACCCACAATAGAATGGGGTTGCAAAGAGAAAGAACAGAATGATCGTGGTTGTTGCACGAGCGATGCTGGATGACCAGGGCCTACCAATGCACTTATGGGTGGAAGCATGCAACACTACGGTTTATGTGCAAAACCATTGTCCTCATAGAGTACTTGGCATGAGTACACCTAAAGAAGCTTTTACTGGTAAGAAGCCTGATATTTCTCATTTGAATATTTTTGGCTCGCCTGTTTACATTCATGTGACGAAGGATGCCAAAAAGAAGCTAGAGTTGACTACAGAAGTTGGGATATTTTTTGGGTACACAAAAACACCCCATAACTATTGTGTGTATTTTCCAGATAGTCGGATGACTGTTGTGCGACGAGATATAAAATTCAATGAGGCGAAAGCCATGAAGTTGTCGCTTGAGAGGGAGCTACACTTGCATGCAAAGGAGGAAATTCTTGTTCCCAAAGATGAGCCTCTGGATGTGGATCAGCCATAGGAGGAGATTCATGGAGTGGAGGAGTACACTCATGTAGAACCAAACATCAGACAAGGTAGAAAGTGTACCACAGAAGCTGAGAGACTGAAGCCTGATGCGACACAAAATCTAGGAGTCCCTACATCACAGTGCAGATAGATACAGTCACCTGATCGATATACATGATACATGGTTCTTATGAGCAAGTGTATTGTGATAAAGCCATCTTCTTTCGAAGAAGCAATGCAAGAGCCCACATGGGTAGATGCCATGGTGGAGGAGTATGAATCCATTGTCAGAAATAGTGCTTGGGAGATTGTTCCAAGGCCAGTGGGAAAATCAGTTGTAGGATCAAGATGGATCTACAAGGTAAAGCAAGCTGCTGATGGGAGTTTCGAGAAGTATAAGGAAAGATTTGTTGCCTAGGGCTTCTCACAGATTGAGGGTGTTAGACTCCGTCTTGTCAGCTCGCGCAGTCGAATTCACCAAGCTGCAGAGGATGGTTCTCCTTGCCAAAGTTCAATATTAATTACCCCTGCAAGCAGACAAAGAAAAAGCTCTCATTCAAAATCATCAAATTTAAAAAGGGAATTAGAAAACAGAGTTTGTAATAATGTGCTGGAGCATAATTGGCAAAGAATATTGCAAAGAGGATTTCATCAGATGGTGGCGGTGCACTCATCATTGATTATGGACAAATATGGAAGGCGCCCACTTCTAATTATTGCTGCAGGAGGAATGTGCATAAGCTGCTTCATTATTGGATCATTTTACATACAGGGACATTTTGATGGGTCTTCTCTTCTACTACTTGCAAGAAAATTATCATTAATTGGCCTTTTGGGTTATATTGCAACATTTTCAATGGGCATGGGTGGAATTCCATGGGTCATAATGTCTGAGATATTTCCTTTGAATATGAAGCGTATTGTTAGCAGTTTGGTGTCTCTCACAGCTTGGTTTGGTTCATGGATTGTCACCCTCACTTTTAATTCTCTCTTTTCTTGGAGTTCTACAGCTTCCTTCTTTATATTTTGCATATGGCTTTTCTGAGGTTCATATCATCGCACTCTGTGGCATCCAAGGATCGTATATAATCTCTGTACCTGTGGCTTGCATCTATGATTATAATGGTTCGATTTGTTTTGAAGTTCATATGGTTTGAGGCTTGTATGATTCGTTAACTAAACTCTGCAATGTCTCGTATGGTTCAACCCTGAGCCCCTCTGTGATAGGTGTATATATATATATGCGTCGTATCAATGCAAAGGCTCGCTTGCATCAGTTACTTGCTAATTCTGAAAGTCGAGCTAGAAATATCTCATCTCTGCTCTTGGTGAAAGATCTTTCGAAGGCCGGCCAGAGAAGTAAACAGTGTCACAGTCTCCACAGTATCTCGGCATCTCAGTGGTATCACAGTTATGTTTGGCACTTGGCATCTCAATGGTATGATCACAGCCACAGTATATTGGCTTAGAGTCTCAACTCTGGTATTCATATGGTCTTGATGGGCAGTCTCTCGATTGGGCGTATACTCTCTGCAATTTGATACACAATATGTTGTCTCTACGTTATGGTCACATTGATATGTATGGAGGTCTCAACGCTGTTCTGCGATGGGTGTATTATTTCTACAGATCTATGCTAGCAACTATATTCATATATGCATATAGAATAATGTCTATGGTCAGCGGTACTTATATGGTTGGCACAAGCACTCTTCCGACATCCCTATAGTCTCAGCGTCACTATTATATCGACCTGTTTCAGCACTAGATGAATCTAGGCTCTGTCATATAAACTGTATGTATGGCATGATCAATTGCAGAGCATCACAGATGATTGAACTTGCAGAAACACTTATGCTCTTTATAGACCTTCAAACACTCGAGGAAAAGGAATTAAAGAAGCTTTCATTTTCACACATTGTCCACTCGATTCGAAAAATGAATACTAAGCACAAGAATGATGCTAAGAATCGTGCCTTGCAGAGCATTTTGTTCTCATTGTTGCAGGAAGAACATGAGTCAAAAGCAAAGAATGCCCTCTCTGCTGAGAAGATTTTTTCTCGCCTTCAGACATGCAATGAGCGATTTGAGGTTAAAATGATGATTATTAAAGTGATTGCCAGCAGCAGTCCAAGCCTGTCATGATATGGTGCCTCCTGATGCAGTTGAACCATTACTGAAAGCAGTTGGTGAATCAATTTGCACATGATCGAGCTCGTACTGAGATGATTGCTGTTGGTTTAAATGTTGTAAGGGAAATCTGTCTACGAATTCCATTGTTGATGACTGAGGATTTACTTCATGACCTTGCCCTGTATAAGAAGTCTCATGAGAAAGCAGTATCATCAGCGGCTCGATCCCTCATTGGCATCTTCAGACAGATATGCCCATCATTATTGGATAAGAAAGATCGTGGGGGGGTCGGTATTCTGTGATGTGGCAGTCAATTTCAAATACTCCGGCATTCGATCCGTCTTCAAAATATATGCGGTGGATTTACTCCAGATTATCAAGATCTTTTCCTAATTTCGGTAAAATGGCCAATGCATTTCCAGAAATTTGGAGGCAATTGTAATTTCCAGAATGTGCAAAGTGGCAGAGAACAAGATCCGATTGCCTATGTTTGTCTTCAGTAATGGGATTGACACCTGTAAATGCCACCTCTTCATCAGTTATCAACAGATTCGAGTAGAAAATGGAGCGCTTTTCTATCTTCAGAAACGCTGATTGGCTCTTAGTTTGGTTTGTTTAATAATGATAAAACAAATTCCTTGTCTTGGGGTCGATTGTTTTCCCCTAGCAGAGTTTATTTAATGTATTGAAAATCATTTTGTAAAGGTGGGGAGGGAGAATTCTGAGAGCTGGTGGTGAAGAACAGAGCTTTTATTGTACAGTTTGACAGAGATTTTAATGGAGAAATACAGCTCTGTTTCCTGAGATTCTTGTGGTTTGAAATTTAGCAAATGTTTTTCCTTTTCTTTCATATGTCATCGTTATGTTCACAGTTCATTAATCGCCATTTCAATATTGAATGTTTCTAAGTGAGAAGGGCAGAATTCAGCTTGCTGCTCTGCCCTGGAGAAGCTTTCATGTTTTGTGTAATTTCTTCTGTTTGATAAGAATTCAATTATTGCTCTTGTCAACCTCGCAACGGTCTTTCACTCCATATAATTTCAATTTGATTGTTAAACTTCATGCTTATCCTGCCTCAGGAGATAATCTATGTTTTTCATTTAATCTCTGCTCTTGCTGTCTTTGCCCCACACAGCCCAAAAACCCAACATTTATTAAAAAAAAACCTTTCTATCAATTTAATAGCCTAAAATCAATATCAGTGTTACATTTAGGTCATCTCAGATCCTATTGGACATCTTTCACTGAGTTTGACACGGAGAGAGCCCTCTCCTGTCCTCGTAGGGCTAGCTACGAGGCTAAGGTTGGTTTGATGTTGCCTCGAGTTTTGTCTTCTTCAGCCTGAGGCAGATTCGAGCGCTAACAGAGGGGATTGACTATGAAGAAACCTTTGCACTTGTCACATGGTATTATTCTATACGGACCATCCTTTCTCTCTCAACGCACATGGGTTGGCACATTCATCACATGGATGTGAAGACTACGTTCCTTAATGGGATCATTGAGGAAGAGGTGTACATTGAGCAGCCTGAAGGATTTAAGATCTTTAGCAGTGAGTCGCATGTGTGCAGGCTCAAAAGAGCGTTGTATGCGCTGAAACAAGCACCTCGTGCTTGGTACACTCGAATCGATAGCTATTTCACTGGACTTGGCTTCACCAAGAGTGAGGCAGATGCAAACTTGTACTAGATTGTGGTTGAGGGTAAGCTTTTAATCATTGTACTTTATTTTGATGGTTTAATACTAATAGGTGATGAGCAGTTGATACACTCATTCAAGGAAAATCTTGCAAAGGAGTTTGAGATGAAGGATTTGGGCCTCCTTCATTATTTCCTTGGATTGGAAATATGGCAGCAGGAAGGTGAAATGTTTGTGTCTCAAGGCAAGTATGCCCGGGAGATACTGGAAAAGTTTCACATGCAAGGCTGCAAGCCTATTGACACTCCTCTTCCAAGAAATTGGAAGAAAGAGGATGCTACATCGGCAGAGGTAGTGGATGCCACTGTTTATCGGCAGTTGGTGGGTTTTCTAATGTATTTAGTAAATACATGACCGTACATATGCTATGCGGTGAACTAGCTTTCAGAAGAGATGGTTAAGCCTACCAAGCTCTTTTGGAAGGCAGGCAAGCATGTCCTTAGATATCTCAGTGGCACATCTGAGTATGGTTTATTGTACAGACAGATGGATGAGGTGAAGTTGCATGGCTTCCCAGATGTAGATTGCGTAGGAAGCCCAATAGACAGAAAGAGCACATCAGGGGGGATTTTCAGTATCGGATCTATGAAAGTTTCTCAGTACAGCAGGAAATAAATATCCGTGGTGCTCAATTCAGTGGAAGAAGAATACATGGCAGCAAGTCAAGCTGCATGTGAGGCTATCTGGATGAGGAAGATCCTGGTTGGTTTTTTCGGTTCACATTTAGATCCCACGGTGATACATTTTGATAATCAGAGTTTCATTAAACTCTTGGTTAATCATGTGTTTCATGATAGATCTAAACATATTGATATCCAGTATCCTCATATCAGAGATTGTGTGCAGTCGAAGATCATGTTGCTTCAGTACATTCCTATGGAGGATCAGGATGTAGATATTCTGACGAAGGCGCTCACCAGGAGAAAATTCAAATACTATAGAGGCAGGATCGGGGTGAAGGATAATCCCTATCTTGTTGATAGGGAGTGTTGAGATTCAACAGGATGATGATCTTAGTGAAAAGAGTCGCCTTCACTAAGTGGGCCCGGAGGCTATTTTTGGCACAAGTCTATTTTTAGACTATGACTATTTTTAGACATGATGATCATATTTTAGAAGTTGCAAGATGCTATTTGTGGATGGTTGATAAATTTGGAAAAATAGATGAAATTATGTCTTTAGAATATTGGGTGAATTCTATTTATAGATCGTCAATCTAAAAATAGATGCATGTCAATTATTATTCGCTCTTAATAATAATCAGACTCTAAACAACAACTTATTCTCTTGGAGCACTTTGGTTCAGTGCACAGATGTGGCACATCAGTGGACTGAGGGAATTATGCAATTCCCAAGGGTTTACTGGAGCTAATGCATGGAGGACTCAGTTAGAACTCAAGCGACAGAGTTATGACATAACTGGAAGAAGCAGGTATGGATTTGTATTTAGTTTAACCCAGTTAGACTCAGTTGAGCTAGTTGTATCTAGTCTAACTGAATGATACACTAGTCAGAGTGGAGTCAATTAATTATTCAATTAATTCAAAAATAATAACTCATTAATCGACTGAACAATACATCAGTTAACTACAGTGAATGGCAGTTTCAGTGGAGACCCAGTGGAGAGATAGGTGAAAGGGAAAGATAGACTATCTGTTGTGACTATAGTGATGCATTGATTGCATCACACACACATTGGAGTTTCCAATGAGGATTGCACAGTCAAGGCAAGGGTAATTTGAATTCATTGAAAGCTATTCTTCAGCAGGGATTGCGTAGTGGAGGCAGGCTAGCAGGAGGCAAAGATCAGTGCATGGATTTGCAAGATTGGTCTTGATTAGTGTATGACGATTGTAATATACTGAGAGCTTGTGATAAGCCTTGTATGCTTGTATGAGATTGTCATATGATCTCCATGTGACATAATATATAGTTGGGGTTTCCAGCTTCAGTCTTTCCCGGTTAAAAACTGTGTTATGTGCGATTGAATATTTTTGTTTATGCTTCACATGTGTGTGCAATTAATTTTTCTGCAAAAGATTAACAAGTGGAATAGATTCAGTATCTTGCATAAAGTTAAATAGTGTGAGATCATGTGGATCTAGGACATATGCATGCTTAGTGCATATAATTTCTACATTTCCTCCATATATGAGAAATTAAAATACTTGAAAAAGAAAGTTTGCATCTGGTCCAAAGGTAATAAGGAGGTCAAATATAAATCTCTATTAGACAATAAGAATATCCTTAAATATTAAAATAACCCTAAAGACCCTCTATTTTTCTACAGGAAATATTGATCCAAAATTGTAGAATTGGAGGAAGAAACGAGAAGCCTTACTCATGTCTCAAGAGGAAGACATTCACATGAAAATTCGACCTATATGGGTTGATAATGGGGATAAAATCTCCAAATTTTTTCACATGCAGGCTAATATTAGGAAACAAGCCTACATGATTAGGGATATTTGGGATGATGATGGACAACTTCATAACACTCAATCTACAATCAAACATGCAACTATCAGAAACTTTAGTGAGATTTTCAAGGAGCATGAACAATAGTTTTCTTCACAAATGGATTATATTACACTTGTTCCTAAGATGTTTACTCAGAGAGATAATGAAATGTTGGGATTATTGATAAGTATGGAATATTGGATAAGTCTCTGCAAAGGAAAAGAGCCCTGGTCTAGATGGTTGGGGGGTATAATTATTCCTTCATTTCATAGAGCTGATGATTTTCAACCTTATAGAGGTTGCTGAAGAATCGAGGACTTGTGGCTAAATTTATGGGGCCATCAATGCCACATTCATTTCCTTAATATCCAAAATGGAGAAATGAAGGAAATTTGCAGGCTATAATCATATTTCCCTTTGAAACTTTGTTTATAATATGATTTCAAAATGAATTTATTGCATACTCAAACTAATTGAAGTACATCACTTCTAAACAATTTCTATTCCTTGATGGTAGCAGATCCAGGATAGCATTTCCGTTACATAAAAGGTCCGACATTGTATGAAAGCCGAGAATTTGAAGACATGTCTACTCAATTTTGATTTGATCAAAGCCTACGATTTTGTGGACTAGGATTTCTTGAAATTGGTTTTGATCAAAATTGATATTTCCCCACAAAACACTAAATGGATTATGGCATGAATCTATACTGCAAATTTTGTAGTGATTACTAATGGATTGCCGACACGAATATTTAGGTCATATAGGGGCCTATGACAAGGATGTGCTACGTTGCCTCTCCTCTTTCTCGTTGTGATATATTGTATGAGTCACAAGATGGGAAATGTGAGGCACTAGGGGCTTATTTCTAGAGTTTTTGTTACCATACATAATGTTTTCACACAATTGATGTTCATGGATGACTTATTATTTTGTGGTGTGACGTCTCTCAAAGAATGGAAAAATATACATATTATCATTAAGACTTTTGGAGAGGTAGCATTTTTGTACGTGAGAAAAACTAAGTATATCCTATTATATGGTGATAGAGAGGACGTTGTGATCATGGACATATGTAAACTCTTTGATATTGCATCCATAAATTATGATGAAGGTTTTGTATACCTATATTCTAGAATAAAACCTAAAAAGTATTGTATAAAGGACTAGGACTATTTGATTGACATATTGGATAAAAAATTGGTTGGGTGGAAAGATATATGGTTATCTATTGGTGGCTAACTGATCCTATTGAATTCGGTGCTACACAACATCTTATTATACTAGATGCATTTGTTCATGTTACCAAGGGAGATCATTCATGGGTTCGAATTTATTATGGAAACATTCTCGTTGTCTAGGAACAACCTTATGGGGAAGATTATGGATAACATTGGCTAGGCCAATTGAGGATGGTGGTTGGGGAACCATATATCCTTATACTTTTAACAAGGTGTTGATTTCCAAAAAAATGTGGAGGGGTATGTTTGGTACCAACTTATGGTCACACATTATTAGAGATGAATATATGTATGGTAAATTATTGTCTTCCTGGACCAGGAATGGTGCCAGAAGGAAATCAAGTGTTCCCTTCAATATCTGGTGTAGCATGATAAAAAAAATTGCAATGGTTTTTGGGATTCATTTGTTGGGATGTTAGCGACGGAACAATGATTGAGATAAAATTATATGTTATAAAGGGATTATTTGGGAACCACTATTTATGTGTATCTTGGTTTAATTTCATCCATGGTAGAGGCATATACCTCCTTCACTAGATCCATTATCTTCACAATAATAACATTAATTTGCAGTCCTGGATCAAGGAGGAGGAGTTGGGGTTACAAGGATAATATGTTGATGAATGGGAAATTACCTTTATCATTTGCGCACATTTGGAATTAAAATCACTAAACAAGATGATAGTATGGTTTCATATGGATTGTTAAAAAAGGGTCAGTCAATTGTCACGGTAATTTATCACAGATTTCCTATTACAGAGAAGGATTTCATCTACCTCAGTTGGTTCCAGGATGCATATAAATGGGAGATTCCATACACACTCAAATGTTTCTGTCGGTTGGTAGTATATGACCATGTTCTCAACTAGAATAACCTACAACACCAAGTATTTATAGGTCCTGACATATGTGATATGCGCATAAGGGGTCTCGAAGATGAAGATCATTTTATTCTATGTTGCCCTTATGCTATGGCAGTTTGGGATGGGGTACTTGATGCATTGAATATCACTCCAAGTAGACATCATCTGAAATTAAAATCTTGTATATATTATTGGTTCAACTGTCAACAACAACATCGTTCCCTACCATTCTACATGAATTGGTCCATTTGGCACACCAAGAATTATCTTATATTTTAACAAAAAATGGAAATCTTTCAGGAATATGTGATCAAGATAGTGGCATATATAAGTGAAATTGGGTTGACTAAGAGGCACACAAATAAAAGACAAATCATGTTCAAATACATTTGGAAGGACTTTCCTATGGGACATTTTGATGGGGCATGCTCGCAAATAAAATATGGGTGTGGATATTTCATATTATTAGATCCAATTAACTACTACCACTTCTGGTGGGAGGGTGGTTATGGCACTAACAATAGAGAAAGGATTATTTCTTTATGGGGAGTTCTCATAACTACAAAATAGTTGGGGTTGGAGATTTTACAGGTTGATGCTATTAGCATCATTGACTGGGTCAAGGATTATACTATATTTAACCCTCCCATATTATCAAATTGGATGAAGCCTATCCAAAATCTGGTAAGTACTTTCCAACATATTTAATTTTTTCATATTCACATGGAACCAAATATGGCTTTAGATCTCCTATCCAAGAGAGGTGTTTCGAAGGAGTGTGGTAAGTTCTACTTTGCATCTTTCGAATAAGATGTTATGATTAATTCTAGAAGCATTAATTATTCTTAAAAGAGGATTTTTTTTTTTTTTTTGTTATTTCCTATGGACCCTGTTATAATTTTTTGAGATACTCAATGATAAGCACATAATATGCAACAATTTGGCCTTTTTGGATCAACTTTTGGGATCATAAAATGGTTACATATGTAAACATGATCTATACTTTACATAATAGAATATAGAAGGGAAGTATGTAGATAGCCAGGAAGATACACATGACATATAATATTGTTTCAATTAGTCTCTCATGTGAAAAGTGATTGTAAACAAAGTAGTTGATCCATGATTTTGTACTCTCTTATTATTTCAATGAATAGGAAGTGTTTTTTTTCCTCTGAAATATCATACATACATACAAACATACATATAAAAATACATGCATACATGCATACATACATATATAGGTGTCCTATTTAAAATAATCATAACTTTCTCTTCAAGTATCATATTAGAATTACATAAACAAGTGACTAAAATTGCACACACTTTAGTTTTTTACATATGATTTTTAGAGCCGAAGGTTAAAAACTGACATGTGGCATCTTGTAAAAATTTTCTATACTAAACACGTACATAATTCGGTCACCATGGGAGATGGAATAATTTTACCTTGAATAATCCAGTCATGGTCTACTTTGTGGGGTTCGAAAGAACACATAGAGAGTTAGCCCAAGATGAAATTTCAAACCTTGGGGGCGGGGGGGGGGGGGAATCATAGAGATACAATAGTTTGAAGGTCAAGCAAATCAATAAGCTCAAAATCAAGCTCTTAAAAACGAAAAAGGTATGTATTTTAAAATTACATAATTTTTATTTGAAAAGTTATTTTTAAGTGATTCAAGGGGCACAATGAATCATGGATATCATTATGTGCTTAAAAATGAATCACAAAAAATAAAATGATACACCCATTAAGCCCCAAAAAATTTCTAATATCACACATGAAGAAGGGGTAGAAATGCAACATGATATATCAAAATTACGGGACCAAGTGCAACAACTTTCTCTCTCACAAAGTGCAAAAAAAATTGAACTAGAAGGAATGATGAATGTTAATATATATGGTTTAAAAGTACAAATAAAAGGGTACATGGAAGGTTTGAATAATGGTTTAAAATGGGACATGGAAGGTGTTAGGGTCATATAATAATAGGATTCATAATTTTTGAATTGACTATGATTAGTCTTGTAAATATGTACATACCTTTCTTTCTGCAAGTTGTTTTCCCATATTTTGAAAATAATAAAAAATGAAAAGAGGGTAAGAATTACTAAAATAACTATAAGACCTGAAAGAGATAAAAATAAGACCTGAAATTGAGCAAGTCAAAATGCCACTACTATTAACTTTTACTGCAAGAATAATGATTATGTGCAAATTGCTCAAAATTCCATAATCCATGATCAGTTAAATAGCTTAATCTTAACTTTTCATGCTTTCAGTTTTATGTTTTAGATAGAGAATAAAGATATGTCAAACATTTTAAACTTGACAAATCAGTAGATAGTTAGACAATAAATGAGGAGCTCAACAGTTTAATCTAAGCCCTCAGATGAAATAAGGTTAGAACTAGATAGATTTATTTCTTTGAAAGAAAAATGGATTTAGGGTTTCAATCTTAAATGCACCCATTCAAATGAAGTAAAACATTTTAGAATAATGATGGGTAGGTAGAAAGCAGTTGTGCAAGCCATGTAATAAAGCATCATCGAGCAAAAATTACTAATTTCCCCTCCCCCATAATGATCCAGTATTATAAACCTTCAGTTAAAGATGTTCAAAGCATTTCTCTGACTTCTGTTGGGACGAGACCCAAGGATTAATGACTGATTTGTTAAAATATTGGATTCCCTGCATAAAAATCCATTTCATCAACACATTCACTGTTTTCCAAAACTTTGATCCCTTTTCCTATGTAAAACACTTTTTTTCTTAGAAAAGTAAAACCCCTCCTTAATTAATTTCATTTTCATTCAAAAAACACTCAAAAACCCACAAAATGCATTTTATCCTAATTTTATGTGTAAAAAATCAAAATGGGACAAATTATGCTAAATTGCCTATTTACACTACATTTAGTTTAAATTCCATGAATTTTAATTCATTTCATTTGTTAGGTCCCTATATCACTAGTACAGTCCCTTATTATTGCTAGTGTAAAACCCTTATTGTTATTACTGTACCCTTGTAACCCCCATTTTGTTATTATTGTGCCCTTAAATTATTATTGTTAGGTCAGCTAGGATTACATTGTGGCCCACTAGGATTACATTATGGCCCCATGGACTCCTATATAAAAAGGTTTTATCGGTGTATCATCCAAAGAAATTGTTCATTCATAGAGCCATGCTGTTGAAGTTTCCCCCTCGAAGTGGCTTATTTCTAAGGCGTTTATATCTCTTTTCTTCTACTTTTGAAGCTGGTTACACAACATTTGGTATCAGAGGTTTGGGATTCTAGGGTTTCGCTGCTCCAAACAGGTCATCGTGGAAGTTTCGCTATAACTTTTTTTCTACGAAGCTTCAGAAGCTGAAATTTCTAGGGTGCGAAGCTGAAATCTTGAGGAAGGTTGTCTAAAAATTTCAGATCTTGGTTCGCAATATTTGAGGAGATATCATCTGTGGAAGTTAGGTATTTTTTCAGGCTCATAAACAGGTCATCGTGGAATTTGCACTATAAATTTTTTTTTACGAAGGTTCAGAGTCTGAAATTCATATGGTGCGAAGCTGAAATCCTGAGGAAATTCGTCAAAAAATTTCAGAACTTGGTTCGCAATATTTTTGGAGATATGATCTGTGGAAGGTAGTGCTTTTTCAGGCTCCTGAATTTCATCTCAAAAAGGTGATCGTGGGAAAAGTTCAATAACTCTCTCTGGGCATCGGATTGGAGTGTCTCATAATGTAGTTGCGATTACATGGGAATTAGGTTTCTTGGATATCAATTTGAAGCACAGGATGAAACAATGACACGTGGCAAGTTGTGCAAGTTCACTTCGCTCTCTTGAACCGGTCCATAATTAGGTCATTGTGGGAGATTGGACATAACTTTGTCTTCGAGAATCAAAATCAGTGGACACTGTGGAATTCAAAAGATAATTTATGGGGCTATAACTTTGGTCTTGAATTTAGGATATGTAAGAGCCATAATAACAAAGATAATACAATTTCAATATCGAGCTCCTCAAAAGCAAGTAAAAGGTGTGCGTTTTTTTTTTTTTTCAGATTACATAAGTCTTGTTTGAAAATCAAGTTGAATTGATTTTAAAGGCATATTGTAGAATAGATATCAATATTGGATTATAAAATGGCCCCTAAAAATAATTCAACACCCATTAAGCCTTTGGAAAGCTCTACTATGAAACATGAAGATGGAGAATGGCAACATGACATATCAAAATTACAAGAGCAAGTGCAAAAAATTTCGCTCTCGCAAAGAGCAACAAAAAATGACATGGAAGTTTTGAAGAAAGGCATGGAATCTAATATTGATGGCATGAAGGCTGGCATCGAATCTAAGATGGATGACATGGAAGCTAAGATCGATGAGAAAATGGAAAACATGAAGAATTTTCTAAAAGCAGACATGGAAGGTTTGACAAAGTTGATACAAGAAATGTTTCCTAATGGCGAAAATAGTGTAGAGGAAACTCATGATGAGAAAAAAATAAATATTAATCATTATTTCATAGACTCTCATGTTGGATTGAAGACGCATCATATTCCAAAGATCGATATGAGGAAGTTTGATGGAAAGGATCTAATACCATGAATCCTCTGTGTGTAACATGAATCCTACATATGGAGCAATATTTTGATCTAAATAATGTGCAAAACACACAAAAGGTACGCATTGCAACTTTACATTTAGAACAAAATACATTTGTATGGTATCGATGGCTTTGCTCCCGTAAAAAAATTGTCACTTGGTCAATTTTTACGTAAGAAATGATAGCACATTATGAGGATACAAAGAGCAACACCTTCTTTAGCCAATTGGTAAATCTCAAACAAAAGGGTTTAGTGGGGCAGCACATTGAGGAGTTCCAAAAATTGAATATAAGGGTAACTGATATTCCAGAGGAACACGGGATCAATCTCTTCATAGGCACTTTAAAGGATAACATCCAACATGAAGTTCGTGTTTTGGAACCGGATTCATTGGAGAAGGCATTTAGGTTGGCAAGAAAAGTTGAATGTAAAATAATGGCGACAAGGAAGCCTACCACTCAATTCTATAAAGAAGGAAGTGTTGCTACGTCTAGATTTCCACAACCTACAAGGTTGACACCACAACAATTGGAAGAAAAAAGAGCAAAAGGGCTTTGCTACAGTTGTGATAGCAAATACACTAAAGGTCATATGTGTGCTGAGAAGAAATTATTTTACATAGATTGTGAAGAGGAAGAAGAAAATGAACAAGAAGAGGATATACACCAGGAACCAACCCTAGAAGAGGAAGAAATGAGTCTGACCATATCGTGTAATGCATTGGCAGGAATTACCACTCCTCAAACTCTCAAGATAGAAGGACATATCAAGAAGAAAAAAGGTAATAGTGTTGATTGATTCAGGTAGTACCCATAATTTTATTCATTGTAAGGTAGCCAAGGAATTGAATTGTTTCCTATAACCAGCACCAGAATGTCAAGTGATGGTTGCAAATAGAGGAACTATAAATTGCTCTGGAAAATGCCATAATATCAAGCTAACCATGGGGGAATATGTATTGACTAGTCCAATGCTTTCCATTCCTATGGGAGGTGCTGATGTTGTACTAGGAGTACAATGGTTACAATCTTTGAGGACGGTAGCTTTTAATTTTCAAGAACTTTTCTTGAAATTTTTTTCAGAAGGAAAGGAAGTCGAATTAAGGGGTATTGAAGGGAAGCCGAGAAGGATAATAAGCTCTAATGTCATGACAAAGCTTCTAAAGAAATAACAACGAGGCGTAATTGCACAATTATGCTCACTAGAAGTTTCAACATCAAAATCATCTATTTCTGCAGATCTCCAACAAGTCTTGGACAATCATTCCAAGGTGTTTGAAACTCCCAAAGGACTCCCACCTGTTCGTGATCATGATCATGCTATTCATTTGATTCCAGGAAGTGTTCCTCCAAACATCAGGCCTTATAGATATCCTTACTTCCAAAAGAGCGAAATTGAACGTATGATTGCAGAAATGTTAAAGGCGGGTATAATTCAACCTAGTCAAAGTTCTTTCTCTGCTCCTGTAGTATTGGTACACAAGAAGGATGGATCATGGTGAATGTGTCCGGATTATAGGGAGCTCAATAAGCTCATAATTAAAGATAAATTTCCCATTCCTATGATTGATGAATTATTGGATGAATTACATGAAGCAATTTGTTTTACCAAGTTGGATCTTCGTTCAGGATATCATCAAATTAGAATGAAGACTGAAGATATTCCAAAAACAACATTTCGAACTCATGAGGGTCATTATGAATTTTTGGTCATGCCTTTTGGCCTTACCAATACACCTTCTACATTTCAAGGGTTGATGAATTCCATTTTCAAACCCTTCCTTAGAAAATTTGTGCTAGTATTGTTTGATGATATACTAATCTACAACAGGTCTTGGAAGGATCATGTTCAACATGTTGACAGGGTGCTCAAACTATTGTAGGAGAAACAATTATATGCAAAAACATCAAAATGTTTCTTTGGAGTACAAGAGGTGGAATATCTGGGTCATATTGTATCTCACGAGGGTGTTAAAGTAGACCCTAACAAAATTAAAGCCATTAAGGAATGGAAAGTCCCCACAACCATAAAGAAGTTGCGAGGATTTCTCGGGTTAACAGGGTATTATCGCAAGTTTGTTAAGAATTATGGGAGAATAGCAGCACCTCCAACAACATTATTGAAGAAAGATGCATTTTCATGGACTCCTGAAGCAACTAAGGCCTTTGAACGTCTTAAAGAGGCAATGTGCCTAGCACCGGTCTTAGCTACACCAGACTTCACAAAAACCTTTATTGTGGAATGTGATGCCTCAGGAGATGGAATTGGTGCAGTTTTAATGCAGGAAGGAAGACCCATTGCTTTTGAAAGTCGTCCAATCAAAGGAAAGTATTTACAGAAACCTATTTATGAGAAGGAAATGTTAGCAATACTACATGCACTAAGAAATGGCGAACTTACCTAATGGGAAGACACTTCAAGGTAAAAACTGATCATGATAGTCTTAAACACTTTTTGGAACAAAGACTATCATCAGAAGAGCAGCAAAAATGGGTCACAAAGATGTTGAGTTATGACTTTGAAATAATCTACAAAAAAGGAAAGCTTAATGTTGTTGCAGATGCACTCTCAAGAAAGAATGAAGAGGTGGAAGCATTGCTTTGTGCCATTTCTGTTATCCAACCAGATTGGATAACCGAAGCAAGAGATGAATGGAAGAAGGACAAAGATGTATGGACACTCATTCAAAAGTTGCAGCAAGATCCTAGTACATCTGATACATTTAGTTGGAAAAATGATTCCTTATGGTACAAAGATGGCTTATATCTTTGTAAGAATTCCCAACTAAAACAAAAGATTCTTCTGGAATTGCACACTTCTCCTTTAGGAGGACACTCAGGATTTTTAAAAACTTACCACAGGGTGAAGAAAGAATTTTTTTGGGATGGCCTTAAATCTGATATTCAAAATTTTATGGTGGAATGTTTGGTTTGCCAGCAGAATAAAGTGGAGACAATTAAGACCCCGGGACTTCTACAACCTTTATCCATTCCAAGTCAACGTTGAGAGGAGATTTCAATGGATTTTATCACAGGTTTACCTAAGTCCGAAGGAAAGAATGTCATCATGGTGGTAGTTGATAGACTTACCAAGTATGCACACTTTTGTGCATTATCTCATCCATTTAAAGCAAGTACAGTTGCTGCTACATTTGTGGATAGAATTCAAAAGCTACATGGAAGCCCAAGGGTTATTGTGAGCGACAGAGATCCCATTTTTACGGGAAATTTTTGGACGGAGTTATTTTCTTGTTTGGGTACTCAATTAGCTCATAGCTCATCTTATCATCCTCAATCTGATGGTCAAACTGATATAGTAAATAAATGTTTGGAAGGATATCTTCATTGTTTTGTATCTGATAAACAAACACAATGGGTCAAGTGGTTACCTCTCGCTGAATGGTGGTATAACACTTCCTTCCATACTGCAGCAAAAATGACCCCATTTATGGCACTTTATGGATATCATCCACCATCCATCACATCATCTTTAAGGGAAAATTCGAAGGTTCAAGCATTGGAAGATCACATCGAGCATCAGCAAGAAGTTCTCCAACTCTTAAAGGATAACCTGAATTTGGCACAAAATCGAATGAAACAACGGGCAGATCAACATCGTAGCGAGAGAAGTTTTGATGTAGGAGATTGGGTATTTTTACGGCTACAACCATACAAACAAATGTCCCTCAAGCAAGCAAAGAAGGATAATAAATTATCGCCAAAGTACTATTGTCCTTACAAGGTGTTGCAAAAGATTGGTACTATGGCATACAAATTGGAGCTTCCTGCTTCTTCGCGAGTACATCCAGTTTTCCATGTTTCATGCTTAAAGAAGGTTATAGGTGAAAATCTTCCATTTCAAACAATATTTCCAGAACTTGATGAGGAAGGAAAAATAATATTGGAACCTGAAGTGGTCATGGAAACAAGAACTCGACAGCTACGGAATCGATCAATTTCAGAGTATCTCATCAAGTGGAAGAACTTACCCAATGAAGATTCTACATGGGAGGATGAGAATTTTATACAGAAGCACCCGGAGCTACTCAAGTGTTGAGGACAACACTTTTTTTGAAGGAGAGGGGCATGTTAGGTCCCTATATCACTAGTATAGCCCCTTATTATTGTTAGTATAAACCCCTTATTGTTATTATTGTACCCTTGTAACCCCCATTTTGTTATTATTGTGCCCTTAAATTATTATTGTTAGGTCGGCTAGGATTACATTGTGGCCCAATAGGATTACATTATGGCCCCATGGACTCCTATATATAGAAAGGAGGTTTTTTAAATTGTATCATCCAAGAATTGTTCATTCATGTAATGTATTGAAGGTTGCCCCCTTGAAGTGGCTTATTTCTAAGGCGTTGATATCTCTTTTCTTCTCTTTTTGGAGCTGTTTTCCCAACATCATTCATTAATTTCCATTTCATATTAATTTCTAACCTATATTAATAAACCCTTTATAAAATACCCCTTCCCGTATATATTAATACCCCCAAAAACCCACTATTTAAAGTTTAAACCTATGTTTATTTATCTCACATGATAAAATAAATCCCCGCTCTTTCCCATAGGTTTAAACATATTTTAGAATTTAATTCTGGCCCCTTATGGTTTTAAAACTCTTGTTAACAGGTTTTATTTACTATATAATACATCCCGCAGCATTAGTTATAAAGACATTGGTTAATGTTTTTATATACTATATAATATTACCCCGCAATATCAAATAAACAAAAAACCAATTTATATAATTTAAACTATGTTTCAAAACATTTCATTAACCCTATTGTACAATACGAGCCTGGACCCTATCTCTTACTGCCGAGAAACTTTCTTATCAGATCGCAGCCGTTCGCATGGGCCCTCCCAAATCCAACGATCTAAAGGTCATATCGCAAATTTAACTGCGCAATGAAAACATATTCCAAACTATATGAAATGGGATGTTTTGTGCCCTTCTCTCTCCTCCACACGGTCGAGCCCCATTGAACCACATCCGATCCAACCAAAACCATTTACCACTTATTTTCCATGTGATAACCGCATACGGTTTTTGCCTTCGAAGACTCAAAACCACCATTTGAGTCAATGTGACTGCCATTAATTGCAGGCTATTCTAAACCTAAAATCACTTAATAAACTTCTGAATTGTTCTATTAAGTCATTTTTCTGCGCTATTTCACTGTATACATCCTCTCGACTCAGAAAACTAAGCCTGTGCTTTGTTTTAAAACCCAAAACCTGCGAAAACCCTATTTGCTGCCAAAAGACTTCAGAAAGCTTCCGAAAACATTCAAAAGATACCAGGGACCTACTAAAACAACTTAGAAACTGTTACAAAGATGTATAGCTGCACAAACAGGTATTTTCCAATAAAAAAAGAACTCGTTATTGTTTGAAAGGAATTTTCTGAAGGAACTGACTACAGTAAAGAGCTTATTTACTCCAAGAATACTTCTAGTTCCCCGAAAAAGAGCTAAAACCCTATCAAAATTTTTATTAAACCCTATTTTAATAATGCATTCAGTTTTAACGAAAAAAATCGAGTTTATTTTAGCTTTTGTAGACTTATAAGACTCCCCAATCTTGCCTAGAAATCCTCTGCAGGTAACCCCAACCCTCTGTGCTCAATTTTAAACATTTTTTAGTGCATAATTATCCAAAAAATAGATAAAACCATTGTTTTATCATCTCCTAAACCTCTGAGAGTTTGAAGTACAGTTTGAAGCTGAACTTAAAGGTTGAAATCCAAGGAAAGAACCAAGTTGTGCTTGTTTTATCTAAAGATCCTCTATCAAAATCAAAAAACATTTTCTGTGAACCATTTAATCTTACAGAAAGAGTCCAGAAGGCCTAAAAACAGAGTTTTAGTTATGCATTAAGCCTAAAAATGTCAAAATCCAATCCAGCTATGTCATACAAGACTGAAATCATTGTGAATCCTCTACAACCTCCTGTTGTAGAAATTGAACACACACGATTGGTAGATGTGGACTATAAAATAACAAATCCTCCACTTCCAAATTGAAGAAGTCCAAATTTGGGAATCAAACCTACCCAAATATGTTTCTCCAGTCGCTCATCAATGTCCATAGGTTATTAGGTTGTTTCAGAGTTATTATTCACGCACAAACATAGACCAATGCTGAATGAAAACAAAGAGGTATTGTTTACAATTACTGCTGATTCCATAAACTAGATGTTACAACTCAAAAATGACTCCAAAGTTGTTCCTTTGTCAATAGAAGCACTTAAAAATTTGTACATTAGTCTTGATTTTCCCAAAACGTTTCAGATTTTTCAAGTGTTCATGCCTTTACGTGTTGAGATTCCACAAATCAACCCTCCATATTCTACTTCAAAATTTCCAGAAGGATCTAGGCATGTCATTTCCATGTTGTCATTTATCCTAGCATAGTTTACAAATGAGCATACTGATGATACCATTCTAGGTTTTCTGTCTACTTTTGCACCGAGACAGCCTCCTTCTGCCATTTTCAATTATGTTGAGTATATAGCTGACAATATCCATGATCAACTAGTAAAATTGCCAACTGAAGGAGTATTTAGATATACATCCTTTCTCTTCCATATTTTCTTGTATTTACAAGTAGATAAGTTTCCTATAACCCTCCAGAAGATTGATATAGAAGAAAATCCACTTTCAGTCGTCTCTTGGACTTCTTTGATAAAAAACGAGTCCTTATAATTCACTTATGCAGATTTTATAGATAATTTTGTCCACCCATTGATAAATATGATGACCAACACAGAACAACCAAGGATCAGTGATGAAATGAAGAAAATTCTATATCTATCAGAGCACGCTAGAACTAGTGATTGGTACTTATATGAGAAACATACAAAAACTAGAGTTTTTGGGTCTAATATGTTACCCTACAAACTATCTAAATATGTACCAATGAGATTCTTTGCCTTGGAGTATATCAGGAGAAAATTAAATTTTTATTCTATCAACTTCCTAGCAGCCAATAAGAAGAACCAATTTAAGTTAAAGTATCAAGTGGGGCCATTTACTTGTAATCACAAAAATGAAAAACAAGAAGCAACAAAACAATTACTTTAGTACAGATTTGAAGAAAGCTTCTCATGGAACTATGATCCACAAGGGATATTAAGAAAAATGAGGGTTAAGTACAAACTAACACCTTATATTCATGAGAAAAAACCAGAGATTGAAAAATATGTCAATCAAATTGAGTGGCTAGAAAAATCTTTGGTAGATGCAGTTAAACAAGGTGATACTAGTCACACCTTACGAACTTAAAATCAAGGAGAAAAAGCTACTAAAAGAATCAGAGAAGAAGGAACATACACTACTGAGACAACAACTGAAACGAGGTTTAAAATTAAATACAATAGAAATCCTAAATTCAATTCAGTTGATAAAGGAAAAGTGAAAATAGAAGTAGAAGACACAGATGTTCTAGTGGAAAATAAGGATGTTGCTATAGTCAATATAAATGAGCTAGCAGCAGATATTTTAAATGCGGAAATAATGATAATTCAAACACTCAGGTCATAGAGAAACAACAGAATTTGGAGCCAACTTACTCACAGACAACAGAAGAAAAAGATCTTCATATCAGGGAAAAACATAAGAAAATTAAGACAAAGAATGAAGAGATCAAGAATGAGATATGTTCTCAATATTTGAATTCAACACAGGCATTCAAAAAAAACTTTTATCATATTTTATTACTCAACAAAATGTTGATTATGTCAGTTCTTCAACCAACAGTCAAGACTCCTACGACAATTGTAGGCTACAAGAAAATTGACCTTGAAGTGCCCACAGAAAGTATTCATGCACTAGATCATATTGAGCTTCATAGGAAAAGTTCATAGATGTTATATTCTACTATTACTACAAAGGCTATGAGTGTCAACAAACTTCAAAATACAATTCTAAACATGAGAGATCAAATGAAGGTTGACAAGGCCTCATCATATGCTAAATATATTAGAATTAAGTCTTTAGAAGAGTTGGTTATTCAAGTAGGATATGATCCTACAAATATTAAAGAAACAGAACAGTTAGTGAAGAATAAGAATGAAGATATTGCATCATTGAGGAAACAACTTAAACTTCCACCAACTAAACATCCATAGGCCAGAGAAATAGTAGAAGATCAAAGCTAGAAGGATGACTAGAAACTATAAAATCAAAGGAAAATCCTACAGTAATTCCCATGGTTACTACTGTTGCGCCTTTAACATTGGCAAAAGAGTTGGCACCAAAAGCTCCACTCGCTACTGCAGTGCCCGTGACATCATCCACAACTTCAGCTACAGAGTCTTCTACATCAACAATGCAGCCAACATATGAGGCTAGTAAATTAGTTACATCCATGTAGGAAATGTCACTTCAAACTAATGAGATAAATAGATTGAAGAAAATGATTGACAATCTTGAAGACACCAAAAAGCTAGCTGAAATCAATGCTAAAACTCATGAGCAAAGGGCTAATAGGTTAAATACTAAGTTAAAGAATCTACAAAACTATTTTACATTGAAAGAGCCAATTTCTTATGTAAATAATCATTTATGTAGCAAAATCATTGAAGCCATTAATGATGTTTGGCCATCAATACAGGTAATAAATGAAAAAAGGGATTTACTGAAGGTAGCACAAGCAAAGATTCAGAAAAAAAAAGATCAGCAAGGTGACAAACCAGAGCAAGCCGTAGTATTGAAAAAGTTTCTCAACATTAAAAACATGCAAGAGTTGGAAGAAATACAAATCACTGATAGGACAGAAACAATCCTTGAAATAAGGAAAGTAATTTCAAATAATAATCTGTTGAAACAACTTGAAGAGAAATGTGAAAACATGAACATAGCCATAACCAAGTTTATGGTTAAATTTGAAAATTTGAGGCAAAAAATTTTGCCTCATATTTTGGTCATTAACGATAAATTCATGCCACAAGAATACTACAATAAGAAAATAATAGAGTATACAAAAGAGCAGGTGGAAAATATAGATGGACAAGGTATTCCTACAAGGAAGGTATTAATCAGAAGTTTTGAAGACTTTTTTTATCTTCATCATGAGATAAAACACTTATTTGTCATAAAACCAACATTTGATAGATATACTGAGGTAGATGAAAATTTCAGGAGGTTGAAAAGTTACAAATTCATAATGATGAAGCTTGTCAATCACTTACTGATTTACTATAAAAGTAAAATTTGTATAAAGAAAGACAAAAACTGTTTGCTAATTTTTTCAGTCAAAAAAGAATTTATTACAGCAGTAAGGCAAGTTTTACAGAGGCAATTTTTATAGAGATTAAAGAGTATCAAAGGATAAAGAGAATCAGAGTTAAAGAGTATAATATAATGAAGATAATATTTTGAAAACATATTTGAAATATCTATGCCAGCAAAGAGAACACCAAGGCAGCCAGTTGCACGTAATCCACAAATAGTTTTCTATTTTATTTGGATAAATAGGAGAACTTGCTGAGTTGTTAAGCAGCTGTCACTATTTTGTTTTAAAGATATTTTATTTCTCCTTAGATAATTCCTAGAAGCATTCTAGGATATTTTGTAAACAATTTTGTATAAATACTTCACTCTTTGAAGTAATATTGTGGAATAAATTGTTGAATATTTCTATAGTCATTTTTGTTGAACTTGGAAGCTTTTTGTTGAAAATTTCGAGTAGCAGACTAGATCAAATCAACTAGCATCATATTTTAGGATTCATGTGATGAGACATTGAAGTGAAGTAGTTTCGACTTGTCATTGTCTATCTTCTCATGTTTTCATGCATCCGTTATGTATTCTAAATTTGAATGAATAAACAAGAGTATTTTCAAGATTTATTAAAATCACCTTGTCATTACTGCTTATCATTTATATGATTTTTGCTAATTTCTAGAGTAGGAAACCCTTAATTTCTCCCTCTTTCGATTGAACTCTGTCTACTCCTTCCTTTTCCATATCAAAGAATCCTTCATTGCATTTTTTCTCAATCAAATCACTTCACCAAATTAACCTTCCAATATCTTCAAAGACTTATCTATCTTGCCCTGAAAACATCTGAATTTTTGACCTTGATCCTAGTTCTGTCTGCTTGACTTTTGACTCCTTATTCCAATCGACAAAAAAATCTCCCACTATCCATCTCATTAAGTGATTTTTTCCCACCAAACCAAACCAAATCAAAACCAATTTTTCACAATCATAACTAGCCTAGTTTCTTATAATCAAAACAAAGTTAAATCTTAAAGAGAGAGCCCTCTCTGAACCCTAGGAAGGATAGATCCTAGAGTTTGAATGTAGGTTTGTGGTTACCTCTAATGTTGTTTGACTAAAAACCAAAGTCTCACAACTTAAGAATTATTAGAGTGATAACATAGTGGCGGCCATAGTGGGGAGCTAACCAATCCTTGGTCTTAAAATAGATCTTAAGGAAATATTTTTCATTATCTTTTTCCTTCAAGACTATTTTAAAAGTTGTGAGTATCATTTTATAAAAACTTTAATTCTGGCTTCTAGAAAAATTTACTATACCAGGTCTAACCCATATCCTAAACCTGTTGTTATAGTAGGAAATCCAGACAGAATAGGAAGAAATAATAAACTAGTAGAAGGTTTAGTGAAAAAGTTTCCTTAGATAGAGCCAATTCATTACCAAAAGAGTTAGTGAGTCTACAAGACATAGAGTGTGACTTGAACTTTGAACATTCTTTGTTCAGAAGAAAATCAGAAACTGACTTAAAAATTGATGTTTTAGACCCTATTGTTATTTCATTTCTTGAAACAAAACAAAAAATTATTTCAGCAGATTCTGAATCACATATATTTAAAGCTCATCATAAACTCGAAGAGATAAATTCTACTATTCGTAAGGAAATAAATGAAGCTATTGAATTAGTTGAATTATTAGCATACACATATAAGCCTTCTATTTCCCATTTAGATACCACTACATCTTCTATAATTTCCACCACATTCCAACATATAAATCCACTTATCCCTAGACAACCCTTACAACTTAGAATACTATTTCCATATTCTCCCATATCATCTTCATCCATTAGCTTATCTTCTGTAAATTTAAACTCATCATTCTCATTTGCATGTAGTTCTTCATATATTCCAGATTCATTTTCTAGCACCCCAACTTTATCTTTTAGTTCATCTACCACTTTTTTTAGTTCACCATCTTATCTTCCAGTTTCATCAGTCACTTCATTAACTGCATCAGCTAATACTTCTAGTTCAGCCCAAAGCACTTCCAATTTACCTCATAGCCAAGGTAAAATTCAAGCTATGGCTACTAGGTATGCTCCCCTATTTATTCTAGGACAGTAACATGACATGCCTCAGGATTACCAAACTAAGGTACCCCAATTTGATGCTACTACTCAGTACACTGCCCAACAACACATTAATAAAATGACAGATTACTTTGAGCTTCATGAAATAGATGTTTCTGATGTAAAAATCAGACTGTTTGCACAAACATTAATAGGGGAAGTTAAGAAATGGTTTAAAGGTATTAATACTAGTAGTATAACTGATTTAGTAGTATTTCATAGAGTATTTTTGAATAAATGGGAAAATAAGAAAAATCCTCTCCAAATATTATCTAAATTTGATGCCATGAAAAGAGCTCCTAATGAATCAGTCCAAGACTACTGCACTAGATATAACAGTGTTTACAACTCAATTCCAGCTAATCTCAAACCCACTCCCGATTTTGTCCTACTCAAATTCCCTGATGGATTTGACACAGACATGGCTTATCAGTTGAGGGAGAGAAATGATTGAACATTAGAAAGAATGCAAACAGATGATGTTGGTGTAGAAGAAAATATTTTAGATAGAAAAGTTAGATTGAGGAATGAGAGGAGAGTAACCATTAAGGAAGAAACATCTAGTTCAGATGGAAAAATAGATCAGTTAGCTAAAAATTTAGAGAGAATGATGGATAGATTAGACAACATATAAAGAAGACCTCGATGGGATAATCAACTAAAAATCAGAAATCCCAATTTTACGAAAAATACAAATTCAGGAAAATGAAAAGAATCAGCTCCAGATCAGACAATAAGACCCCCATTTCAGCAGAACTATGCTAAAATTTCTCAAAACAATGTATATGATGAGGATACCATAAATCTAATGGGTATAAATGCATATAACACTATCTTTCTCACTAAGGAAGGCCAAGATTTATTTGAAATGCAACAACTTCAATTAGATTCCAGTGAATCATTTGACTACAAACAAGGTTATGATTTTTCCATAAACGAAGTACATCAGAAATATAACCTTGGAAGTAAGAAAAACATAGAACCTTCTACTAAGTAATTTGCACAAACTGAAAATAAGAAAACAGTCGAAGCCCCAACAACAAAATTTTTGCAAACTGTCCCTAGGGAAAATAAGAAAAACTCTAATTCATCCCACAAAGTTTCCAGCCCCAAAATTTCGCCATGTCCTAAGATTGTTGACATAACAGATGAAGTTAATCAAACAACAAAAGATTCAAAAAAATCTGTTGCTGTAAAAATAACCATTTCTTCTAAAACAACAAACTTAGAGTCCAAAACATCTACTGCAGATCCAAAATTAGTAGATCCAAAAGCTGCCACTGCAAAGATAGCTTATAATGATTCAAAACTTGTAAAAACATCTACTGCTTCTAAAACTATTCCTGAAAATAAAACTAGGAGCAGTAAGACATAGGAAACTCAAACAGAAAATGAAAACATAACTGTAGAAACACAGAATAAACCCACTCAAACTACATTTACTAAGGAAGAGTTCATTCAAATAAGTAAATCAAAACCTTCATTCAATATACAAACTGAAATTGCAAAGTTAAAATACCAATTCCTTTGACAGAATTGGTAAAATGTGATTTTTATAAAATAACTATCATAGAAACATTAAACATGAATGATGGAGAAGACTCTGTAAATTTGAATGATGATCAACGAGAGTTGATTTTTGGCTCTGATGTGAATGGAAAGAATCAATATGGAGTAGTTCCTCCATTTTACATCAGTTTAACTGTACATGACCAAATTTTACAATGCAATGTTAGATTCAGAAGCTTCACACAATCTAATGCCCAAAGCAATAATGGAAACCCTAAACTTAGACATTACAAGGCATTACAAATATTTATTTTCATTTGATTCAAACAAAGTTAAATGCCTAGATTTAATTAAATATTTTTGTGTTACATTATTTCAATATCCTTATAAGAGTATACTAATGGACATTGTAGTAGCCGATATCCCACCCAAATATGAATGTTACTATCTCACTCATGGGGAGAAAAATTACAGGGGTCTCTACAATTGGACATGTCATATGCTACTATATCAGTTTTTGGTCAACCAAATAAGATTTATAGGGAAATATTAATGAAATATATGGTAAGTAGTGAAGCAAGATCAATAAATTACCCAATTTATGCTACACATTTTGACCTAGATTCCTTCATCTTATGTAACTTTGAAACTGATAATGAAATCAAAACTGAACTAAAAACGAGAAGAAAACACAATATAATGACAATATATTTCATGAATATTTATGGAATTTAGATTATGATGGCTCAATAAATAATCTAGGAGCAGGAGTAGGAGTTTGGATAACTAATATTGAAAAGAATCATGCAGAAGGTCATGCTTTTAGATTGAATTTTAAATACACCAACAATATGGTTGAGTATGAAGCCCTCATTTTAGGGTTCTAGATTATAAAAACCTTATGAGGTAAGAGAATAGAAATAATGGGAGACTCAAAGTTGATTGCAAAACAAATTAATGGTGAATATTCTGTTTACAATCCTAGACTAGGCCGATATAGAGAGATTGTATTAGATTTGATTGATGATTTGTTGGAATGTAATTTCTCCACAATACCAAGAAAGCGAAATTTACAAGCACATTATTTAGCAACATTTTCTAGTATTTGCAATTTACCTTTTCAACCCAATCATAAATATACTGCAGAAGTAAAACACAGACCAATAATTCCAGAAAACCTCAAATATTAGCAATTTTTCTCACAATACCAACAAATTTACCATTTTATGAATAATGAAGATGAATTTCATACTTGTAAAATAGATATTGATTGTAGATTAGATCAGTATTTAGATAGTGAAATTGATTTAAATAATATAGATGTAAATAAAGTAAAGTTTTCTAGACCAACTAAGTTTAGTCAATTAGATATAGATAACTTAGATAAAGTAGAAATTTATGAGATAATTGATGATGAATCTGAAATATCAAATCTCAAAGATAATTTCTTACCAAAAGGTTTAACTCCTTTAGAAGACTTATTTGACTCAAATGATGTTGCTAGAAAACCTAAAATTGGGCCACTTAGATTGGACATTGAGGAATGAAACATAGGAACAGATTTAAAACCTAAGATGATCAAAATTTCCAAAGCCTTACCTCAACAAGAAAAAGAAAATTACATTGTTGTTTTCAAGGAATTTCAAGATGCTTTTGCTTGGAGTTATGAGGACCTAAAATCCTATGACACCAACATAATTCAGCACAAAATCCCTATAAAAGAAAATCAAAAGCTTTTTAAACAAAATTTAAGAATGATCAACCCCGTGTTGATGCCTTTGATTGAAAAAGAGGTAAAAATAATGTACGATGCACAGATAATTGCACCCATCAGATATTCTGATTGGGTTTCTAATTTAGATCCAACTAGAAAAGAGATAGTAGAGATTAGATTCTGTGATGACTTTAGGAATCTAAACAAATTATCCTTAAAAGATAATTATCCTTTACCAAAGATGTATCACATTTTACAAAGGGTAGTTGGTTCTTCTGGGATTTCACTTTTAGATGGATTTTCAGGATACAACCAAATTTTAGTCCAACTAGAGGATCAAGCCAAAACAACTTTTACTACTCCTTGTGGCACTTTTATGTATATAAAAATGTCTTTTGGTTTAATGAATGCAACAACTACCTTTCAAAGAGCTATGGATATAGCCTTTGTAAAGGAAATTCATGAATTCTTAGTGATTTACTTAGATGACATAACTGTATTTTCTACAACTGATTATGAACACTTGGATCATCTTAGACAAGTCTTTATTAAATGCAGAAAGTTTGGCATCTTTTTAAACCCTAAGAAAACCTTATTTGGACTAGAAGAAGGCAAGTTACTAGGACACATAATATCTAAGGAAGGAATTGGAATAGACACTACCAAAATAGAAGCAATTCTTAACATTAGTCCTCTAAGAAACATAAAAGAGTTACAAGCCTTTCTAGGAAAAAATAACTTTTAAAAAGATTCATTTCCAATTTAGCTGAAATAATTAAAGAAATAAACAACAAGTTTAAAAAAAAATCAGTTCTTAAATGGACTATTGAGGCCAAACAATAATTTGAATCCATCAAACATGCCTTAACCAAAACTTTAGTCCTTATAAGTCATGACTTTAAAAATGATTTCATCATTTTTTCATTTTCTTCAAAACACACCATTGCCGCTATTTTACTGTAGAAAAATGACAAGGGTTATGAGCATCCCATAGCTTTCTTTAGAAGAAAACTTAGATATGCCACTTTGAAATACAATATCATGGAGAAACAAGCCCTAGATTTGGTAAAGGCCATTAAAAATTTCAGAGTGTACAATCTCTATTCTCACATCATTGCTTATGTCCCAAATGTAGTATTAAAAGACATTCTAACTCAGGATGGTCCTGATGGTAGAAGAGGTAAGTGGATTGCCACAATTTTAGAATACGACATAGAGATAAAACCCACTAACTGATAAAAGTTCAAGGTTTAGCCAAGCTCATGGTTGAATCAAATTGTCATGCCGTAGACATAAATTTTATTGCCCAACTAGATGATCACAAAGAGATGGTAACTCTAGAGACCAGTGAAGTCTTTTAAGACTCACCATGGTATGCATATATCATATTTGTATTACTAAACTTACAAGCTCCTCCTGGATTATCAAGAACAAAAGCTAGACTTTTAAAGCTTAAGGAAGTGAGATTTTGTATATTAGACAATGTAGTTTTTTTGGAAAGATCATAGTGGGATTTTATTAAATTGTTTGTTAAAATAAGAAGCTGACAAAGTATTACAATAATTTCATGTAGGTGATTGTGGAGGACATCTCTACTGGAATAATACTACAAACAAAATACTGAGAGCTGGTTTTTACTGGCCTACTTTGTTTGTAGATGTTAAAAGTTATGTGACCTCCTGTCAGAAGTGTCAAGTATTTTAGGGTAAGAAAAAGCTGTTACCCCTGCCCTTAAAGCCCATTTCCACAGAAATTCCATTTCAACAATGGGGTCTTGACTTCATTGGAGAAATTCACCCCCATCAACAACCCAACATAAGTGTATTCTAACAGCCATTGATTATTTTACCAAGTGGATTGAAGACATACCTTCTAGGTTGGCCAAAGACATTGTCATTATATCCTTTTTAGAAAGAAACATACTTTCAAGATTTGGATGTCCCCAAAAGATTATTATTGACAATGCAGTTGCATTCAAATCTAAAAATATGATTGAATTTTGCCATAAATATCACATTACCCTAGGCCATTCTACATCATATTACCCACAAGGTAATGGCCTAGCTGAATCTTCAAATAAGAGCCTTGTAAACATCATCAAAAAGTTACTAGAAGATAACAAAAAGAATTGGAACAAGAAGTTAGTCATTGCCTTATGGGCAGATAGACTTACAACCAAAAAAACTATTAGTACATCTCCTTACCAGCTTGTATATGGAATGGATGTTGCTTTTCCATCTTCCTTAGAAGTACCAATAATGAAAATTATCCAGGAATTACAAGTTGAGCAAAATGACATTCAAAGAAGGATAAATCAAGCCATTCACTTGCAACAAACAAGAGAAGAAGTTGACACTAAGTCTCAAGTTATCCAGGATAAGGTAAAGAAATTTGTTGACAAAAAGAGTAAAGAATATGATTTATACATTGGAGACAAAGTGTTAAAATGGGATTCAAGAAGAGAAGACAAAAGTAAACATGGAAAATTTGATTTTCTATGGAAAGTACCTTATGTTATTTATGGTTACAGAGGTAACAATGTTTTCTATCCGAAAGAAATGGATGGATGAAATATGCTATATGGACCAGTAAATGGTAGAATGTTGAAGCACTACTACTCCTTAGAGATAAAAAATAGTTAATTTCATTTATTTTTACCATTGTAAATATACATTGAAGATTTTAGATTGGATTGGATGTTTTCCTAACAAAGTTGAAGCCTGGAGAGAAGGCCCTAAGCTTTGAGAGGTAAAAAATCATAAATATGAATAATTGCAGATATCAAAAGATACTTACAGGATCATCATAGTAAAAATTCAAAGGCTACTAGTCTCAAAGTTCTTGACATTTCACCAAGAAATGCCATCCCCATGTGGAGCCACTATTAGGGTCCTATAATAATAGGATTCATAATTTTTGAATTGACTGTGATTAGTCTTGTAAATATGTACAAACCTTTCTTTCTGCAAGTTGTTTTCCCATATTTTGAAAATAATCAAAAATTAAAACAGGGTAAAAAGTCCTAAAAGAAATATCAAAGGACTTAGAAAAGAAAATATCAAAAAAGAACAAAAAAATTAGACCCCAAAAGAGAAAAAAGAGATAAAAATAAGACCTAAAAGTGAGCAAGTCAAAATGCTACTACTATTTACTTGTACTGCAAGAATAATGATTATGTGCAGATTGTTCAAAATGCCATAATCCATGATCATTTAAATAGATTAATATTAGCTTTTCATGCTTTTAATTTTATGTTTTAGATAGAGAATAAACATATGTCAAACAATTTAAACTTGACAAATCAATAGATAATTAGAGAATAAATGAGGAGCTCAATAGTTTAATCTAATCCCTTAGATGAAAAAAGGTTAGAATTAGATAGATTTATTGCTTTGAAAGAAAAATGGATTTAGGGTTGCAAACTTAAATTCACCTATGAAAATAAGGTAAAAAATGTTAGGATAATGATGGGTAGGTAGAAAGCAGTTGTGCAAGACATGTAATAAAGCCTCATCGAGAAAAAATTACAAATTTCCCCTCCCCCACAATGATCCAGTATTCTAAAAATTCAGTTAAAGGGGCTTGGAGCATTTATTTGACTTATGTTTGAACCAAAACCAAGGCTTAATGACTGATTGGTTAAAATATTGGATTCCCCACATAAAACCCATTTCATCAGCATATTCACCCATTTCCAAAACTATGATCCCTTTTCATAAGTAAAACACTTTTTTTCTTAGAAAATTAAAACTCCCCCTTAATTAATTTCATTTTCCTTCAAAAAGCACTCAAAAACCCAGAAAATGCATCTTATCCTAAGTTTATGTGTAAAAAATTAAAATGGGACAAATTATGCTAAATTGCCTATTTACACTTTACTTAGTTTAAATTCCATGAATTTTAATTCATTTCATTCATTAATTTCCATTTCATATTAATTTCTAACCTATATTACTAAACCCTTTATAAAATACCCCTTCTTGTATATATTAATTTCTTTATATATTGATACCCCCAAAAACCCACTATTTAAATTTTAAACCTATGTTTATTTATCTCACATGACAAAATAAATTCCCGCTCTTTCCGATAGGTTTAAACATATTTTAGAATTTAATTCCACCCCCTATTGTTTTAAAACTCTTGTTAACAAGTTTTATTTACTATATAATACATCGCACACCATTTGTTATAAAGACATTGGTTAATGTTTTTATATACTATATAATATTACTTTGCCATATCAAATAAAAAAAACACCAGTTTATATATTTTAAACTATGTTTTAAAACATTTCATTAACCCTGCCGTATAATACGAGCCCAAACCCCATCTCTTACCACCGAGAAACTTTCCTATCAGATTGCAGCCGTTCGCATGGACCCTCCCAAAAACAACGATGGAAAGGTCATATCCCAAATTTAACTGTGCAATGAAAACATATTACAAACTATGTGAAATGGGTTGTTTTGTGCCCTTCTCTCTCCTCCATGCGCCCAAGCCCCGTTGGATCGCATCCGATCCAAGGAAAACTATTTACCACTGATTTTCTATGTGATAATCACCTACGATTTTCGCCTTTGAAGAATGAAAACCACCATTTGACTTGATGTGACTGCCATTAATTGTAGGCTATTCTAAACCTAAAACTGCTTAATAAACTTCTGAATTGTGCTATCAAGTCATTTTTATGCGCTATTTCAATGTATGTGTCCTCTCGACTCATAAAACTAAGACTTTGCTTTGTTTTAAAACCTAGAACCTTCGAAAACCTGTATTTTCTGCCAAAATACTTCAGAAAGCTTCCAGAAACCTTCAAAAGATACCAGGGACCTGTCAAAACAACTCAGAAACTATTACAAAGACTTATACTTGCGCAAACAGATATCTTCCAATAAAAAATCGAACCTATTATCGTTTGAAAAGATTTTTCTAAAGGAATTGACTACAGTTAAGAGATTATTTTCTCCAAGAAAACTTCTAGAAAAAGAGCTAAAACCCTATCAGCATTTTGATTAAACCCTGTTTTAATACTGCATTCAGTCTTAAAGAAAAAAATCGAGTTTATTTTAGCTTTTGCAGACTTATAAGACTCCCCGATCTTGCCCATAAATCCTCTGTAGGTAACCCCAACCCTCAGTGCTCAATTTTGATCATTTTTCAGTCCAGAATGATCCAAAAAATAGATAAAACCCTTGTTTTATCATCTTCTAAACATGTGAGAGTCTAAAGTACAGTTTGAAGCTGAAATTAAAGGTTGAAATCGAAGGAAAGAACCAAGTTGTGCTTGTTTTATCTAAAGAGGCTCTATCAAAATCAAAAAGCGTTTCTTTAGACCATTTAATCTTACAGAAACAGTCCAGAAAGCCTAGAAACAAAGTTTTAGTTATCCATTAAGCCTAAAAATGTCAAAATACAATCCAACTATGTCATACAAGACTGTAATCATTGTGGATCCTCTACAACCTCCTGTTGTAGACATTGAACGCATACCATTGGAAGATGTGGAATATAAAATAGCAGATTAGTTGTTGAATTTAATCTGTTAGACCTCCACTGCTGGAGTTATGAAAATTGCTTAGATCAGGTTAAAGAAGACCAAATTTGGGAATCAAACCTACCCAAATATGTTGTTCCAGTCACTCATAATTTCCCAGAGAATTTATTGGAACATATGGGGTTATTATTCACACAGACATGAAGATAATGATGAAAAGAAGAAAACAAGAAAGTCTTTGTTTACAATCACTGCTGAGTCCATAAACCAAATGTTACAACTCAAACATGACCCCAAAGTTGTTCCTTTGTCAATATAAGCACTTACAAAGTTGTACATTGGTCTTGATTTTCCCAAAAGGTTTCAAAATTTTCAAGTGTTCATGCCTTTACATGTTGAAATTCCACAAATCAACCCTCCATACTCTAGTTCACAATTTCCATAAGGGTCTAGGCATGTCATTTCCATGTTGTCATTTATCCTAGGATACGTTATAGATGAGCATACTGATGAGTCCATCCTAGGGTTTTTGTCTACTTTTGCACCAAGACAGCCCCCTTTTTTCATTTTCAATTATGCTGAGTATATAGATGACAATATCCATGATCAGCTAGTCAAATTGACAATTGAAGGAGTATTTAGATATACATCCTTTCTCTTCCATATCTTCTTGTATTTTCAAGAAGAAAAGTTTCTTGTAACCCTCAAGAAGCTTTATATAGAACAAAATCTACTGTTAGTCATATTTTGGACTTCTTTGATCAGAAAAGAGTCCTCAGAATTCACTTATGTAGATTTTAAAAATAATTTTGTCCACCCATTGATAAATATGTTGACCAACACAGCATAGCTAAGGATCAGTGATGAAATGAAAAAAATTCTACAGCTATCAGAGCACACTAGAACTGGTGATTGGAACTTATATGAGAAACATACATAAATTTGATTTTTTGGGTCTACTCTGTTACCCTACAAACTACCTAAGTATGTACCAATGAGAATCGTTGTCTTGGAGTATACCAGGAAAATATTAAATTCTGATTCTATCAACTTCCTAGAAGCTAAGAAGAAGACCCAATTTAAGTTAAAGAATTAGGTGGGGCCATTTATTTGTAATCACAGAGATGTAGAACAAGAAGCAACAAAACAATTACTTGAGTACATATTTGAAGAAATATTCTCACTGAACTATGATCCACAAGGGATATTAAGAAAAAATGAGAGTTAAGTGAAAACTAACACCTTATATTCATGAGAAAAAACTAGATATTGAAAAATATGTCAATAAAACTGAGTGGGTAGAAAACACTTTGGTAGATGCAATTAAACAAGTTGATACTAGTCACACCTTACAAAATGAAAATCAAGGAGAAAAAGCTACTAAAAGAATCAGAAAACAAGGAACATACACTGTTGAGACAAAAATTGAAACAAGGTTTAAAATTAGATACAATAAAAAGCATAAATTCAATTCAGTTGATAAAGGAAAAGTGACAATAGAAGTAGAAGACACAGATGTTCCAGTGGCAAATAAGGATGTTGCTAGAGTCAATACAAATGAGCTAGCAATAGAGATTTTAAATGTAGGAAATACTGATAATTCAAACACTCAGGTCATAGAGAAACAACAGAATTTGGAGGCATCTTCCGCATAGAAAACAAAAGAAAAAGATCTTGATATCAGGGAAAAATATAATCAGATTAAGACAAAGAATGATGAGATTAAGAATGAGATATATTCTCAATATTTGAAGCAAACACCAGCCATTCAAAATAGACTTTTATCAGCTTTTGATTAATTAAACAAAAATTTGATTATGTCAGTGCTTCAACCAATAGTCAAGACTCCTAAGATAGTTGTAGACTACAAGAAAATCGACCTTGAAGTCCCCACAGAAAGTATTCATGCACTAGACCAGATTGAGTTTCATAGGCAAAGTTCAGAGATGTTATATTCTACTATTACTACAAAGTCTATGAGTGTCAACAAACTTCAAAATAAAATTATAAACATGAGAGATAAAATGAAGGTTGACAAGGCCTCATCATATGCTAAATATCTTAGAATTAAGTCTTTAGAAGAGTTGGTTATTCAAGTAGAATCTGATCGTGCAAATGTTAAAGCAGCAGAATAGTTAGTGAAGAAGAAGAATGAAGATATTGCAGCATTGAGGAAACATCTTAAACTTCCATCAACTGAACATCCACATGGCAGAGAAATAGTACAAGATCAAAGCTAGAAGAATGACATGATGAATTTAATTTTTCAATTAAGAGGACAAATAAAATAAATGGAGATTCAAATGGACAAGGTAATCCACTAAAGAGAAACTATAAAAACATAGGAAACTCCTACAGTAATTCCCATGGTTACTACTACTGTGTCTTCAACTCTGGTAGAAGAGTTCGCACCAAAAGCATGAATGGCTAATGGAGTGCCAGTGACATCATCCACAACTTCAGCTACCGAGACTTCTACATCAACAGTGAAGCCAATATATGAGGCTACTTAATTAGTTAAATTCATGGAGGAAATGACTCTTTAAACTAATGAGATAAACAGATTGAAGAAAATGATTGACAATCTTGAAGACACCAAAAATCTAGCTCAAATCAATGCTAAAAGTCATGAGAAAAGGGCTAGCAGGTTAAATAATGAGTTGAAGAATCTACAAAAAGATTTAACATTGAAAGAGCCAATTTCTTATGTAAATAATCACTTATGGAGTAAAATCATTGAAGTCATCAATGATGTTTGGCCATCAATCCAGGTAATATATGAACAGAGGGATTTAATGAAGGTAGCATAAGCAGAGATTTAGAAAACAAAATATGAGCTAGGTGACAAACCTGAGCATACCATAGAATTGATAAAGTTTCTCAATAGTAAAAATAGGCAAGAGTTGGAAGAAATACAAATCACTGATTGGACATAAACAATCCTTGAAATAAGGAGATTCATTTGAAAGAAGAATTTGATGAAACAACTTGAAGAGAAATGTGAAAACATGAACATAGCCATAACCAAGTTTATGGTTAAATTTGAAAATTTGAGGAAAAGAAGTTTGCCTAATAATTTGGCCATTAATGATAAACTCATGCCACAAGAATACTACAATAAGAAAATCAGAGAGTATGCAAAAGAGTAGGTGGACAAGATAGATGGACAAGTTATTCCTACAGGGAAGGTCGTACTCAGAAGTTTTGAAGACTTGTTTTATCTTCATCATGAGATAAAAGACTTATTTGTCATAAAACCAACATTTGCTAGATACACTGAGGAAGATGAAAATTTCAGGAGGTTGAAAAAGATACAAATACCTAATGATAAAGCTTGGCAATCACTTACTGATTTACTATAAAATTCAAATTTTCAGAAAGAAAGAAAAAAACTATTTGCTAATTTTTTTAGTCAAAACATAATTTATTACAACAGTAAGGTGGTTCTTACAGAGGTGGTTTCTACAGAGATTAAAGAGTATCAAAGGATAAATAGAATCAAATTTAAACAGTATAAGATAATAAAGATAATATTTCAAAAAAAGATTTGAAATATCTATCCCAGCAAAGAGGACACCAAGACAACCAGTTGCACCTATTCCACAAACAATTTTCTATTTTATTTAGATAAATAGGATAGCTTGTTGATTTGTTAAGAAAGTGTCACTATTTAGTTGTAAAGATATTTTATTTTTCCTTAGATAATTCCTATAAGCATTCTAGGATATTTTGTAAACAATTTTGTATAAATACTTCACTCTTTGAAGTAATATTGTGGAATAAATTACTGAATATTTCTATAGTCATTTTTGTTGAACTTGGAAGATTTTTGTTGCAAATTTCGAGTAGCAGACTTGATCAAATCAACTAGCATCATATTTCAGGATTCACGTGATGAGCCATTAAAGTGAATTAATTCCTACTTTTCTTTGTTTATCTTCTCATGTTTTCATGCATCCATTATGTATTCTAAATTTGAATGAATAAACAGGAGTATTATTTCAAGATTTGTTAAAAGCGCCTTGTCTTTACTGTTTATCATTTCTATATTTTCTGCTGATTTCTAGAGTATGGAACGCTGAATTTATCCCTCTTTCGATTGACCTATGTCTACTTCTTCATTTTCTGGATCAAAGAATCCTTCATTGCTGTTTATCTCGATCAAATCACTTCACCAAATCAGCCTTCCAAGATCTTGAAAGACTTACCTATCTTGCCCTGAAAACATTTGACTTTTTAACCTTGATCCTAGTTCTGTCTACTTGACTTTTGACTCCTTAGCCCAATGGACAAAAAAACCTCCCACTATCTGTCTCATTAAGTGATTTTTTCCCACCAAACCAAACCAAATCAAGACCAAATTTGCACAATTATAACTAGCCTAATATCTTATAATAAAAACAAAGTTAAATCTTAAAGAGAGAGCCCTCTCTGAACCCTAGGAAGGCTAGATCTTAGAGTTTAAAAGTAGGTTTGTGGTTGCCTCTAATGTTCTTGGATAAAAAACCAAAAACTCACAACTTAAGAATTATTAGAGTGATACCAGAAGGTTTTAAGGAACGTTTGATAAAATTGGTACAAAAAATGCTTCATAGTGGTGACAAGGTGTTCCATGAAACTCATGATGAGAGCAAAAGGAATGTGAATCATGATTTTAGAGACTCCAACTTTGGGTTCAATGCCAACCATATTCCAAAAATTGATATGAGAAATTTTGATGGCAAGAATGTGGTAACATGGCTACTACTTATGAAGCAGTTCTTTGATCTACACCATGTGCAACACACAAAAGGTACACTTTTCATATATATATATATATATATATATATTGAAAACAAATAATTTTATGTGGTCTTGATGTCTTTTGTCTCATAGATCGCTAGTCACTTAGACAATTTTCATGAAGGAATTGATAACACATTATGGGATACAAAGAGAAATACCTTATTTAGCTAATTGATAAATCTCAAAAAAAAGGGTTCAGTGGTATAGAAAATTGAGAAATTTTAAAGATTGAATATCAAGGTAATTGATATTCTGGAGGAACGTCTACCTAATATCTTCATAGGGATTTTAAGGGATAACATCCAACATCAGTTTTTCCTTTGGGAACCCAGGTCATTGGACAATGCATTCAAGATGGTGAGAAATATTGAAAACAAAATTATGTAAAAAAGGAGGTATACTACTCAAAAATATAGAGATGGAAGTGTTGTCACTCCTAGCTTCCCAGAACATATAAGGTTGACATCACAACCACTAGAGGAAACATGAGAAACAAGTATTTGTTATAATTTTTATAGAAAATAAACTAAAGGTCGTAAGTATGTTGATAAAAAATTATTTTACATATATTGTGAATAGGAAGAAGAAAAGGAATAAGAAACATCAAAAGAAGAAGATATACACCAAGAACCAACCCGAGCGGTTGAAAAAGAAGATATAAATTTGATTGTATCTTGTAATGCATTCTTGGGAATTACCACTCCTTAAACTCTCGAGATAGAAAGATATATCAAGAAGAAAAAGGTAAATTTTTTATTGTTTCGGTTAGTACCCATAATTTTATTCATTATAAGATAAAGAAGTGTTTGAATTAATTTATATATCCAACACGAGAATGCGCAGTGATGGTTGCATATGGAGGAACTCTAAATTACTGAGGGACGTGCCATAATATCACTCTAACCATGGGGGAATATGTATTGAATAGTCCAATTATTGTAATTCCAATGTGTGCTGCTAATGTTGTATTAGGGGTCCAATGGTTATAATCTTTGGGTACAATAACAATTAATTATCAATAATGTTTTTTGAAGTTTTTCTAGGAAGTAAAGGAATTGAATTAAGAGGTATCGTGGGGAAACTTGGGAATATTATCAACTCTAATGGCGTGAAAACTCTTTTGAAGAAGGAAAAAAAGGGTTACTTTCACAATTATTCTCATTATATGTTCAAACATTTAAGTCATCCATTTCTCCATATCTCCAAATAGTCCATGAAAACCATTCCAAGGTATTTTAGAGTCCCAAAGTTCTTCCACCTATTAGCGATCATGATCATGCTATTCACTGGATTCTATGAAGAGTTCCTTCAAAATCAGACCTTACAAGTATCTCTATGCTTAGAACAATGAAATTGAGCGTATGTTTGTGAGAATGATAATGGGTAGGTATAATTCAACCTAGCCAAAGTTATTTATCTTCTCGAGTAATATTGGTGGACTATAAGGATGAATCATGGCATATGTGTCTGGATTATAGAGAGATCAACAAGCTCACTATTAAAGATAAATTTCCCATTCTTGCCATTAACGAATTGTTGGATGAATGACATGGAAAAATTTAGTTCACCAAGTTATGTCTTCATTGAGGTTATCATTAAATTAAAATGATGGCAAAAGACATTCTTAAAAAAAAAGCCATTTAGAACTCATGAAGGTCATTATGAATATTCGGTCACGCATTTTGGCCTTACTATTGCTCCTTTCAATTTTCAAGATTTGATGAATTCCATTTTAAAAAAATTTCTTAGAAAATTTTTGTTATTATTTTTGGATGATATACTTATCTACAACATGTCTTGGAAAGATCATGTTCAACATGTTGACATGACGCTCAAACTATTGGAAGAGAAACAATTGTATGAAAAACCTACCAAATCTTTCTTTCAGGCAAAAGAGGTGGAATATTTGGGGCATATTGTATCCAATGAGGGTGTTAAGGAAAAACCTAACAAAATAAAATCCATCAAGGAATGAAAAATCTCCACAACCTTATGGAATCTTAGAGTATTTCTCAAGTTGATAGGGTAGTATCGAAAGTTTGTTAAGAATTATGGGGAAATAGCAACACCTCTAACAACATTACTAAATAAATATGCATATTCTTAGACTCTAGAAGCAACTGAGGCCTTTGAACATCTTTAAGAGGAAATGTGTTGAGCTCTAGTCTTAGCTACACCAAACTTCACAAAATACTTTATTGTGGAATGTGGTGCCTCGGGAAATGGAATTTGTGCTATTTTAGTGCAAGAAGGAATAAATATTTCTTTTGAAAGTCATTCCAATCAAGGGAAAGAATTCAGATAAACCTATTTATGAGAAGGAAATGTTGGAAATACTATATATCTAAAGCAATGATGCCCTTACCAAATGGGAAGGAACTTAAAGGTAAAAAAAAATCATGAGAGTCTTAAACACTTCTTGCAACAAATATTATCTTCAGAAGAGAAAAAAAAATGGGTCACAGAGATGTTGGGTTATGACTTTGAAACCATCTACAAAAAAGAGAAGTAAAATGTTGTTGCAGATGCACTCTCAAGAAAGGATGGGGATGTAGACGGATTTCTCTTTGTAATTTATATTATCCAACTTCATTACATAATTGGAGCAATGGATGAATGGAAGAATGATGAAGATGTGTGGACACTCATTCAAAAGTTGGAGCCAGATCTCAATGCATATGATACATTTATCTAGAAAAATTATTCACTCCAGTACAAAGATCACTTATATATACGTAAGAACTCCCAACTCAAATAAAAGGTTATTTTGGAATTGCACACCTCTCCTATAACATGGAACTCAAGACTTTTAAAAAATTACCACACGATCAAGAAGGTATTTTTTTTTGGGATGGCCTTAAATATGATATTTAGAATTTTTTTGCAAAATGTTTGGTTTGCCAAAAAAATAAATTCGAGATAATTAAGACCCCAGGTATTTTACAACACGTTGTAGTGGCTACAACCACCCTCCAAATTTTTTCCTATGCTTTGATTTTGGAGCCTTCCCTTCTATACACGGGAGCTTATATTGTAATATCATCAAGTAATCATGATTTCATAAAGATTTATTCTTTTCATATGTTCTTTTTTTTTTATTATTTTCATACTTATCTGATCTTTTTAAGTCACAAGATAACCTCTTGGCTTGACCTTACAGCAGTTCTGGGCATGCCTCCAGAAACTGCGCAATCCATAAGGGAAAGTCAACCTTGATAATGTAATTTTCAATCCACAGTCGAAGATCATGCTTGAGCTTGAGAATTGCACAGTCATGGATGGAAGCCGAGCACTATGCGCAATCTAGTCCTTGAGCTCAAAAATTGTGCAATACACTAAGCAGGGAAATTGCCCAGTTCCCCAAAATCTAACATGAGGCAAGGGGGATAAAATTTCATCACCTTTAAAGTGAAAAATACAATGTGTTATTTTTCATTGTTTATTAAATTGTATTTTGGATGATAAATAAAGTATATATAGGACCAAATAAAAATGATAGAGGACATAATTTTTTTAAAATGATATATAATATATTCTTAATTTACATTAAAATATTTTACATTACATGTACATCTAGACATTTTATCATGAAAATTAAAATAGTTTTTTATCATTGATATATTTTTAAGTATATGTCAATATTAATTCTAATCAAAATATTTTATTGATAACCAAGATTGAATATTTTTCTATATACAACATTAAAATGTTTTATTTTAACAATTTGTTTCTATATGTAGATATATATAAAGTTGAATTTGATATCAACATATATTAGTTAACATACATATTTAAATAATTTATTTAAATGTATTTTTTAAATATTTCTGAAAAATACAAGTTTTGTTTTTTTGTTTTTAATGATAGTAGACATTATTTTTCTATTTAAAACATTATTTTTTTTTATTTTTTTTTTAAAGAAAGAGAGATGAAAAGAATTACACATCAAGCTTATACTCAGCTCTATAATGAGGGAGAATTTACACAAAATTACGAGTGTATGGGTTCAACCAAAAAGAACTCATTTGCATTTGGATTGTAGAATGAATATGTGAGCTCAACTAGAAGGAACTCATTTGCATTTGGCACAACATGTGCATGTGAGTACTTGCATATTTCTCCACATGGTTCTTTACAATCTCGGCTAGCCATTCTAAAAAGTCAATAGCGTCCAGAATGAGAATTGAATTCGTGAGAAAATGTTAAACAAAAAAACATTAATAAGAAAAATAATCCATAAATATTTCCTTAGATGTCATCACATAAAGCTAAAACATTTATAAAAACAACAAAACAATCCCAATAATCGTTGTACATCTTCTATTTTAAAATTTGTGAACCAATAGTCTCATGGTTTTGAGGTTTTGAAGTGATGCGCCGAATATAAGTGAGAGATTATTGTATTTGAAAGCATTATCTTTTCCATACTGCAATTCGTTCCTTTTCCCTGTGTCATTGTTCAACCGTCAAGAAGAGTTTTTATTAGAAAAGCTATACCGAGGAGCCACCGTGAAAAAAAAAAATGGTTTTGAAGATGTGTGTTCTGATTAAAGCAATATACAACGCGTTAATAGTGTTAGTGTGAATAAAGAATGTGAATAACGAAATAGGATAATTTCATAATAAAGAATTAAAAAAACTTACTAATAACAACGAGCAACAAGATCTGCTCTTGGGGCGCCACCATCTGATTAAAACCATTAAAATTACCTCGCTGCCGTCCCATAAACCAAAATGTTTCAGAACCAAATATTGCCTCTAAAATTGTAAGTGGATTAATGAATTTAGTGATCCATGGGAGTGGCAAAAACGGATTACAAAAATGGAGGAAAATGCGATTTTTTTGAGTGGGATTAGAGTGGAGGTTCCAAGTGCAAACAATGTGTTTCCTGAGATACCACATTCAAATACAAAATAAGTCACATTCAAATAAAATATAAGTCTTTATAAATGAAAACCTTAGGTTACAAATGAACATGCAATTTTATCGTTATATGATAATGGACATCTAGCAGGAGAAAACGTTACTCCTTTCGAGAGTGGAGTCCTGTTTAAAAATAGCTTAGTCATGTTGTATAAAGAAATGGAGTAAAGAAATCTTTCATTAATTTTAATGCTTGGTTAATGATTAATGACTAATGGAATGGTAAATTTTTAATTATAATTGTTTAAAAAAATAATTTAAACAAAGTTTAAACACATTATTTAGATAGGTAAGGAAATTATTACTTTTATTTTTATTTATTGATAAAGTGAGGACGAGACATCTACAAATTTAGATCATATAATGAAAAAGATTAATTTGATCAAAATGATTAATTAGCGAAATGGTTAAAATTCCAAATTCCAAAAATTCCCAATAAAAACCTTGTAAATATCACATTATAATATAAAATAATTTATTTTATGATATTTACATTATCATTTTTAAAATTTATTATAATAATTTTTATTATTATGACCACAGTTTTTAATTGAAAAATATATATTTTAATTATCACTATTATTATTTTTAATTAAAATATATATTTTTGGGTTGATAAAATAGTTTAAGTTTTCTCAGAGATGAAAATATTGTTATATTTTAGACTTTTGTGTTATATTGATAATAAAGATGTTTTTCAGATTATTGACTAAATGAGAATATTCTCATACCTTTTTCAACCTTATAGAAAGCAGGCAGACATGGAGACAACATGAAATTATGAGAAATGTTATTGATTTGAAAATTAGTTTGGTCTATCATGAATGTTAGACATAGCTTGTTGAATTGGACAAGCATAACACACATGAATATATATCTATGTATGAAAGTTCATTTGGCCGACACAACATGTTTACTTCTACAGACACAATGTTCGAAATTTAAATACAGATGGAGGTTGTTTCCTTAACACATAGTTGCAAAAATGTCTTAAACTATAAAATACAGTTGCGGAAATAAAATCATAACAATCCTCCTTTTAATACAGAGCTAAAATCATAACAATCCTCCTTTTAATACAGAGCGACAGGGATTAAAATCGCAACTATAATGGAGCAAATAAAATAAAATTAGTCACAATAAAAAAGAGTAAAATAGAGTGGTTGTGGTAGAAACAATACATGTGAAACCAAACATACTCACCTTCAAACATAGTAAAATAGAGTGGTTTTGGTAGAAACAATACTTGAAAATTTCTAGAACCATGTCTCCACTTGCCAAACATTATATTATGATTTCAAAAATGCTAGAAGTAATTCATACTTGTAAAACAAGATATCTTACGAAGATTTACATTCACCAGGGTTGCGGAATTAACACACACTAAAACCTGTAACAAATTGTTTTCAAGCCCCCACCAAAATTTACTCCAAAATTTGACACACACTAAAACCTGTAACAAATTGTTTTCAAGCCCCCACCAAAATTTGCTCCAAAATTTGCTCCACTTTTTTCTTCTCCTTTCTCTCGAGACTTACATCCCGCACACTTACATTCAACCTCTACCTGCTTTTTAATTCAAAACATATATATCTAAGACATTAATACATGAGAAGACAAAATTTAATACACAGGATGGGTGAACATGATTCTGAGAACTTTGCAGATAGTAAATAAGTTGCAGAGTAAAATATTTCCCATGCGTTTCTACCAACCATTAATAAATTTTCATTTGACTTTGATTATTTAAACAATTGCAGAATGGGTGATTGTTCTCGTGCTCAGAACTTCATTTAACCCATGTCCTTGCACACAAACTCAATCCGCAACCTGAAAACCATTTACTTAGATATGGTTGCTACCAGTTCAATTAACGCATTGGTTGATATTAATGTTCCAACACTCCCCCTTAATCACAAATGCCGTCATTGACCATTCCCAAAAAATCTTTGAGATAAGCAAAATTTCCACGTGCCAATGGCTTTGTGAAGATATCTACAAATTGTTATTCTAACTTGCATTGCTGCAACACAATCTCATCATTGTTAACTGAATCTCTTATGAAATGATATTTAGCATCAATGTGCCTTGTCCTCTTATGAAAAAAAAAATTCTTTGATGATGCAATTGCTGAACGGTTGTCACAAAAAATTGTTGTTGTTCCATCTTATTCATGACATAAATCCCTCAACATCCTTCTCATCCAAATTTCTTGACACGTTGCTACTGTTGTGATGACATACTCAAATTTTTTTGTTGACAATGACATGATCGGATGCTTCTTGGAAGCCCATGGAATGGCTCACGAACCCAAATAAAATAATATCCTGATGTGCTCTCTTTGCGTCAACACTTTTTACCCAGTCACTGTCAATGTAACCAACTAGCCTAAAATCATTTGTTGGAGTTTACAAAATGTCGTACTCCTTTGTTCCATTGACATACCTTAAAATACTTTTGGTTTCTTGCTAATGTGTCTCCTTGGGTGTCTCCATGAACCTTGACACCAAACTCATTGCATACATTATATCATGCCTAGTTGCGGTCAAATACATTAGGCTTCCCACCAGTCTTTCCTTCAATGTTTCTCTTCTTCCTATAGACCTAGTTCACTCCAATGACTTATTTTCCTTGCAGAATATTTGCAAGCTCCCAACTGTCGTTCTTTTTTATTTCTCCTATTTTTTCATCCATTCTCCTGACCCATTTTTCTTCTTTGACTACATCCTCAATGTGGATTGGTTCATCTACATGATAAAATAATGCAAATAAGGTATTCATACCAACACTACTATCAAATTTATTTTGATCATAAATTTCACTTAAATTTCTAAATTTTGGTCTTCTTATGCTTGTGGAAGATGGGCTTGATATGTCACTTGGTGTTGCGCTTGACGTAGATGTCGTTGCGTATCTTTGTGGTGTGCTTGGAGAAGAAATTTCATGGTTCCGCAACGATGTACTATTATTTGTTGATGGTGTAACTTGGTGATTTGTTTATTGAGCATGTGTAGGTGTAGGAGGAGTCACCATTGAGGAATTACTTGTTGCAGTCAATTCATTTTTTTCTTCATGTCGTATACATGTCTTTACTTTCACTGTCTTCTCTAAACTTCCATCCCATGCTTCCTCTTCTA